>JASDDO010000006.1:334924200-335169884 GCA_030015575.1 Agapanthus africanus
CCAAACCATAAAATTTTGGCAGCATATTGATGAAATGTGGTTTTATTTCAAAATTATCCCCATTTGCCGGTGGGGGTGAAGACATGTAGGTAAAGAAGTGCGGACGGGGTAGAAGAGATCCTGGAGCGCAACTCGTGCGGGCACTACAACAGGCGGAAGATTCGGGTTATTCGCACCTGGCGGAGGTGGAATCATTCCCGTCGGTAAGGTATCGTTGGGGTTGAATCCCGACATACCTTCGGTGAAAGAATTTGAAGGTGGAGGTAAGGAAATGGATGGAATGTCGACGAAGGGTTCGTCGAAGGGTTCGTTGGTCGGTACCAACGAAACACGGACTAATCGGGCGTTAGTATCCCTAGTCCAAAATGACATACACTAAAGGGTAGTGCAGTCAGAAAAATAGAAAAACAGAAAGTAGGGGTAAGATAACGTCAGTGAAGGAGAAATGGTGGAAGTGAGGTGCAAGTTTTCTTAGTGGTAAGTTGCAAGTTTTGAAAAGATTTTTCCCCTTTTTTTTATTTATGTGAGAGTTTTGCAAATAGGTTTTAGAAAATGGGACTCGTGACACAAATGTATCAACCACACATGCACAATCAGGCCTAGAGCTAGGGTTGCCTAGGTCTACTAGACAGCTCCTAACTAGGGCTAGAGATAGGACCTCAAACTGCCTCTTCACGGACAAATACGGCCAGGTAAGTGGGAAGGAACCACCACTACAGTGGGCCTAATTAATAACCACTAGCCTAGACACCGCAAAATCGGTTAGGATAAACGGCTGATGCCTATACTAGTCCTTTTCCTATTGAGCTCGATGTCCTTAGGTCTGAGTCTAATCTTTTTTAATTAATTGTGGTCGATGCAAAATGCTTTAAGTGTTTTCTAGGGTCCTGGGAAGGGTGATGAAATCCCCACCCAATCTGAGTTTGGTCGATTAGCCCCTTAAGTCCAATTAAATTATGCAAAAAAAAAATTCACTTGCATTCAATTTTAGCGCGGCGCAAAGAAACCTACAGAAAATCTATTATTTAGAAGGGGAGAAAGATTTTTTTTTTTTAGCGCAAAGAACCCTGCAGAAAATTTTTTACAGTGGATATATGGAGGTTGATAGAGGGGAGAAGGAGAAATCAAACCACACAAAAGTGAGGAGCTAACGTGGCTATAGCGCGGCGGAACCGCGGTATGGGGCCCACTTCTGCGGCGGAAACGCGGTCAGGGGGTGGGTTCAGCCACTGGAAAAAATTGTGTAGCTCTGTACTGATAGTTCCTCTCTGTTCTTATATGTACCTTTCTGATTTGCGCTCTGTAAAATTTCATATCTTCGCTATTCCTGCAAGATTCAAAAATAAACCCTTCAAACAGATCAAAATTGATAATTTTTATATTTTTTATATTTTCAGATTTTTATAATTTTTTTAAATTTATATCAACCCGAAAATTCACAAAAAGAAATATTACGCCGTCCCCGGCAACGGCGCCATTTGATTATTGTCAAAACTTGTATTTACCGCAATCAGAAACGGCGTCGCTTCGCAGCTAGCCAGTGAGTACGGGTCGATCCACAGAGACGGGTAAATTCCTTTTATGTGTTTTAACGAGTTGATTCAAAGTGTCGTTTTGGTTGCTTTATAAAAATCTATGAAAACTGGATCTAATTAATCTAATTAAAAGTCTTGTTAGGGTTAGGCTTACGGGAAGTTTTGGAGATTAACGTTTTTCATCACCGCTTTCAATGCCTACTTTTTTTAGATCTATTAGGTGTTAAGTTAATTATCAATAAAGTGGATATGAATCTTTTGGGAAGATGTTTCTTCCTCTAGATTCGTATCCCTCCTTTGTTGATAATCACCCTAACCCCCATGGAAAACGCGCGCAACCGGCCCTTTATACTACGGTTCATCGTTACCTCGATGGGTAGGATGCCGCAGGGAGCGGTTGTGCTCGTATGCGTGGAGTTCTAATTCGTTAGGTTAAAGCGGCATTGAAAGGGGTGAGGGATCTCATCCCTCAACCCTTTCCCTAAGGCTAACCATAACAAGCGAGGAGACTACTCGCTCATTAGGGGATGAGAAAACATTATAATTAAAAGAACAGAAATAAAATGCTTACTAGGTTGACGGCTCCCTCCAAACAAGAAGAACAGATCTGAATTTTTTCTCTCAGAAATTCTGAATTTTATTGATTGAAAAGAGGAATACGTTTTATAATTTTCAGATTACAATTTATAAGTAAACAGGAGAATTAGGGTTTCAGAGTCTCGCACATGCGCAATTACTGATTTGACCTCTAAAAATCCCAACACCCACACCGACACGGCAACAGAAGAAAAATCCACCGACACGTGTATTAGACGGCCGCGGATCCGCGGCATTGGTAGGCTTGGGCCGCGGATCCGCGGCCCTTTGGTGGTCTTGGGCTGCCAAACTTTCTGGGGTCCTTTGTGGTTGTCTGGGCTTCTTAGTTTTATACTTCTTTTTCTCTGTTGGCTTCTTACTCTTCTCCAGATCTTCAGTGAAGACTTGTATTGGTCTTTTTAACCGTTTCATCTTAACATTCGTTGCCTTGCACCTATGTGAACTGGGCTTGACTAGGATCCGTCTATTTGTTGGTCAAAAGTCCCTTTTTCTGTTGTTTTGTGTCTTTTTCACTGTATTTGCTCCAGAAACCTGTATCCTGTAATATGCAACAAACGTGCGTCAAGGGTACCTGTTTATTTATAAAAAGAATAAGAATAGGGGAATGGAAAATGCAATATTATGGTCTGAACAAAAAGCACGCGCGTATTCCCATCTCAATGGGGTGACGAAAAACACCCTACAAGTGCCTATATGCAACGCATATAGGCACTGCAATTAAAACAATTGCTAGGCCAAAGAGCCCACGTGTTTAACACGTGAGTGCCTATATGCAACGCATATAAGCACTGCAATTAAAACAATTGACAAGCTAATAAGCCTTGCGTGTCAAACACGTGAGGACACTTCCCTACGTATAATTAAATTCTACTTAATGAGGAACTGTTGGATCAAAGATCCAATGATGATAGAATTAAATTCTATTGAACTTTTAAATAGGAAATGATATTTTCTGTTAAACAGAAAGTTGGCGGATCAAAGATCCTATGAGTTGGAAAATATTTTTCATCTCTCTTTAAAACAAAAAAAATGGGCTCCGTTAAACCAAGCACTCTTGGATTAAAAACCCAACGGTGATTAAAAGTCACCAATCTACAGAATAAATTCTGTACAGGAAAATATTTTCCTAATCTTATTTAAGAAACAAGAAAATATGTTCTGTGAGACAGAACCCTTGGATCAAAGATCCAACAGCGGGTAAACTCCCCAAATCAATTGAAGTCTCTCAATGAGAGATTTCCTAAAACTAATTAACAAACTTCTCTCCACTATATAAAGAACCCAGGACTTCAAGTTAAAAAAAAGAGGAGAGGAGAGAACAGAAAGAGAAACAGATAAAAAAAAGAAAGAGAATTCAATTCTCTGAAAGAAGAAGATCCCTTTCTTAAACAAAAAAAAACTAGGTAAGAAGAAAATAGAAGAGATTATCCTAAACCTTCTTCGCCTCTTTAAGGGCTTAACCCTTCGTACAAGAACTTAGTTCTTCTTCTGGTTGAGGTCTGCAGAAGTACTCCCCACAAGTTGATAATTTAATTCTCATCGGAGAGATTCTGTTATGCAGATTCAAAATTTAGGGTAGAGAAATAAGTTCAAAGAATTTAATTCTTACAAAAGTATATAGGAATTTAATTCCTCTGATAAAATTAGGGTTTAACCCTGTAAAAGAATTTAATTCTTATAAAACAAGAGACTTAAAATTCTCTAAACTCAGATCCCAGCATCGTTAAAGTAGAGACTGGTGATTCATTAGTGTTCAACACTATAACAAAATCTTACGTGTTTCCCCACGTGAGCACCTCTGATAACAAAAAAGGATGGCTGAGACCGAGTCACATGTTTCCCACATGAGCGCCTAAAAGAAGAACAAGAAATGCCTTTTAGGGATATCACATGTTTTCCACGCGACCCTCAATCAACTGCTTAGCACTTATATAAAAAAAAAGGGGAATAGACCCAAAAAACAGCGCTCACATTTTGAAGGCGCATCACGTGTTCGCGCATGAGCACTATAAGGTCCAAGTGCTAAGCACTTATAAAAGAAAGAGAAATAAAATCCAGAGAACGGTTCCCATTTCGGGCGCCTCATATGCTCACACGTGAGCCAAATGCTTAGCACTTATAAAAAAAGAGGGAAGTAAAACCTAAAAAGGCAGTGCCTAACTTTGGGGCGCCTCACGTGCTCATACGTGAGTGCCACAAGAATTAAGTGTTTAACACTTATATATAAACGGGGACTTGAACCCAATGAACAGCGCCAGCTTTAAGGTGCCTCACGTGCCACACGTGAGCGCCTCTGGAATCCAGTGTTTAATACTGCTTTAGAGCCTCACGTTGAAACACGTGAGTGCTGAACGTATACTAGTGTTTAACACTATGGGAAATCAACTCCAACCTCAAGTTGACTAAGTCTTCTTGAGATTAAAACATCTCCGATCTCCAAATAGACCGAGCCTATAGGCTCATGACTTCCTAAACTAATCTTAGCCTCACAATACGACTAATGATTTCTGGGCTCGACCTTCTCCCCTCAATCTGGAAGTAGGTTCAAGGGTACATCTCTCCACATCTCTGATACATGTCGTTGTAATTCTTCAACGTCTTCAGAGAGATGGCGGGTCCCGACAACCAACAATTCTTTGGTGCACTCCCAAACCGATGGGCACATCCCAATACGGACTGCAACGTCCTTAAACTAGCTACGGACCGAAACGTCCTTAAACTAACAATGGACCGAAACGTCCTTAAACTAAAGCAATAGAGCCCAAATACTCTTTTGTTGGATCTAAATGATCCCAAAATCCTGTTATGTAGATCTTAGTCTAAAATTGGACTAACATATCCTTAACAAACATTTAAGTAGATCTTAATCTTAAACGAGATTAACAATCCTTAAATCAAACCAAACCCAAATCTAAGAATATACGGATTTGGACTAATTCACGCCCTACGGGCGACAACATAAATTAATCTCCGTATACAATCCACGGGAAACCCAAACAAAAAATAAAACAAACACACACGATACGAAGTGAACCTCTGGAGCAGGAGAAAGTGCTTATCGCGATGCGGTAACGTAATTAACCGCAGGGGCTTGCGCCTGCAGGGAAGAGCGTCCCTACAATAAAAAACCCCTCGCAAACGAGGGGGAATCTGATGAAGTCTACTACAATGACCGCATCCGTCTAAACCTCCGATATACGGTGCCATAAATCAACTTGGCATCTTCGGAGAGGTGGACGGATAAATCTAAATAGCATCTGCCCTCAAATTCAGGCAAGACGATCCATCCCGGATCCGTCTCCGTTTTCGGCGGTGAACAGATTCCGGCACGCTCGGTGGGACTCTTTTCTGTTTCCACTCCACACTTCATGTGTCATGTTCACGAACAAATCGCGGTTCACTATGGTTGCCCTTGGATTCGAGGTACTAAGATTTGGTGTCTTGCTCCTATGCAGAAGAGAAGAGAAATCGATGGCTTCCAACTGCACCTGCAATAGCAACTCTCGCTCCACCCCAAATGGAGGAGTGACTTATGGGCCCCAAGCGGCCTCCATCTTTGCAATACTAGGGTAACAGGTGACTCAGGCCACCATTGGATTGTTCTTCGGGACCACGCCCCAGCCAGCAAGCTTCAGCGCCTCAGTGCCACCATAAGAAGCTCCTAAGAAGTCGGTCTTCGATCGACTTGCAATCTCCACGGCCCCTCTCAACGGGTCGTCCAGTTATAACGCCTCAGTCTTCAACAGACTGAGTTGAAGCTCCAATGGGCTTGCAAAGAAGCTCGCGATACCTGAAGGGGTTATCCCGAAACGGATAGCTGTTCCAGCTCCGGCGGATAAAGTCGTCGATAGGGCTTCTCCTGCTAAAGGATCGGTCTTCGCAAGATTGGCCATTCCAATTCCTGCTTTCGGCGAAGTCATCAAGACTGCTTCCCCTACCAAAAGGTCGGCTTTCGAAAGATTGACCGTCCCCTCTCAACGGACGTCAATCTTCAACAGTCTGGCACCAGCAGTAGCCCTTCATCAAAGCAGGGGGCATGACGAAGCCACTCCCACAACTGAGGCAATCCCATCTGCAAGGCATGCTCGATGTCGCCACTGGCGCCGAGTGAGGAAAACTGGGGGCAACTCCCCCTTTGGACTTACTCTACCAGCTCCAATGGTGGAAGTTGACACTGCTGTTCCAACTGGGAACAACTTTGAACCGCTAGGGAGGGTGCGAAAGAACTCTCCGACCGCGATGCTAAAGAAATCTCCCCCACTTGTTGAAAACATGATACAGGCGATGCCGGAGCAGCCCCTTCAGCGGCTGTCCTCCCAAGTCCACAGGGTCTGGCGGAAGGTCCAAGATTCTGTGATCAATAAAGACAGCTTTCGCCGACTGAAGAAAACAAAGGCTCGGCAAAAGGACAATCATCCCTCTAGCATGAAGCGAGGGACTTCTCAGGCGCATGTTACAATAGCTCCTTCGACTTCGACTTCTCACAAAAAGAGAAGGCCGGAGAATCTACCACCACCGGCGGCAAATCCTAATAGTGATGGATCCAAACGCCCCAAGTCTGGGGGCATGATTATGCATACGGTGTACATGGCTTCCGGGAAAGAGGAAAGTCATGCTTCTGTAGGTCATCGAGCACTCACTCGGTCGTTGACAAAATCTCAGGAGCAGCAACAAAAGCTCCAAGAAATGCTGATGAAAATGTCAGCACTTACCGGGCAGAAAGAAAGCCTGGAATCAACGTCTGAGCAGTGCCAGGAACAAGAGACCGACACCGAGTTCTTGCGGAGGGTGCTAGAAAGGAAGGATAAGGAGGCCGCGGAATAGGCCGCTAATATAAAGCAGATGGCGCTTCTGTTCCAAGACATGGTTGGGATGATGATCCAGCCGGAACCTCCAGCCGAAAACCCTCCGATAATCATTGAAGACGACAGAGGGGAAACGTCAAACCCTTCTCCGGCTTTCTCAGCAGCCAAGGAAGAAACAATCTCCAAGGCTGCCTATGATGACTACATAGCTCAACAAATACGAGCTCATCAAGCGAGTGAAGCAGCTGGCCAAGTCGTCAGAACTGGGCGACCCTATCCAGGATGGTATGATCAAATCAAGTACCTGCCAGGATATATGATCCCTAAGTTCCATATGAATAAGGGGACGGGAAATCCACACCAGCATGTTGCTCAATTCAGAGATTTGTGCAGTAATACTGGAGGCGACGACAAACTGCTGCTTCGCCAGTTTGTTGGCAGCTTGTCGGAGACGGCATTTGAATGGTACTCCGAGCTCCCAAATGACCCTGTCAAAACATTCACGGAGATGGAATTACTATTCACACAGCGGTTCGCAAGCGCAAGTGAGCTCACCCCGATCACGGCGTTAATCAATGCCAGGGTGAAGCCAGGAGAGACTTGGGTTCAATACGCCATTCGGTGGCGGAACCTATGGTCAAAATGCGAACAATGCATAGAAGAATATCCTGCGTGGGCATGTTCATAGGGACCCTTGATCCTCAGGCGACTATATCCCAATTTATGATATTCTTCAAGCCGACCACCTTCCCGGCCTTGATCGACAAGCTGGCCCAAATAGACCAGATGGGCCACAGGCAATCCTCTTCAAAAACAGATCCCCGAAATGAAAAGGGCAAAGGGAAAGCGACCTTCGTTGCCAACGCTCAACAGCAACCAATTGACCCGAAAACGGTTGCTCGCCTAAGCAACACACGCCCACGCCGATCCCTCGAAGAGAAGCTAGGACGTCCTTACTCGTTTCCCTGAGATAAAATGAGGAGACTGTTCGAACTGGCAGTGCGCAACAGACTTATTACCCTACCAGATCCGAGACGTCCACTGCAGCCTGGAGACGTCAACAGTCCCAACTACTGCTCCTACCACAGAGTATTGGGCCACCCAATTGAGGATTGCTACGTCTTCAAAAATTAGGTCGAGGACCAGTACCAACAAGGCAAGTTTGCGCTGTCCGAAAACTGGAGGGTGAACCTGCCACAGAAGCACGCTCGTAAAAAGGTGGACACGCCATGGACATCATGCTCGTTTGTAGAAGAAGCTCCGTGGGAAGTGGGCCTTTCAGCTAAAACTAAAAGAATGCTGAAGGACCTTCAAGCATGTCCTGGGATTAAATGGAAAAGCCCGCTGGAGTCCGAGTGTAACAACCCTAATCTTTCTGTACAATTTTTTCAAAAAATGCAGAAAGGGGTATTTTTGCCGGAGCACAAGTTATAAATTTGTTTTGCTTTTTAATAGCAAGAAGGAGCTTGTAGCTCATTGGTAAGACCTTGCACTGCTGAACCAAAGCACCAGAGTTCAAACCCCATCACCCACATTATTTTTAATATTGTTTTCTTTTAATATTTTTAGAATCCCAAGGGTCTACACGCGCATAACTCGTAAAAACCCCACTACACATATAAAACAAACTGGCCCAGGGGGTAGACCTATCGACGGGGGACAATTGGCGACGAGCCCCGGCCCGACTCGGCCAAATCGGCCGGCGGCGCTGGGTTGACTCGGTCAAATCCGAATTGACCCTTCATGACTTCTCTGTCTTCTGATCTTCTGGTAACACCTGCATAGTTTAAATTACCTGTAATTTAACAGAGTCTTTAAAAATCTAATTTAATCTATTTCAAAGCGCTAGCGCTTTAGTGTTCTTGCGCTAAAAGCGCTAGCACCCAAAGCACTGGCGCTTTTTCCCACGCATCGTTTGGATGCCCTTTTCTTCTTTTATTTTATATATATGTATATATACACACACACACACACACATACTCTACAACACTCTCCCTCTCAAAAAATTTTGGACAGGGACGCTGCCCCGCACCCCACAAGGGGGCAGCTAGCTCTCTTGACCCCCAGCCTGCTATCCGGGTAGCGGGACCCCCGTAAAAACTCCGCGGGGCCCCCGATATATCCAAAACCCCTCCAAAACAAAACACACGTATACTGCATATTGAGTTCGCATGACCAGTTTAACCCGTCAATCGGAGATTCTCTCGCTCCAAAGGCGAGGGGTAATTAACGGCAGTTTAGTCCGCGGCTACCGGAAATTCGAATCCCCACAATCAATAAACCCCGGCCTACCCTAGGCAGGGGGAATCTGTAGTACGCCTGACAAGCGCGCGCGTATTCCCATCTCAATGGGGTGATAAAAAACACCCTATAGTAACCTCTGCATAGTTTAAATTACCTGTAATTTAACAGAGTCTTTAAAAATCTAATTTAATATATTTTAATGCAATTTATTTCAATTTAATTTCTATCAAACCCTAACCCTAACCTTACCCTATAAATACCACACTTAAACATCTGTCCAAAACTCTCAAGAAAACTCTCTAGAATTTTGTGTACAAGTAGAGTTAGCAAAGGACGAAACTCCAGCGATTTTCCGACGACGACTCTAGGAGCTCCCGGCGACGAAACGACGAACCGGAAGCTACTTCCACTCCCTCTTCCTCTCCTCTAAACCAAAAGCCAGTAAGTCCCACCTCCCCCTTCTCTATTCTATTCTAAAAACTTATAAAACTAAATCCCGACGGAAGCGGAGTTAAATCCGACTTCCGATTCAGTTTCCTTTATAAAGTTCAATTTTCCCTAACACAACCATATTAAACTCTTACATCTTGACTATTAATCATTAACAAAACATGTTGAACAAGTTTCATAGCAAAACATTTCATTTTGTAACTTTTACCGCTTTTTTCAGTAAAATACCATGTAGTATAGTTTCGACTTTAAAACATCACTAATCTTGCTATACCTTTAGATAGATCACGAGATAATGACATACCTCTTCACAACATTCATATGCAACATAGCACACTACCTTTTGGGAAATATAGATTCGGGAAATACCGTTTTACACAAAACTACCTTTAACTTATAAAAACCGTTTTCTACAAGATTACGTATTTTTACAAATCTTTGCAAAGTGCCGCTACAACTCATTTGGGGAACCCATTCGGGATGGTGCGGATTATCGCACATCCTCGGGCTTAGTAGTGCGAGATGCAGACCTCTGCAAGGAGCATTCGGTCTCGAGAAATTTAAAAATACAAATATCTTAAGAAAATGAGATTTCTAGAAATATAATAAATTGAAATTATTTTCATATATATATATATATATATATATATATAAGTATCATCAAAATATCTATTTTTGTGATAATATGAATATTCCAACTTTTCTAAATCATAAGAATCACTTCACATGAAAATACCATGCAATTCTATACAAGTTCAATACTTTACAATTAAATACCATATATTATGAAAAATAGGCTTATTCACTAGAATTGTCATATATATAAATCTACATCTATGAAAACCATAAAGACGATAAATAAATACTTGGGGTGTATTTTGAAGATTATAGAGAAGTATTTTTACATAAAACCCCCTCAAGTTCTATAAATTACCCTAAGGACCCTAGTAAATATAGGTTTAAGCAGGACCAATCTCTTGAGCCTCAACGAGCCGGAGAAGTGGGTGCTTGCCTATTTTAAGGTAGACAACTTAATAAACGGTGTTATCAACACGGTAATCGTCTTTGAAAAAGACACAAATCCTGCCGCCCATGTGCAGTTGTTACCGATAATATCAAAACTTAATTCAGGATTTTAATTTCTCTTTCTAATTGTTCTGACTTGGACTGAGTCTCAATATAATCAATCTGACTTGAATATGATTCAAGTACAATCTACAATACTATAATTCAATATGAATCCATGAATATATATATATTCAAACTATTCAATCTATATTGACTGAACCGAACCATGGATATACTTCCATTTACATGATTCTCCAGTTACATCCATGATTCTCCAGTTACATTCATTTACTGATATCATGGTTTCAGCAAGTCATCCAATTATATAATCTATATTACAAGACAATACAAGTTGCAATACAATTCAAACAATACAACAATACAATCAAGACATCGCGGGGTTTAAGGGGTAGATTGGTACGGAAGGTGTTAGAAGTAGCACGAGACTGTAACCATAAGACACATAACCTATATTCCTGTTGCTGTTGTACCGTGGCATAAACGGTTCCTTGAGTTCCTGATACCTTAGTCTCCGGGGCAAGTGAGACTCCTCTTGTATACACCGGCATCCTTCTGTACCAAGCTATAAACAACAGCGTTAACACTAAATACAACAATATAACAATATAATACAACTTTAAAAGCTATACTCTCTCTCTCTCACTGTCTATTCTACTTCTCCCTTATCTTTGGGACTTACCGAGTGATTTGTTCGCTGACGACATTCTCTTTCTGCTTCTTTGAATGTCGTCAGGTGTTTCGAACCTTCCAGAGATCGAGCCTAGCACTGAAGACTTGGACCATTTTATTGAAGATCCCGAGCTGTAGTGACACTTGTACACATTTCATTTCGGTACCTTTCATTTCTGTTATGCCACTGTTTAGGCATTGCTTTCATTCAGATGTATTTACTTTTCCATGTACTGTAAAAGAATGTTAATAAATAAAGTTGCTGTTTCATTACATTTATCTCTTTTGCATTTTCATTTATATTGCTTATACACGCTTAGCGTATTTACTTCAGAGTAAATACGTAGCGGCCTCGTCGCGTCCCCTTCGCTGTACACCGGGAAGCGGGGCGTGACACCGAGATCATTGAGGGGATGCTTAAACCGCGCCCAACACCGAAAACTGGTAACGAGGGGCAAGACCTCCTGGCCAAGCCTTCGAAGTCTTCGAAGAAAAGAAGAAGACCAAGAAGCCTGTGCAGCATGCCGAGTACGACGACAAGCGCACGGACCTACAAAAATACATCGACGCGCTGGAAGAGTACAACCAGAAGGTGCGGACCCCAGTCACTCTCGAAGAGTTTCTCAACCATATCCTTGAGAACGGAGACAATGACATTGATGAGGGAAACGACTCGTCAGAAGAACCCGAGGATTATGTAGCGAGTTGCCACATAGTTTCTCACTCGTCGTTAAAAGACAAAGAAACTCCCTCGGCGTCGGAGAGCAGCGCGAAGAAACTGAGGGCGGGATCGATGCCAAGATCCCTGGAACCGTCAGACGACCTGATTGACAGGCTACTGAACGAAGCCCTTCAAAAGAGCAAAGCTAACCGAGAGCATGAAACGGACATATACGAAAAGGCCAAGCGTCTACGTCAGGATGAAGAAGCTACGGCGAGGAAGAGTAACAAAGTACTCCAACCAAATTGAAGCACACCCGCGATAGACAAAAGCAGGTTTAAGATGGGGAAACGGTTCGCCAAAGCCCTGTCAATGGGAATGAAGCTACCACCTTTCAAAGGAAATACTCCCGGGAGTACGTGCCTCGTAAAGCGAATGTACATCCAAACTACTGCTTATACCATCGGAGGGTCACGCACCACACCGAAGAGTGCAGTGCCTTCAAGAAGTGGTGGCAGGGATATATTGCCCACCGACAACACTTCAAGCGGATGAAGCGCAAAGCCCGTCTACAGCGAAAAAATGCGACAGATGAGCGCGGAAAAACGACCGGCAACTGTTATATGGTTGATACTAGTTCGACAGAAAGGAAAACTCAAGTTCTCACATTCGGTAGCGATTCTGAGGAAGAAATAACCCCCGGCCCTCTCTTCAAAGAATACAACTCTGGAAAAAAAGAGGCGAAGAACTGTGAGAACATTCAGCTGCACAACTGTACGTTGCCTGAAAAGAACCTCGGGCCTACAAACAAGGGTCCGAAAAAAAGAGAAGGGGAAGGAAAAAGTCCGTGAGGAAATCGCCCTCGATGATAGAGTCATCAAAGAGCTTGCAGCCAAAGACCCGCCTAAGAAAAACAAGGTGTATTATAATGTCCTGGCACACCTGAGGAAGATACCCTCGCAACTAAGCATACTGGATGCTCTCCTCCTGTCCAAAGAGGCACGAGATTCTCTGATTAGGGCATTAAAGGAGCCCGATCAGTTCGAAGCTTTCCTTGCAGAAGAAAAAATGAAGGATGAGCTGGCAGAGGTTCATACAGCTGACATTACATTCGGCGATGAAGATCTCCTTCTTGAAACGTGCGAACACAACTGTCCTTTATATGTCACTGAGTATTGCCACGACATCAAGATAGGAAAGATCCTGGTCGACAACGGGTCCTCCGTCAACCTCCTCAACGTAAAGGTGCTGAAGGAGATTTGCATGAACGTTCAGCACCTAGCTAGGGACAAAATTACCATCTTCGGGTTCGACTCGCAGTCATCACGAATGCTTGGGTCCGAGATATTGACATTACGCTTTGGGATGCTCATCACTGACATTAAATTTTATTTCATTGACGCCAAGACTTGCTATAACGCTCTGCTCGGCCGGCCTTGATTACATGAGTACAACATCATCCCTTCTACACAACATCAGTGTATGAAGTACTTCAAAGACGGCCTCGGGTACACAGTTACAGGGGAGCTAAACCCCTTCTCCGTAAATGAAGTCCGCAAATATGAAGACGCCAAGTACTTCCACCAGACTTCGAATACACGGAAAGATGTTATAAACCCGAGAACTGACAAAAAGCCGTCGCCACCATCCCGATCATAAGGAGCGATACCGAGGAAGATGAAGAGATAGTCTACTCGGGGCAATCCCAAGGCAACAGGCCTGGACCATCTACCCCTATTTTAGTCTTCGGCAGTGACTATGAGAACGAGACCAACGCAGTGTTCTCCTTCCGTCCGTCAGCACAAACCTTCACTGGAGCTGATCAGAGTTTACAAATCATCATGGTTCCACAGCAGCATTACAGGGAACTTGATGCGCTCAATACATACGGCGTGCAAGAGCTGCAGACCTTCTACGTTCTTCCTAGGTGAAGAGGTGAAAAAGCGATCCTCTTCTACTAATCTACGGAGACTAAAGTGGAAAAAGAAGTCTGGCATGGTGCCGATTTTACGCTTGACATGCTTCAACTGATCCGTCTACCCAGATATAACGCAGAGGGATTGAAAAGGCTATTACGATGCCAAGGTGTACCCTTCAAACAAACCGCTCGACAAGCCCAGTTCTACAACAAGATTTGGGACATCCCCGGAACTCAGCGCCTAACGGGAGGATAGAGACGACTGGTCTTGGATATGTTCGGTCCAAGAAACGAGAGCTATTCCATGACTGCCATGTCATAAATAACTCCGGTAAAGAAGCGAATGCATTTCCAGATAACGCTAATATCGAACCAGAGCGAGATCCCGCCATAAGAATACCAATTCCGTCATTCGCAGAACAAATTGACAAGCTAATGAGGGAAGCCGGTCAAAAGGTTCAGGATGACCATAGCCGCAAAATGGCCATTTACGAGAAATCCAGGACACAGCGTCTCGCTCAGCAGTCTGCGGAAAGGGAAGACAATGATGCCCTTCACCCTCAGCCCGTTGTGCACTCTCATGGCCAGGAAAAGGCCCGACCCAAATGCAACAACAAGGTGAAGAATGAGAAGGACGCTCGAAAACATCGAAGCGGATTCAAGAATCTATGCGATCGAGAAAGAGTCAGCTGGAATCCATCTTTTATGAAGAAGATATGTCGGGAGTACTCTTTCCCCCAAGACAAGACAAGGAAAATATTCAACCTTTCCATGAAGCATCAAATGATGACACTCTCGGAGGCCAGGCATCCCAAACAAGTAAACGAGGTCCATCACCCGAATTATTGCTCCTACCACCGAGCAATAGAACATCCGCTTGAAGACTGCTTTACCTTCAAAGACTGGGTCGAAGATCAGTATCAGCAAGGTATGTTTGGTCTATCCTATAGTTGGAGGGTAGCCCTACCATGAAAGCATGAGCTAAGAGCAACCTACACTGCGAGGGAAAGTCTAGATCAGCATCGAGCTTGGAAACGAGCTCGTAGCTGCCACGTGATAACACTATCAAAAGAAGGAGAGCACGAGAATATAGACGACCTCTCCCGGTGCTTTGCAAATGAGGATGAGGACGGGGTGGTTTTAGAATTTCCACCGGTGCCAAAAGAGCTGGAAGATGGGATACACACCACAACGGACAACCTGAGAAAAATAAACTTGGGGACGGAAAATGAGCCGAGGCCAACGTTCGTCAGTGAGCTGCTATCTGAAAAGCAGGCGGCCATGCTAAAGGACGTGCTTATGCAGTATAAAGACTGTTTCGCATGGAACTATTCCGAGATGTCAGGACTAGATCCAGAAATAGCTGTGCATAAACTGACAATATCATCGAACGTCAAACCAGCCAAACAGGTGCCAAGAAGAATGCGGCTCGAACTCGAGATGAGCATCAATGCCAAAGTCAAGAAACTAATCGAATCCGGCTTCATCCAAGAAGTTCAATATCCTGAATGGATCGCCAACATTGTCCCAGTGATGAAGAAAAATGGGACAGTACGCATCTGCGTGGACTTTCGGGATCTCAACAAAGCTTGTTCGAAAGATGACTTCTCCGTACCGGTTACCGAGATGATAATAGATAACACGTCCACTCATGAAGTCTTCTCCTTCATGGATGGATCTTCAAGGTATAATCAAATAAAGATGCATCCCGAAGACCAAAAGCATACTGCCTTCCGGACTCCGCTAGGCATATTCTGCTATAAAGTGATGCCCTTTGGTCTGAAAAACGCTGGCGCTACCTACCAGATGGCCATGATAAAGATCTTCGATGACCTCATACACGAGATTGTCGAATGTTATATCGACGACCTCGTGGTGAAAAGAAAATCGTACGAAGAGCATTGGAAGCATTTGAAAATAGTGTTCCAGCGTCTTCGGAAATATAATCTGAAGATGAACCCTTTGAAATGCGCATTTAGATTCTCCTCAGGAAAATTCCTAGGATTCATCGTACGACACCGATGCATCGAAATAGACCCATCAAAGATCAAGGCAATTATGGAAATACCTGCGCCAAGAACTCTCAAACAACTACAGTCTCTCCAAGGAAAGCTCACGTATATCCGACGGTTCATAGCCAACCTCTCCGGCAAATGCCGCCCCTACAACCATCTAATGAAGAAGGAGACCCCGTTCGTTTGGGATCGTAAATGCCAAAATGCACTGGACGAAATTAAGCAATATCTGCAGAACCTGCCAGTACTGACCGCTCCGGTCTAGGGAATGCTTCTCATCCTGTACACAACGGCCCTTGAAGGTTCTTTAGGCGCGCTATGGACACAGGAGAACGATCAGGGGAAGGAAAGATCTCTTTACTACTTGATTCAAGTTCTCCTGGGGGCAGAAAACAACTACTCCCCCATTGAAAAGCATTGCCTGGCACTGATCTTCGCGATAACGAAACTTCGATATTATGCCTTGGCACATAAGGTCCATCTCATATCAAAGGTGGATCCTCTCAAATATTTGATATCAAGAGCCATACTAACAGGAAGAGTTGCCAAATGGGCTCTCCTCTTGATGGAGTTCTTGATAATATATCGACCCCTCAAGGCAGTAAAAAGCCAGGCCATCGCTGACTTTCTCGTTGAGCATCCGATACCAGCTGATTCTCTCTTAAATTGTGAATTGTTAGACGAACACACGTTCGACACAATCGAAAGGAATACGGAGGAAAATAATGTCCAATGGGAACTCTACTTCGATGAGGCATCCTTCATGAAGAAGCGAAAGCACAACACCTGTAACAACTCCAATTTCAGTGTACATAAATTTCATTTAAAGTTAATGTACAATTGGGGTATTTACAATTCCTGTGAAAGCTATAAGTATTTGTTTTGCTTTAGAAAAGCAAGAAAGAGCTTGTAACTCATTGGTAATACCTTGCACTGCTAAACCACAGCACCAGAGTTCAAATCCCATCAGCCACGCATTCTTTTTATTTAAAATTCTTTTAATCCTTTAGAAGCCCAAGAGTCTTCACGTGCACAACATGTAAAACCAAGAGTTACACTTAAAACAAACAGATACAAATTAGTATTTAGACCGTTAGGGACACGTGACCCCAATCCAAGACCCCACCTCCATGATCGGACCGGCGAGAGAACTCCATAGGCCGCCGCTGCCAGATTTTCTAAGCCCAAACCCCATTTTTTTTGTAAAACCTAGACCCTTGGACTCCCCTCTTTAACCCCTATCTGTTTGTTTTCCCTGCATTTTCCAGAGAATTAAAAACCCATTTAAATCCCATTTTTAATGCAAATTTAAATGCATTTTTTTCATCACCCCTAAACCCTAAATTGTCCTATAAATACCCACTCCACTTTGAATCCCTTCACACTGAAAATTCTATACGAAAACTCTCAAGAAATTTCCAAGCTCCCATAGTGTGCAAGTGGAGTTAACGAAGGGCGAAGCTCCGACGAAGTTCCGGCGACGATACAAGAAGTTTTCGGCAACGAAACGAAGCACTGACAAATCCTAGACCTCCTCCTACCTCTTCCCTCTCATCAAAGCCAGTAAGTCCCCCATCTCTCTCTCTTTTGCTATTCCCAAACTCTTCATTCTTAAAACGTGTTGGAAGCAGAGTTATCTGGCTTCCGATTCTCTTTTCTTTTAAAAATACAATTTTTTCTTAATAACAAACCTACAACTTTTGATATCTTGTTTAGTAATCATTAACTAAGACATTAGAACAAGTTTAACATTAAAATGATAACCATAGCAAGTTGTATTTCAATTTTATATTAAAATACCTTTATGTTTCATATCGACATGTTTATACCTTTTAACCGTGTTATCTTTAGAAAACTCATGAGGTAATGACCTATCTCCTCACAACACACATATCTATCATAGCACGATGAATCTTGGGACAATAGAATACGGGAAATACGACTTTACAAATAAATCCCTTTAACTTATAAAACCTTTTTCTTTAAAAAGTGTATTTAACTTTCCATGCAATTAAGCCTCTACAACCTATTTTGGGGACCCCGTTTGGGATGGTATGGATTATCGCACATCCTCGGGCTTAGTAGAGCGAGATACAGACCTCCGCAAGAAGCATTCGATCTCGATGGAATTTTTATACATTTTTCTTTAGAAAATGAGATTTTTACAAGAAAACAAATAAAATTATTTTCATTAATTATATGTATATAATTATTACCAAAATACTTATTTTAAATATATATATTATTCCATGTTTCCAAAACTCAAGAAAAGAATTCAAATATTACATGAAACTACCATAATAATTCAAAACATTATTCATATTACAAATAACTACCATGTACTATGAAATTAGGTTTTATCCACTAGAAATGTCACATTTATAAAATATACATCAATGAAAACTCTAAAGACGATAATTAAATACTTGAGGTGTATTTTGAAACTATAACAAAACTATTTTTACATAAAACCCTCTCAAGTTATACTAAATTACAATAAGGACCCTAGTAAACATAGGTTTAAGCGGGACTAGTCTCTTGAGCCCCAGGGAGCCGGAGATATGGGTGCTTGCCTATTTAAGGTAAACAAATTAACAAACGGTGTTATTAACACGGTAATTGTCTTGGAAAAGACACAAATCCTGCCGTCCATGTGCAGCAGTTACCGATAACACCAAAACAATCATCATTTCAAGTTCTTTTAAAAGTGTCTAATTTAGACTGAGTCTCAATCTAATCAAACTGACTTGAATGTGATTCAAGTACAAACTACAATACAACATAATTCAATATGAATCCATCTATTCAATCTATATAAATCTGTATTGACCGAACCGAACCATGGATATATTCCATTTACATGTTATTCCATTATATCCGTTCCATTACTGATATCATGGTTTCGGCAAGTCACCCATCTATACAATTTACAAGATAATACTATACAAGCAATACAATCAAAAGATGCGGGGTTTATAAGGGGTAGATTGGTACGGAAGGTGTTAGAAGTGGCACGAGACTGCAACCATAAGACACCTAACCTGAATCTCCATTGTCGTTGTACCGTGGCTGAACGGTTCCTTATACTCCGTATACCTTAGTCTCCGGGATAGTGAGACTCCTCTCGTATACACTGGCCTCTTCTGTACCAAGCTACAAACAACAGCGTTAACAATAAATAACAACATTAAACAGCTATACTCTATTATGTCTATTCTATTCTTATCTATCTACGGGACTTACCGAGCGACTTGTTCGCTGACGACATTCTCTTTCTTCTTCTTTAGAATGTCGTCAGGTGTTTCGGACTCACTGGAGATCGAACCCAGCAGCGAAGACTTGGATCAGATTACTGAAGACCCATAGTTTTAAATTCACTTGTACATTACATTTTCATTTCTGTTATGCCATTTTTTAGGCATTGCTTTCATTCCATATATTTTCATTTCAATTGTATTGGAAAAAGAATGTTAATAAATAAAGTTGTTGTTCTTTTACATCTTATCTCTTACATTTTATTTTATATTGCTTAGATACGCTTAGCGTGTTTACTTCTGAGTAAATATGTAGCGGCCTCGCCCCGTCCTCTGCCCGTATACTGGGAAGCGAGGCATGACAACACCCCTATAATCAAAGACGGGGTCGGCATTATCTTCATGACTCTGCAAGGAGGGATAATGCGTTTCGCCCTTTCATTAACAGAGCCGAGAACAAACAACGAGGCTGAGTACGAAGCTTTAATAGAAGGTCTTGAGATTGTTGTCGACATGGGAATCGAAAACCTCCTCATATATGGAGATTCCCAGCTAGTCGTTAGCCAAGTAAATGGCGACTATCAGACATGCAAACCAGAGTTGGTAAAATATGGCGAAAGAGTGCAGCAACTGCTGACTCAAATTCCCTCCTACATCTTGGAAAGCATACCGCGTGCGGAAAATAGCAAAGTGGATGCGTTAGCTAAGCTCGCTAAAGAACTGGCCGACGTAAACCTCGATGACGTAAGGATCATTGTGCAAAGCTGTCGGATTCTCGCGCCAGCAGAAATATCTCCGGAGCCGTCCGAAGGAAACGAAGCGACCAAACAAGCAGCCTGCAGAATAGAAGACGAAGAAAAGGCTATGGATTGGAGAGAAGTCTTTATAGACTACTTCAAATCCCATCAAATGCCCGAAGATGCGTCGTTAAGAAATCAGCTCATGAAACGAGCTCTATCCTTCACCTTCGTCAATGATACTCTATATAAGAGATCGTTCGATAGTTTGTGGCTAAGATGCTTGGGACTGGAGGAAGCAAGGAGGGTCATCCAAGAAACTCACGACGAACTCTGCGGTTCTCATCAAGCCGGACCAAAGATGAAGTTGAAGATCAAGAGAATGGGTTGCTATTGGCCCACGATAATTCAGGACTGCCTCGAATATGCGAAGCAGTGTCATTCGTGCCAAATTCACGGGGACTTCATCCACCAGCATCCAAATCCGCTGCACCCAACGTTGGCTAGCTGGCCATTCGAAATGTAGGGATCCGATATAATTCGGCCCATCGAGCCAGCATTATCCAAGGGACATCGGTTCATATTGGCAACAACTGATTACTTCTCTAAGTGGGCAGAGGCAGTACCACTAAGGGAGGTGAAGACGGAGAACATCCTCTATTTCTTCAGGACGCATGTCATCTACCGTTTCGGCACTCCGCGACGAATCATCTCGGATAATGGGCCGGCCTACAGAAGCCATAAGATTAGCCGCTTCACACAGCAACATAATATAGATTGGAGATACTCTTCAGTCTATAATTCCCGAGCTAATGGTCTAGCTGAGGCTTTCAAAAAGACCTTGACGAAGATCATAAAGAAAATGGTGTCCAGAAATAAAAAGGACTGGCACGAGAAACTGCATGAAGCTCTCTGGGCCTATCGAACCTCGTTCAAAACGGCCACAAATACAACACCATTTGTGTTGATATTTGGCACGGAAGCGGTACTTTCCTTGGAGATAGAGCTACCCTCTTTACGAGTAGCAATTCGTTATGAGTTAACAGACGAAGAAAATGCCCAAATTCGGCTTGAGGAGCTTGATGTCCTCGATGAAACTCATTTCATGGCGCAGCAAAACCTGGAAGCTTACAAAACAAGGATGACGCGCTTATACGAAAGACTAACCAGGCTGAGAACATTCCGCCAAGGAGAACTCGTGCTAGTAGTAAAAAGACCTATGATCTCCAACCGTGCAAAGTGGGGGAAATTTGAGCCAAACTATGAAGGTCCGTACATCATAGACAAGGTCTACCAAGGTGGGGCTTACTTGCTCATGGATATGCATGGCGAAAAATCCTTCCGGCCAATAAACGGCCGGTTCCTTAAGAAATACTATGCTTGATAAGTCACGGCTCAGGTTAATGATAGATGACGACGCTCGTGCCCGCTCGCTTTCTTCCTGAGTCCAAACTCTATAAGTAGTATCCGGAAAAACTTCGCCTCAAAGCTGACCCTGGACCGGGATGTCCCTAAACTAACAATGGATCGTGATGTCCCTAAACTAACAATAGACCGTAATGTCCTTAAACTAAATACGTCACCTCAAACACGGCGATAGTGGAATTCAAGTCCATAGGCCCTAGCAGCAAAGACTGCAACTTAAGTCCCATAGGCTGCACAGCTGCCCCGGTGATGAAGTCCTCCATAAGTTCCATTGGCGAACAGAGGGATGAAAAGAAAAAGAAAAAGAAACGGTACGTCCACAAGCGAAATGGGCACGGATGAAAACTCGAAAGGGCGCCGTGACTAAAAATAGCAGGGCTACCGGCGGGCTTGTGAAAACCTGAAAGGGCGCAATCTCGTGGTGTAAAAAAACGGTACATCCACAAGAGACATGGGCACGGATGAAAACCCGGAAGGGCGCCGTGAGTAAAAACAGCAGGGCTACCGGCGAGTTTATGAAAACCCGAAAGGGCGCAATCTCGTTAAAATAAAGACACCTGCAAGGTCCTCTCGACCTCATGAGAAAAAAAACCTGCGTGAGATCCTTACGACTCACAAGGGAGAAACACACTTAGGGATCCCTACGATTCCTAAGGAGAAATTACATTTACGAGATCCTCACGACTCGTAAGGAGAATTCCCCCCTGTGAGACCCTCACAGCTCATAAGATTCAAAAGTCTTAAGATACGGGGACCTTAACCTGTTCTTAAGCCATCATACTCCCCAAGTTGCCCTACAGGCGGTCCATAATGACCCTTATATACAATCCACGGGCACAAATAAACGTTCCCTCACCAATTACCACCAATGACGAGGAATGTCCTCATATGGTGAACGACACTTATAAGTCCTCTCAACTTGTAAGGAGAAAACACTCTTGTAAGATTCTTACGACTTACAAAAGAAAATATCACTTAGGAATCCCCATGATTCCTAGGGAGAAAATGCACTTACGAGATCCTCTCGACTCGTAGGGAGAAAACCCTTTATGAGACTCTTACGGCTCATAAAGTCAAAAGCCTTAGTCAACAGGACCCTTACCCTGTTTACTAAGCCACATTTGTTCAGATCAACAAGGGCAAATGATGATTCGCTCCTGATAATATTCCAGTCGCAGCGATGGTGATGCCAAAATTGGTATCAGATCTCAAGTCCCATACTCGCAACAAAAATCAACGAGCAAAAAAATGCATATGAAATAGCCGAAATGATGGGGTAACTCGCAATAAAAATCAGCGAGCAAAATATATGCATATAAAAACAGCAGAAATGTTTGGGCAACTCGCAATAAAAAGCAACGAGTAAAAAGAAAAAAATAGCCGAAATGATTGGGCACCGTGATAAAACAGCCGAAATGATTGGGCAATCGCGACTTCTGCGATATAAAAAGCTGAAATGATAGAGCATCGCGGAAAGAAATAAAAAAATGATGAAACTTTTGCCCTGCAGGTGAGTCCACATCAACCCCTGTATACAATCCATAAGCATAAATAAAAAGGGAACCATGTTTCCCTACCGGGCTCTGTCAAAGGGAGAGCCAAATCTCGACGACAATATCTGCAGCCTAGAAGATCAACACGGCGTTCCTTCTCACTCCAGCAGGATGCAGGTGTAACGTCAACAACCGACCTCAGGGTCAAAACCTCAGAGCCATGGCAAAGTCCCTAGTTCCAAATCTTGACGGTTCACCGACAACCTAGAGACTACATCGGAGCCATGGCAAAGTCTCTAGTTCTAAATCTCGACGGTTCACAGACAGCCTAGAGATCACCCCGGCGTTCCTTCTCCACTCCAACAAGATGCAGACACGACGTCAACAAAATGGAGCCATGGCAAAGTCCCTAGTTCCAGGCCTTGACGGTTCACCAACAACCTAGAGACTACAAAACGGAGCCATGGAAAAGTCCCTAGTTCCAAATCTCGACGGTTCACAGACAACCTAGAGATCAACAACGGTGTTTCTTCTCACTCCAGCAGGATGCAAACACGATGTCAACAAACGACCCAGGATCAAAACAAATGGATCCATGGCAAAGTCCCTAGTTTCAAGCCTCGACGGTTCACCAACAACCTAGAGACTACCTCGGAGCCCTGGCAAAGTCCCTAGTTCCAGGTCTCGACGGTTCATAGACAACCTAGAGATCAACAGTGGTGTTCATTCTCAACTCCAGCAGGATGCAGATGCAACGTCAACAACCGACCCCAGGGTCAAAACAACGGAGCCATGGCAAAGTCCCTAGTTCCAAGGCTCGATGGTTCACAGACAACCTAGAGACAACTTCGACAATCGTCTCGTTACAGCAGACGCAATGCCAGCAAACGAAGCAAAGGAAAATCCCTAGCTTCAGGGTCTTGACGGCAACTCAAATAAAACCTGAAAGACTATTGGAGATCATCCCACACCAGCGCGGAGTGGTTATGACTCATCGGGGCTCCTAAATTGAGCATAAACTTAAGTAAAAAGAGGCATGGAAAATCCCTAACGCTTGCTCTTCCGACGGTAATATGACTGGAAGATTACTTGAAGACATCTTGTCCACCCCCCAAAGGGATCAGAGACACGACAGTCGCGGGGCTACTCGAACAGCATGATCGCATATCGAGGAATGCATCGGCCAACGCGATGGTACAACGGATAAAAACCTAGTACCACAGACCCTAACGGACCTCTGTCGTAAAGAGTAGGGGTTAATTGTGACATTAGGACCAGTTTGCCTACAAGCCCAAGGGAGGTAAACTAAACAAGCTCTGAAATGAGTTCATAAACTAAAGCCTCCGGGATGAGTGAATAAACTACAAGCTCCGAAGTGAGTTCATAAACTAGAAACTCTGGGATGCGTGAATAAACTATAAACTCCGAAAAGAGTATATAAACTACTTTATGCTAAGCCAAGACAGCAACAGAAAGAAAAGCGCTAGTATGAAGAAAAATATGTCTTTTATTCAGGAATCAAAATGAATACAAGATACTCTTATTCATGAATGAATACAAAAGAAAAGAAGAAGAAGGAAAATATACAGCGACAAAAAAAAATGTTTAAGCCGGCGGATGGTGCAATAAGCTAATAAGTCCATCATTCTTCCACTGGATCTCAGCTTCAAGCTCCGTTAGTGCGGCAAGACGGGTACCCGCCTGAGTTTGCTGTGTCTGATATGAAGCAAACCCACTCTCAAGCTCCCTTTCGGCGACTTTATGGGCTTCAACCATCTTGTGGTTAAAGATAACGGCTTTGTCAAGAGCCACTATCTCTGTAATAGCTTCTTGAAGCACCCGCCAAATTTCGTATGCATGGGTAGTCTTGGCGGTAAGCTGAGCCTGAAGTTCCTCCAAAGCATTTGAAGCTAACCCCTTCTCCAAAAACTTCCGGTTGAGCCTCTTCTTGCATGATTGTAGATTGACTGCACACCGTTCGATCCAACCCCGCAAACTCGATTTTACAGTTAAGATATCGGAGGGAAGGCGGATGCACTCAAGTCCGTGCAGGAAGACCTCCACTCGGCGACAGTACTCAACCCAGACACGTACCAATGCTTCGTCATGATAGGTGGCGAGAACGGACCGCAGACTCGATTTTACAGTTAAGATATCGAAGGGAAGGAGGATGCACTCAAGCTCATGTAGGCAGACCTTTACTCGGCGACAGTACTCAACCCAGACACGCACCGATACTTCCTTATGATAGGTGGCGAGAACGGACAAGGAAGCGTTGGCTTCGACAGCAAATTCTTCGGCCGTGACAGAGGTACTAGCGCGAAGGTCTTCAATGAGAGTCGTCAGGGAGTAAATGCTTTGTTTCGCTATCCTTTCAGACGCGCGCCGGGTATAGGGGCCTGGTGGCATAGGGATCCGAGATTCTAACGGGTTTAAGGTTGGCAGAGCTGTTAAGATTTATGAACAGTCAGTGAGATTTACAAACATGGGACAGACAAAAAAATGCCAAAGATAAAGTCTTACTTACCCATAGTCATGCAGTGGGGTTTGAGAGATCCCCAGGCCCATCAAGGATCTCGACTTCGTCATCGGTTTCCAGAACTGTGGAACGCGTATTAGCGTCATTATAAAAAATAATAATAAAACAAAAGAGGTTAAAGAACACCAACCTTGCCCAGAAGAAAGGACTATGCTTTGCGGGGGTATCGCCTGTGGGGCAGCCATATCGAGCAAACACTGGAAGTTTTTTCTAGGAGATAGATCCATGATGGAAGCCGCCAATTCCCGCAATTCTGAAAGAGGGAAGGGTTTAGATAACGGAGGGATCGTTAAAACGAAATGTAGAAGATTACCTCCGATACTTCGCCCGCCTTGAACTGGAAGGATGGCAGCCTTGGCAGCCTCCTCCACACCCTCAGGTACATCATTGGGGATATGTGCCGACGTAGCAGCTTCCAATTGAGAAACAACAACCGCCACTTCAGTCTCCAAGGAGAAGACAACGGTCTCAGTAATCCTTTCTTCGCCCTCCAGGGCGCCACTAGAGAGATCCATTGGATCTATGGTCGGCGGGGTCACCACTGCTGAAAGTATAGATACTGAAGGGATGGAAGTCGCCACCGGGAGCTCCAAGACAGGACTAACGGCTTCAGCAATCTCTTATACACCCTTCGGTGTGTCATTAGAGATGTCCATGGGATCTGTGGCCAATGAAGTCACCTCTGCTGGAGGAATAGACACTGAAGGAATATAAGTTACCACCGGAAGTTCCACAGCAAGAGTAGCAGTTTTAATAATCTCCTCTACACCTGCCGGTGCATCACGGGAGATATTTATAGAATCCACAGTTATGGCCCGATCTGGACTCAAATCCTCTTTCGCCCTGAATTCACTGTAAAGTTTTCACAAAAATGAGAAGACATAAAAGTAATACAGACTATTCGCTAAAAGAAGGACACGAGAAAGACGCATACCAATACGCCAAGGAGCTTAAAGTATGGATTTTTCGAGACGTTTTTTCTTTCTGGCTAAGTATGCTAGCCGAGGTTCAAGGGCAGATGAATGACTACCTGTCTTTAATGCAAGCTCGTCTTCGGAGGCAACTATTTTGGGCTGTTTGAGGGCCCGTTCTTCCTCCATTAACAAAGGACCCATATGTACCCGCCGTAATGATGGATCAACGTCATAGAATATAACAGGAGGGTAGGGCTTTTTCGGGACGCGCACGTCCTCGGTCTCATCTTGTGAGCGCCTCAAATCCTCAGCCAATTGCGCGGCCTCCTTGGCAGATGAGCCAGGATAGATAAGACCGGCGTCCGAATCCTCCAAAGCTATCAGTTCGTCCTGAATAAACGCTCGGACTCAAGCAGAGTGTCTGTAACATTTCAAAAAGATAAAATATTAATTTTTGGGAATTTTTAATAATTTAATATTATTTTATTGAATATTTTAATATTTTGGTATTTTTAAATACAAATAAATAGGAAAAATGTTAGAAAAATTATGGAAAATTATAAAATAGGTTAAATTAGAGAATTATGCCATTTCTAAGTTTAATTGATTAGTTATATGCTAAATTAGTGCTAATCGTGATTAAAAATCGCTAATCGGTTTTTAGCATTTTTTGTGCAAAACATGCACATATCACTTTTTCACACTTGTGTTACATTTTTATTGCCATGGTTTGTTTTGGGGTTACTATTTGAGTGAGAAGGGTTTTAAAAAGGAAAAGAAAAGAGAAAAGAATAAAGAAATGGGTAGTTGGTGAGAGAGAGAGATATGGGCTCCTTTTGACCCAAGACTTAGCCATTTCTTCCCTTCATTTCCCTCCCTCTTCTCCTCTCTCCTGCTGCTGCTCATCCTTCATCTCCCTCCCCTCTTCAACTCCTCAAAACACATCCAAAACAACTCCAAAACCCCACTCTCATTTCATTAAATGTGTGCACAATCCCTAGATCTACACTTGGAGCTAAAGAAGCAAGGATTTTGGCAACTTGAGGCAACTCAAGAATTTTCTTGAGTTGCCAAATGAGGTATTTACTGAACCCTTAGCTTAGTTTTAGCATTACTTTCACCCCCATGTTGTGATTGAACCGATATTGTGTGATTTGGTGACTTGAGGTAAAACCTAGTTAGGGTTTGAGGGAAACTTGTGTTATATTGTGAAATTAAGCTCAGTTGAGGTTATATAAACACCCTAGTGTATGAATTGAGACCCAAAACTGAAACTTAAACCCAGAATACGGATTTTTGAAACCGATATCGGAAAATTTGTGAAATCTGCGAAGGTTAATCGGGATCTGCTATCACCCGGGACATCCTAAAATAAAATTGATTGGACAGTAGCATGTGCAGGCACCCAGGAAGCTACCACCAAGACCCTAGCCCCTAACTCCTTTACCCGGCCGCCAATTAATCCCAATTGGCCGCAATTTATGGCCCGACCAGCACCAATCTGTGTCGTTTTGGTTCTACAGCTCCTACATGTATAGATTAGACCCCTGGTATTTAAAGATTTGTCTAATTCGACCTAGGGTGAAATCTGGAACATATTTCCTAAGTTGCTGTTTTGGATTCGTGTTTCCGTATTCCGTATTTTTGATTCTGCAATTTTGTATTGTGTTTTACCTCGACTATTTGGCGTTTATACGACGATATAGAGGGTTTATTGATGGTTTTGAAGGCGTGCCATAGATTCTAACCTATAGGCCTCTTATCGTATCGTTTTGGGTTTCGTGTGCCGTTTTAGCTTTGATTTGGTTTTAATGCGCATATGCGACGCTTTGATGTGTAGGTACCCCATGAAGACTATGGGACGACAAGCAAGCGCGTGGTGACATCGAAAGATGGAGACGCAAGGTGAGTAGATTATATCTACTGGGGGAAGTCGGGTGGATGGCGTATAGCACCCCCACAGTCCGTAGTTAGTATACTATATATTATGCTTGATAGTTATAGTGTGTCGTGGATATGATAGATTAGGTGTACTATGGATAGTGTAGGGTTAGAAGTGACTAGTGTAGTTCATAGTCGCGAACCCTAGAATAGATTTACACCTATACGCACACCCTTGCATATTCATTATACTTGCACTGTGTTGATGATATTGGATGACATTGGAGATGAGTCGATGATGTTGGGCTTTGTGCCTCAAGATCGGTGATTTGATGTGATTCGTAATTGGGATACGATACGTGATCTCTAGCGGGCCTTGGGACGTGTGCTTGCACACACAGTATATTGATGGTATCAGTTGTACTAGACTTAGATCAGTACCCCAGATTATGTGATAGATGATGGTGATACCTGAGATGTGATGAGCTAGTGTGATATTGACCCGTACCCAGCTATTGGGATGCCGTACGACGATTTACTGTACGAGCTTTATATTGATGATAGATCCGCACTCATGACTTGAGGATGTCATATGATATACTGTATCGTACGCGATACTATTGAGGCGGGATCACCGACTATTATATCTATATATATATCGATTCAGATTTAGGTGGTTTCCATACCCCTCCCGATTGGCTTGATACTTAGATCAGTAGTTTGCATAGTAGATGTTAGACTAGACCCGAGTCATACCTATTTCAAAACTACGAATCAGGAATATCTTAAAGACAAACAAAGGGATTCTACGGATACTTTAAAAGGGCGTATCTTTTCTTAAAAACACCGTACCCCTTATTTTACTAAAAGTCCTGATTCGTCTTATTTCAAACGACATAACTGCATGATATATACTTGTTGATGTAGATTCTTCACTGTGGTGTTGATTATTTGATTTCCACATATTCATGCTATTCACATTGCTTGCATATGTTTATTGCTATATTATTATCATGCTGTTAGGACACTAGCACCATTATCGATGATGCGTATGTTCCACGTACACTATGTGCCGGCTCACACACTTCATCATCGATATTGCCATGCCACTACACTGTAGTACTGTTGCATTCATGATATGATTCTTGCATGGCATATTGTACACTTATACCTGTACACAAACATAGATGATTCTGACTTGATTAGAGATTTGGGAACCGCATGATGTTCTTTAAAACTGATTCGTTTTAAAAGAGCGGCTTCCCTCGACATGTGCACATTACTATTCCATGTTGCATGACTTATGATATGCTTACCTTTATTACATGTCGCATACATCATGTTTTGATTATACGCATTGAGATATGTTGTTTCCATGATATTTCTGGATTTGGGAACCGTGGGTATTTCAAAAGAGAATATATAATTGTGTTAAAAACCCGGTTACCCTTGATATGATATTTCAGTGCGTCCACCATGTGTTTTCTCGGTGCTGAGAGCGACATGTGAAACCCGATTCGAGAAGGCGAATGAGGCCGATTGCGGGTACATGGTGGACCCGGTATGGTACTCCGGGGCGAGAACAGTTTCGCTGTGTAGTAGACGGTGAGCCTGGCAGAGGGACTACTACCTACTGGTGATTGTATTTGAGCTCGGCGGATATCTGGAGGATACCGACCGGAGTTGAGAGATGGACATGGGATGACCCGTACTGCCGGGGCCGAGGGCCGATACCGCAGACGGAGCCCCATATGGATGAGGACATGGGATGACCCGTACTGCCGGGGCCGAGGGCCGATACCGCAGACGGAGCCCCATATGGACGAGGATTTACGTGTCGATGCTAGGCACGGGTTTCATGATGTTTTTCCATGATTTTGTTTATATCCTCATATTTGCATACATGATGCTTATTTGTCATTGGGTGACTGGTGAACGGGTTCCACGTTTATACAGACTTGATCACATACAGACTGGATTTACATTGATCATACTTCATTTGTATATATAACAGGGTATGAGGGCGCTGTTATATATACCCTTACACCAATATTAGTGGTATGGGACGCTAATATATGTGTATTGATATTCATATTTACTTCATGCAAACATACCTTATACTGATGACATGTTATTACCTGAGTACTTGGCACTACATACTTGTTTAGATGTAACTTTCCACCGTATCATACTTCAGATGTACTCTTGTGGTTTATATTATACTGATCGTTTTGACTTAGGATTATGTCTTGCATTCGGTTTCTGGTTGTAGATATTCTCTATTCACGAGTTGGCAACTCACCCCCGTTGTGCCACAGTTCTTGCAGGTTTTGCCGTACAGGTTTCTTTGCGGCATTTCTGGCACACTACTTCCTTGCGGGTGAATTGCATTTGGTAGGTGGATTCTTTTGCATCAAGAACCACCATTGTACTTGTATTATTCTTTGTATCTAGAATTTCCATCAACCAAAAAACTTGTATATTGTTTCAGACTTAGACATTAGTGTTGTATTATTCGACTTTAGAGTCGCGCTTAGTAGTATTGCGGTTTTCATGCTTATTGAGTTTCTTTTGGATTTGACCCTCGCCATTCGGCGTTGTATATTATATTGCTTGCGTGGTTGTGACCGTCGATTGACGAAGAGCTAGCTTCCGCTTGGGGATGCCTTTATCATTGTATATATATATTGTTCTTGTTATACCCCATTCGGGGCCAGTATTTACAAAAGAAACTCTGCCGAAATTTTTAGAAAAGACTTTACATTTTAAAAATGCACATTCGGTTTAGTTATTTAAAAACCTTGACTTCAAACATGTTTTCCTTCACTTCTTTAAAACCAGTTTTCTTTATTTACTCTTAAAATGGTTTTAGATTTCTGGGCTTTTGGCTTACTTGGATCAGATGGAGTCCTATAGACTTCATTTGGTTCAAGGGCCAGTCGCGTGCTCTTTCGGGTCGTGACAGTGTCTAGTAAGCCGGCAACCGATTTCTTCCTCATTTTAGAACTTGTGCTAACACTAGCGGAAGAACGCTTCCTCCCCCGGGATGCTTTGGCATGACGTTGCCTAACTTCACTTTCAGTATCCCCCTTTGGCGACACCACTTTCGTTGCCAATGCTCAACAGCAACCAATTGACCCGGAACTGGTTGCTCGCCAAAGCGACACACGCCCACACCGATCCCTCGAAGAGAAGCTAGTACGTCCTTACTCGTTTCCCCAGGATAAAATGAGGAGACTGTTCGAACTGGCAGTGTGCAATAGACATATCACTCTGCCGGATCCGAGATGTCCACTGCAGCTTGGTGACGCCAACGGTCCCAACTACTGCTCCTACCATAGAGTATTGGGCCACCCAATTGAGGATTGCTACGTCTTCAAAAATTGGGTTGAGGACCAGTACCAACAAGGCAAGTTTGTGCTGTCCGAAAACTGGAGGGTGAACCCGCCACAGAAGTACGCTTCTAAAAAGGTGGACACGCCAGGAGCATCATGCTCGTTTGTAGAAGAAGCTCCGTGGGAAGTTGTCCTTTCAGCTAAAACTAAAAGAATGCTGAAGGACCTTCATGCATGTCCGGCGATCAGGTGGAAAAGCCCGCTGGAGCCTGAGATCATTGAGAGGATGCTTAAACCGCGCCCAACACTGAAAGCTGGTAACGAGGGGCAAAACACCCAGGTCAAGCCTTCAAAGTCTTCGAAGGAAAAGAAGATGACCAAGAAGCCCATACAGCCTGATAACAAGCGCACGAACTTGCAAAAATATATCGACGCACTGGAGGAGTACAACCAGAAGGTGCGGACCCCAGTCACTCTCGAAGAGTTTCTCAACCATATCCTTAAGAATGGATACAGTGACATTGATGAGGGAAACGACTCGTCAGAAGAACCCGAGGATTATGTAGCGAGTTTCCACATATTCTCACACTCATCGTTAAAAGATGAAGAAACTCCATCGGTGTCGGAAAGCAACGCAGAGGAACAGGGGGCAGGACCGGCGCCAGAATCCCTGGAACTGTCAGAAGACCCAATTGACAGACTGCTAAACGAAACCCTTCAAAAGAGCAAACCTGACCGAGAACGTGAAACGGCCATATACGAAAAGGCCAAGCGTCGGCGTCAGGATGAAAAGGTTGCGGCGAGGAAGAGTCATAAAGTATTCTAACCAGATCGAAGCACACCCGCGGCAGATAAAAGCAGGTTTAAGACGGGGAAACGGTTCGCCAAAGCCCTGTCAATTGGAATGAAGCTGCCACATTTCAAAGGAGATACTCCAGGGAGTACATGCCTCGACGAAGCGGATGTACATCCGAATTACTGCTTATACTATCGGAGGGTCACACACCCCACCGAAGAGTGCAATGCCTTCAAGAAGTGGTGGCAAGGATACGTTGCCCATCGATAACACTTCAAACGGATGAAACGCGATGCCCGTCGACAACAAAGGGGCATGACAGACGAGCCTGAAGGAACAGCTGACAACTGTCATATGGTTGATACCATTTCAACAAAAGGGAAAACTCAAGTTCTCACATTCAGAAGCGATTCTGGGAAAGAAATAACCCTCGGCCCTCTTTTCAAAAAATCCACCTTTGGAAAAGAAGAAGAGGAGAAGAAATGAGAGAACATTCAGCTGTGTAACCGCACGCTGCCTGAGAAGAACCTCGGGCCAACAAACAAAGATTTGAGCAAAAGAGACAAGTGGAAGGAAAAAGTCCCTGAGAAAATTGCCCTCGATGATGGAGTTGTCAAAGAGCTCACAGCCAAGGACTCGCTTAAGAAAAATAAGGTGGATTATATTGTCCTGGCACATATGAGGAATATACCCTCACAACTGAGCATACTGGATGCTCTCCTCCTGTCCAAAGAGGAACGAGATTCTCTAATCAAGGCACTGCAAAAGCCTGATCAGTTCCAAGCTTTCTTTGCGGAAGAAAAGATGAAGGACGAGCTCGCAGAGGATCATACAGCTGACATCACATTCGGCGATGAAGATCTCCTCCTCGGAACGTGCGAACACAGCCGTCCTCTATATGTCACCGGATACTACCACGACATTAAGATAGGGAAGATCCTGGTCGACAACGGGTCCTCTGTCAACCTTCTCAACGTGAAGGTGCTGAAGGAAATCTGCATGAACGTTCAGCACCTAGCTCGGGACAAAATTACCATCTTTGGGTTTGACTCGCAGTCATCACGGATGCTTGGGTCCGTGATATTGACATTACACTTTTGGATGCTCATCACCGACATCAAATTTCATGTCATCGACGTTAAGACTTGCTACAACGCTCTGCTCAGCCGACCTTGGTTACACGAGTATAACGTCATCCCTTCTACATAACATCAGTGTATGAAGTACTTCAAAGACGTTCTTGAGTACACAGTTACAGGGGAGCTAAATCCATTCTCCGTAAATGAAGTATGCTAATACGAAGACGCCAAGTACTTCCACCAGACTTCGAATACACGGAAAGATGTTATAAGCCCGAGAACCGACAAAAAGCCGTCGCCACCATCCCGATCTTTGGGAGCGATACCGAGGAAGATGAAGAGATAGTCTACTCGGGGCAATCCCAAGGCAACAGGCCCGGACCATCTACCCCTATTTTGGTCTTCGGCAGTGACTCTGAGAATGAGACCAACGCAGTATTCTCCATCCGCCCGTCAGCACAAACCTTCACTGGAGCTGATCAGAGTTTACAAATTACCATGGTTCCGCGGCAGCATTACAGGGAATTTGATGCGCTCGATACATATGGCGTGCAAGAGTGGCAGACCTTCTATGTTCCTCCTAGGCGAAGAGGTGAAAAGGCGATCCTCTTCTACCAATCTACGGAGACTAAAGTGGAAAAAGAAGTCTGGTATGGTGCCGATTTTACGCTTGACAGGGTTCAACCGATTCGTCTGCCCAGATATTACGCAGAAGGATTAAAGAGGCTATTAAAATGCCAAGGTGTACCCTTTAAACAAACCACTCGACAAGCCCAGTTCTACAACAAGATTTGGGACGTTCCCGGAACTCAGCAAAAGATGACCAACCGGAGAATGGAGACGAATGGGCTTGGATACGTTTGGTCTAAGAAACGGAAGCGATTCCATGGTTGCCATGTCATAAATAACTCCAGTGGAGAAGCGAATGCATTTCTAGATAGCGCTGATATCGAACCAGAGCGAGATCCTGCCGTAAGAATACGAAGTCCGTCATTCGAAGAACAAATTGACAAGATAATGAGAGAAGCCAATCAAAAGGTTCGGGATGAACAAAGCAGCGAAATGGCCATTTACGGGAAATCCAGGACGCAGCGTCTCGCTCAGCAGTCTGCGGAGAGAAAAGACTACAATGTCCTTCACCCTCAGCCTGCTGTGCGCTCTCGTGGCAATGGAAAAGTCTGACGCAGAGGCAAAAACATGGTGGAGAACGAGAATGATGTTCTAGAACAGCGAAGCGGATCCAAGAAGCCACGCAATCGAGAAAAGTCAGCTGGAATCCGTCCTTTATGAAGAAGATGGGTTGGGAATACTCTTTTCCCGAGACAAGACAAGGAAAATATTTGACCTTGTCATCAGGCATCAAATGATGACGCTCCCGGAGTCTCGGCACCCCGAGCAAATAAATGAGGTCCATCATCCGGCTTATTGCTCCTACCACCGAGCAGTAGGACATCCTCGTGAAGACTGCTTCACCTTCAAAGACTGGGTCGAAGACCAGTATCAGCAAGGCAGATTTGCTCTATCCGAAAGTTGGAGGGTAGCCCCACCACGAAAGCATGAGCCAAAAGAAACCTACACTGCGAGGGAAAGTCTAGATCAGTATCGAGCTTGGAAACAAGCTCGTACCTGTCACGTAATAACACTATCAAAAGAAGGAGAGCATGAGAATATGGACGACCTCTTCCAGCACTTCGCAAATGAGGATGAGGACGGGGTGGTTTTAGAATTTCCACCGGTGCCAAAAGAGCTGGAAGATGGGATACACACCACAACAGACAACCTGAGAAAAATCGACTTGGGGACGGAAAATGAGCCGAGGCCAACATTCGTCAGTGAGCCGCTGTCTGAAAAGCGGGTGTCCATGCTAAAGGACGTGCTTATGCAGTATAAAGACTGCTTCGTCTGGAATTATTCCGAGATGCCAGAACTAGATCCAGAAATAGCTGTGCATAAACTGGCGATATCACCGAACTCCAAACAAGTCAAACGAGCGCCAAGAAGAATGCGGCTCGAACTCGATATGAGCATCAATGCCGAAGTCAAGAAATTAATCGACTCCGGCTTCATCCAAGAAGTTCAATATCCTGACTGGATCGCCAACATTGTCCCAGTGATGAAGAAAAATGGGACAGTGCGCATCCACGTGGACTATCGGGACCTCAACAAGGCTTGTCCGAAGGATGACTTCCTAGTACCTATTACCGAGCTGATGATCGGTGACACTTCCACTCATATGGTCTTCTCCTTCATAGATGGATCTTTAGGCTACAATCAAATAAAAATGCATCCTGAAGACCAAAAGCACAACGCCTTCCGAACTTCGCTAGGCATATTCTGCAATAAGGTGATGCCCTTCGTCTTGAAGAACGCAGGCGCTACCTATCAAAGGGCTATGACGAAAATCTTCGATGACCTTATACTTGAGATTGTCGAATGTTATATCGACGACCTCGTGGTGAAAAACAAATCGTACGAGGAGCACTGGGAGCATTTGAAAATAACGTTCCAACGTCTTCGGAAATATAACCTGAAGATGAACCTTCTGAAATGCGCGTTTGGAGTCTCCTCAGGAAAGTTCCTAGGATTCATCGTACGACACCGAGGCATCGAAATAGACCCATCAAAGATCAAAGCCATTATGGAAATGCCCACACCAAGAACTCTCAAAAAATTATGGTCTCTCTAAGGAAAGCTCGCGTATATCCGACGGTTCATAGCCAACCTCTCCGAAAAATGCCGCCCCTACAGCCATCTAATGAAGAAGGGAACTCTGTTCGTTTGGGATTGTAAATGCCAAAATGCACTGGACGAAATCAAGCAATATCTGCAGAACCCGCCAGTACTGACCGCTCCGGTCAAAGGAAAGCTCCTCATCCTGTACACAATAACCCTTGAAGGTTCTCTAGGCGTGCTATGGGCACAGGAGAACGATCAGGGAAAGGAGAGAGCTCTCTACTATTTGAGTCGAGTTCTTCTGGGGGCAGAAAACAACTACTCCCCCATTGAAAAGAATTGCCTGGCACTGATCTTCACGATAACGAAGCTTCGGTATTATGCCTTGACACATGAGGTCCATCTCATATCAAAGGTGGATCCTCTCAAATATTTGATGTCAAGATCCATACTAACAGGAAGGCTTATCAAATGGGCCCTCCTTTTGATAGAGTTCTTGATAATCTATCCACCCCTCAGGGCAGTGAAAGGCCGGGCCATCGCCGACTTCCTCGCTGAACATCCAATACCAGTCGACTCTCCCTTAAATTGCGAATTACCGGACGAACAAGCGTTCGACACAAAGAACGAAGAAAATGACTCTCGATGGGAACTTTACTTTGATGGGGCATCTTCCATGAAGAAGCGAAAGCACAACACCCCCATAATCAAAGCCAGGGTGGGCCTTATCTTCGTGACTCTATAAGGAGGGATAATGCATTTCGCCCTTTCATTCACAGAGCCGAGAACAAACAACAAGGCCGAGTACGAAGCTTTACTAGCAGGTCTTGAGATTGTTGTCGACATGGAAATCGAAAACCTCCTCATATATAAAGATTCCCAGCCAGACGTTAGCCAAGTAAATGGCGACTATCAGACATGCAAACCATAGTTGGTAAAATATGGCGAGAGAGTGCAGCAATTGCTGACACAAATCCTCTCTTACATTCTGGAAAGCATTCCGCGCACAGAAAATGGCAAGGCGGATGCATTAGCCAAAATCGCTAAAGAATTGGCCGACGAAAACCTCGATGACGTAAGGATCATTGTGCAAAGCCGCCGGATTCTCGCGCCAGCAGAAATATCTCCGGAATCTTGTGAAAGGAAGGAAGCAACCAAACAAGCAGCTTGCCAAATAGAAGACGAAGAAAAGGCTAAGGATTGGAGAGAAGTCTTCATAGACTACTTCAAATCCCATCAAACACCCGAAGACGCGTCGGCAAGACATCAGCTCATGAAACGAGCTCTATCTTTTGCCTTCGTCAACGATACTCTATATAAGAGATCGTTCGACAGTTTGTGGCTAAAATGCTTGGGACCAGAGGAAGCAAAGAGGGTCGTCCAAGAAACTCACGACGGACTCTGTGGTTCTTATCAAGCCGGGCTAAAGATGAAGTTGAAAATCAATAGAATGGGTTACTATTGGCCTACGATGATTCAAGATTGCCTCGAATATGCGAAGCAGTGTCACTCGTGCCAAATTCACGGGGACTTTATCCACCAGCATCCAAATCCGCTGCACCCAACGTTGGCTAGCTGGCCGTTCGAAATATGGGGAACCGATATAATCGGGCCCATCGAGCCAGCATCATCCAAGGGACATCGGTTCATATTGGCAACAACCGATTACTTCTTTAAGTGGGCAGAGGCAGTACCACTAAGAGAGGTGAAGACGAAGAACATCCTTCATTTCTTCAGGACGCATGTCATCTACCGGTTCGGCACTCCGCGACGAATCATCTCAGATAATGGGTCGGCCTACAGGAGCCGTAAAATCAGCCGCTTCGCACAGCAGCATAATATAGATTGGAGATACTCTTCAGTCTATAATCCCCGAGCTAACGGTCTAGCTGAGGCTTTCAACAAGACCTTGACGAAGATCATAAAGAAAACAGTGTCCAGAAACCAAAAGGACTGGCACGAGAGACTGCATGAAGCTCTCTGGGCGTATCGAACCATGTTCAAAATGGACACGAATACTACGCCATACGCGTTGGTATTCGGCACGGAATCGGTACTTCCCTTGGAGATAGAACTACCCTCTCTACGATTGGCAGTTCGACATGAGCTGACGGATGAAGAAAATGCCCATCTTCGGCTTGAGGAGCTCGATGCCCTCGATGAAACTCGTCTCATGGCGCAGAAAAACCTGGAAGCTTACAAAGCAAGGATGACGCACTCATACGAAAGACTAACCAGGCTGAGAATATTCCGCCAAGGCTAACTCGTGCTAGTCGTAAAAAGACCTATGATCCTAAACCGTGCAAAGCGGGGGAAATTCGAGCCAAACTATGAATGCTCGTACATCATAGACAAGGTCTACCAAGGTGGGGCATATTTGCTCATGGATATGCATGGTGAAAGACCTTTCCGGCCAATAAACGGCCGGTTCCTTAAGAAATACCATGCTTGACAAGTCACAACTTAGGTTAATGATAGATGACGACGCTCGTGTCCGCTCGCTGTCTTCCTGAGTCAAGACTCTATAAGTAGTATCCGGCAAAACTTCGCCTCGAAACTGGCAATGGACCAAGATGTCCCTTAAACTAACAGCAGACCGAGATGTCCCTAAACTAAAAACGGACCGAGATGACCCTAAACTAACAATGGACCGTAATGTCCTTAAACTAAATACGTCGCCTCAAACACGGCGATAGTGGAATTTAAGTCCACAAGTCCCAGCGGCGAGGACTGCAACCTAAGTCCCGCTGGCCGCGCAGCTGCCCCGATGACGAAGTCCTCCATAAGGTCCATTGGTGAACATAGGGGTAAAAAATTGGTACGTCCACAAGCGAAATGGGCACGGATGAAAACCCGAAAGGGCGCCGTGAGTAAAAACAGTAGGGCTACCGGAGAGCTTGTGAAAACCTGAAAGGGCGCAATCTCGTTGTAAAAAACAAAAAAATATGGTACGTCCACAAGCGAAATGGGCACAGATGAAAACCCAAAAGGTCGCCGTAAGTAAAAACAGCAGGGCTACCGGCAAGCTTGTGAAAACCCAAAAGGGCGCAATCTCGTAAATTTTTCACTTACGAGATCCTCTCGACTCGTAAGGAGAACTCCCCCTGTGAGACCCTCACGGCTTATAGGATTCAAAGTCTTAAGTTACAGAGATCCAAACATGTCCTTAAGCCGTCATACTCCCCAAGTTGCCCTACAGGCGGTATAATACTGGCCCCTGTATACAATCCATGGGCACAAATAAACGTTTGCCCTACCAAGTTCCACCAATCACGAGGAATGTCCTCATATGGTGAATAACACTTGTAAGTCCTCTCGACTTATAAGGAGAAAATACTCTTATGAGATACTTACGACTTATAAGAGAAAACACCACTTAGAAGTCCTCACGACTTCTAAGGAGAAAATACACCTACGAGATCCTCACGACTCATAGGGAGAAATAACTTTATGAGACCCTTACGGCTCATAAAGTCGAAAAGTCTTAGTCAACAGGATCCTAATCTTGTCTACTAAGCCATCTTTGTTCAAATCAACAAAGACAAATGATGATTCGCTCCTAGAAATATTCCAGTTGTAGCGATACTGATGTCTAAGTTGGTATCAAATGCTAAGTCCTTTCAAGGCAAATGATGATCGCTCCTGGCAATATTCCAGTCGCAGCGATGTTGCTGCCTGAAAGGGTGTCAATTCCAAGTCCTTTCACGGCAAATGATGATTCGCTCCTGGCAATATTCCATTCGCAGCGGTGCTGATGCCAAGATTTGTATCATATCTCAAGTTCCATACTCACAATAAAAATCAGCAAGAAAAATATATGCATATGAAATAGCCGAAATGATGGGGCAACTCACAATAAAAATCAGCGAGCAAAATATATGCATATATAAACAGCCGAAATGTTTAGGAAACTCGCAATAAAAAGCAGCGAGTAAAAAGAAAAAAACAGCCGAAATGGTTGGGCACCGCGATAAAACAGCCGAAATGATTGGGCAATCGCGACTTTCGCGATATACAAAGCTGAAATGATAGAGCATCGTAGAAAGAAATAAAAAAATGATGAAACTTTTGCCCTGCAGGTGAGTCCACATCAACCCCTGTATACAATCCATGGGCATAAATGAAAACGGAACCACATTTTCTTATCAGGCCCCATCAGAGGGAGAGTCAGATCCCGACGACAACATCTGCAGCCTAGAAGATCAACACGGCGTCCCTTCTCACTCCAGCAGGATGCAGACGTGACGTCAACAAAACGGAGCCATGGCAAAGTCCCTAGTTCAAAATCTCGACGGTTGACAGACAACCTAGAGATCAACAACGCCATTTCTTCTCACTCCAGCAGGGTGCAGGCGCAAAATCAACAACCAACCCCAGGGTCAAAACAACGGAGCCACGGCAAAGTCCCTAGTTCCAAGCCTCGACGGTTCACCAACAACCAAGAGACTACCTCGGAGCCATAGCAAAGTCCCTAGTTCCAAATCTCGACGGTTCACAGATAGCCTAGAAACCACCACGGCGTTTCTTCTCACTCCAACAGGATGCAGACGTGACATCAACAAAACGGATCCATGGAAAAGTCCCTAATTCCAAGTCTCGACGGTTCATCAACAACCTAGAGACTATCTCGGAGCCATGGCAAAGTCCTTAGTTCCAAATCTCAGCGGTTCACAGACAGCCTAGAGATCAACAACGACGTTTCTTCTCACTCTAGCAGGATGCAGACGCAACGTCAACAAACGACCCAAGGGTCAACAAAATGGAGCCATGGCAAAGTCCCTAGTCCCAAATCTCGACGGTTCACAGACGGCCAAGAGATCAACAACGGCGTTTCTTCTCACTCCAACAGGATGCAGATGTGACTTGAACAACAGACCACAGGGTCAAAACAACGAAGCCACGGTAAAGTCCCTAGTTCCAAGCCTTGACGATTCACCAACAACTTAGAGACTACCTCGGAGCTATGACAAAGTCCCTAGTTCCAAATCTCGACGGTTCACAGACAGCCTAGAGATCACCCCGGTGTTCCTTCTCCACTCCAACAGGATGCAAACGCGACATCAACAAAACGATGCTGTGGCAAAGTCCCTAGTTCCAAATCTCGACGGTTCATAGACAGCCTAGAGATCAACAACGGCGTTTCTTCTCACTCCAGCAGGATGCAGACACGACGTCAACAAACGACCCCAGGGTCAAAACAATGGAGCCACGACAAAGTCCCTAGTTCCAAGTCTCGACGGTTCACCAACAACCTAGAGACTACCTCGGAGCCATGGCAAAGTCCCTAGTTCTAAGCCACGATGGTTCACAGACAACCTAGAAACAACCTCGACATTCGTCTCGTTACAGCAGACGCAATGCCAGCAAACGAAGCAAAGGAAAATCCCTAGCTTCAGGGTCTTGACGGCAACTCAAATAAAACATGAAACACTATCGAAGATCATCCCACACCAGTGCGGAGTGGTTTTGACTCATCGGGGCTCCCAAACTGAGCCTAACCTCAAGTAAAAAGCGTCATAGAAAATCCCTAACGCTTGCTCTTCCGACGGTAATATGACCTGGGAGATTACTTGAAGACGTCTTGTCCAGCCCCCGAAGCTATCAAAGACACGACAGTCCCGGGGCTACTCGAACAGCAAGACTGCATATCGGGAAATGCTTCAGCCAACGCGACGGTATGATGGACAAAAAATCCTAGTACCACAGACCCTAACGGACCTCTGTCGTAAAAAACAGAGGTTAACTGTGACGTTAGGACCGGTTTGCCTACAAGCCCAAAGGATGTAAACTAAACAAGCTCCAAAATGAGTTCATAAACTAGAGACACCAGGATGAGTGGAAAAACTACAAGCTCCGAAATGAGTTCATAAACTAGAGGCTCCGGGATGAGTGAATAAACTACAAGCTCCGAAATGAGTTCATAAACTAGAGACTTCGGGATGAGTGAATAAACTATAAACTCCGAAATGAGTATATAAACTACTTTATGCTAAGCCAAGACAACAAAAGAAAGAAAAGCGCTAGTATGAAGAAAAATATGTCTTTTATTCATGAATCAAAATGAATACAAGATACTTTTATTCATGAATGAATACAAAAGAAAAGAAGAAGGAAAATATACATCGACAAACAAAATGTTTAAGCCGGCGGACGGTGCAATAGGCTAGTAAGTTTGTCATTCTTCCACTGGACTTCGGCTTCAAGCTCCGTTAGTGTGGTAAAATGGGTCCCCGCCTGAGTCTGTTGAGTCTGGAATGAAGCAAACCGACTCTCAAGCTCCTTTTCGGCAACTTTATGGGCTTCAACCTTCTCGCGGGTAAAGATAACGGCTTTGTCAAGAGCCACCACCTCTATAATAGCTTCTTGAAGCACCCGGCAAATTTCGTACGCACGGATAGTCTTGGCTGTAAGCTGAGCCTGAAGTTCCCCCAAACCGTTTGAAGCTAACTCCCTCTCCGAAAACTTCCGGTTGAGCCTCTTCTCGCATGACTGTTGATTAGCTGCACACCGTTCGATCCACCCCCGCAGACTCGATTTTACAGTTAAGATGTCGGAGGGAAGGCGGATGCACTCAAACCCGTATAGGCAGACCTCCACTCGGCGACAGTACTCAAACAAAACACACACCATTGCTTTGTCATGATAGGTGGCGAGAACGGACAAGGAAGCGTTGGCTTCGACAATAAATTCTTCGGCCGTGACAGAGGTACTAGCGCGAAGGTCTTCAATAAGAGCCGTCAGGGAGTAAATGCTTTGTTTCACCATTCTTTCAGACGCACGCTAGGCAAAGGGGCCTGGTGGCATGGGGATCCGAGATTTTAGCAGGGTTAGGGTTGGTAGAGCTGTCAAGATTCATGAACAGTCAGTGAGATTTACAAACATGGAATGGACAAAATAATGCCAAAGATAAAGCCTTACTTACCCCCAGTTATGCAAGGGGGGTTTAAGAGATCCCCAGGCCCATCAAGGATCTCGACTTCGTCATCGGCTTCCAGAACCGTGGAGCGCATATTAGCATCATTATAAAAAAATAATAATAAAACAAAAGGGGTCAAAGAACACCGACCTTGCCCAGAAGAAAGGACTATGCTTTGCGGGGGTATTGCCTGTGGGGCAACCATATCAAGCAAACGCTGGAAAGTTTTTGTAGGAGATAGATCCACGATGGAAGTCGCCAATTCACGCAATTCTGAAGGAAAGAAGGGTTCAGATAACTGAGGGATCATTAAAACGAAACGCAGAAGAGTACCTTCGATACTTCGCCCGCCTTGAACTGGAGGGATGGCAGCCTCGGCAGCCTCCTCCATACCCTCAGGTACATCACGAGGGATATGTGCCGGCGTGGTAGCTTCGAATTAAGAAACAACAGCCGCCACTTCAGGCTCCAAGGAGAGGACATCAGTCTCGGTAATCCTTTCTATACCCTCCAGGGCGCCACTAGAGAGATCCATTGGATCTATGGCCGGCGAAGTCACCGCTGCTGAAAATATAGATACTGAAAGGATGGAAGTCACCACCGGGAGCTCCAAGACAGGACTAGCGGCTTCAACAATCTCTTCTACACCCTTTGGTGCATCACTGGAGATGTCCATAGGATCTGTGGCCGGTGAGGTCACCTCTGCTGGAGGAATAGACCCTGAAGGAATAGAAGTTACCACCGGAAGCTCCACAGCAAGAGTAGCAGCTTTAATAATCTCCTCTACACCTGTTGGTGCATCACGAGAGATATTTGTAGAGTCCACAGTTATGGCCCGATCTGGACTCAAATCCTCTTTCGCTGCCGAAGTTCCTGCAAATTTTTCGCAAAAATGAGAAGACATAAAAGTAATACAGACTATTCGCTAAAAGAAGGATACGAGAAAGTCGCATACCAATACACCAAGGAGCTTGAAGTAGGGCTTTCTCGAGATGTTTTTCCTTTCTGGATAAGTACGCTCACCGAGGTTCAAGCGCAGATGAATGACTACCTGTCTTTAATGCAAGCTCGTCTTCGGAGGCAACCCTTATGGGCTATTTGAGGGCCCGTTCTTCTTCCATCAACAAAGGACCCATATGTAACCTCCGTAATGATGGATCAACGTCATAGAATATAATAGGAGGGTAGGGATTCTTCGGGACGCACACGTTCTCGGTCTCATCTTGTGAGCGCCTCAAAGCCTTAGCCAATTGCGCGGCCTCCTCAGCTGACGAGCCAGGATAGATAAGACCGGCATCCGTCTCCTCCATAGCGATCGGTTCGTCTTGAATAAACGGCTCAGACTCAAGCAGGGTGTCGAGTAAGCCGGCAACCGATTTCTTCCTCCTCTTAGAATTTATGCTAGCACTAGCGGAAGAACGCTTCCTCCCTCTCGGCACTTTGGCGCGACGTTGACCAACCTCACTTCCGGTATCCCCCTTCAGTGACACCACCGCTGGCGACGCTACCGCCGGCGCTTCATTAGAAGCCTTTGCTTCGGCTTTAGTGCGCACCAGAATACCAGCAGTAAGAGGGGCGATTCTATTTCGGCGGCTTTGGAGATAAGTGCCGAACAGCTATCCCTCAGTGGAGGGCGAACCACTGAACGCGACCGCAACGGAGCGCTAGTGACTTGGGTCGGAGCTGGAACTCTACATTCGAAGAGTACCCGCCTCTCCTCGGTAATGACAGGACCGACTTGATGGCGATACCAACCCTTGAAAGTCCCCACAGACCTTGGAAGATAGTTGGACTCAGGGATCATGAAATGGGAACCGGTGTTCAGCCGTATAAAATGATGGATAATGTCACGAGTGACTTCCGAAGACAAAGTGGGATCAATTAAAAATGCATAGAGAGGGATGCCCTGGTGATAGCCCAATTGCTGGACGAAGCGGTGTAGATTATACCGCATAAAAAGAACTGTGTCATTCTGACGAAACACCAAATAGCCTGGCCTAAATCGAGTACAGGTGCATAATCTCTTTAGGCTTTAAAGATGGCGCTCCACCCTTTGACAGATCAAATAGCTGCTGAATGGGCCCCGTAGGAGCAGATAGGAATTGGTCATTGAAAACCATCCCGCCCTCGTTTGAGTATGGTTAAGCAACACGCAGAGGGCCCCTAGCTGAGTCGGACCGGGAGCAGAAGCATCCACCAACCTCATAACCCGTGGGAAGGTATAGGAGTCATAAAAATCTGGCCACCGGTGAGCAGCAAATTCTCCCAATACATGCAATGAATGACTACTAGTCTTTAATGCAAGCTCGTCTTCGGAGGCAACCGTTATAGGCTATTTGAGGGCCCGTTCTTCTTCTATCAACAAAGGACCCATATGTAAACTCTGTTTCCCCCAATCAGAGCAAAGCTCTGTTTGAACTTCAAAAATTCAAAATTCGAAGCAACGCTTCAAATTCCTTGCGCTGCGCGCAACGCGCCACGTGTCAAACTCTGATACGTCAGCGTAGCGCCCAAGGCAGCGCGCCCAATCAGAGCAAGGCTCTATTTAAAATAAAAATTAAAGGAAGCAACGCTTCAGTTGCGCAAGCGCTGCGTTGTGCGACACGTGTCAGCAAGCGCAGTTGCGCAAGCACAGTAGCGCAAGCGCTGCGCTGCGTGACACGTGTCAGCGCAAGAGCAGTTGCGCTGCGCTGTGCGACACGTGACGGCGCAGTTGCGCTTCGCTGTGCGCTGCGTGACATGTGTCAGCGCAGTTGTGCTGCGCTCTGCGCTACGTGACGCGTATCACGCGCTGGGACGTTTGCGCCAAACAGAATTAAATTTTAGTAAGATCTTTCTGTTCTTATTAAAACAAGAAGATTACCTTCTGTAAAATAGAAGCCCTTGGATCAAAGATCCAACGGTGAGCAAAATTCCCCAAATCACTCAGAGAAGAATCTCTTTAACAAACTTAACAAATCTATGGGCACTATATAAAGACCCCTAGACCCCAATTCACATCATCATCAACATTGTGAGAGATTGAGAACCTCAAAACAGAGAGAACTCTGAAGAAATTTCAAGAAAAAGGTAAAAACCTTCATAAAATAGACGAATTTCTTCTAATAGATCATTGATCTAAGAACAAGATCAATGATCTTCATATAATAATAAGTGCTTTGTACGCTTTTATGAACCACTGGTTCTCTGAAAATAAGAAAAACAAGAAAAAACTTGTTTTCTTTGATCTAAATTGGATCAAGAAATCAAACAGTGCTTTACACTTTTTTATGAACCATTGGTTCTGGAATCTTCAAGATTCTCAAGATTATTGAAATAGTGCCTTGCACTTGCAAAAACTGCACTGTTGCGCTCCTGTGTTGGCGCAAGCCACCAGAGAGCGCCACGTGCCAGCATCTGAATCACTTGCGCTATGCGCTTTTAAGAAAGAGCATTGCTCTCTGAGATTGGCGCAACTCACCAGAGCGCGCCACGTGTCAGCAGCGCAAGCTCAACGCACTGGTGCAGCGCACTACGCTTGCGAGACACGTATCATCACCACAAGCGCTTGCGCTCATTGATTGGCGCAAAGCGCCTGACAAATGCAATGCATTGTTTATTAAAGGGCCAGGCCCAAATCAAAAAGGCCTAGTAGGCCAAAAGAAATTGCAATGCAGTAAAAGGGCAGAGCCCAAATAAAATTGATGCTCTGCATCTTTTATAAAAGGGCAGAGCCCAAACAAAATAAAATGCAATGAAAGGGCAGAGCCCAAACAAAATTGATGCTCTGCATCATTTATAAATGGGCAGAGCCCAAACAAAATAAGAAATGCAGTGCATTATTAAACAGGGGCAAAGCCCTAGCACAGGCCTAATAGGCCAAAGAAAAATAAGATGTTAAACATTTCTAAACTGGACTTAGCCCTATCATGGCCGTAAGTCCTCAAATTAAATTGACTGAGCACAGCTGCTCTCTTAAATCAATTTACATCCGGTTCGAGGTTACATCTCCGAACTCCTCTGACTCCTATCGTTGTAATCCTTCAACGACGTCAGAGAGGTGACGGGTCCCAACAACCACACATCTATATAGACTGCGGGGTCCTTAAACTCGTGGACTGAAACGTCCCTAAACTAATGTTGGACCGAAACGTCCCTAAACTAATGTTGGACCTAATATTCGTCCCAAAATAGGAATGTTGGACCATCATGTCCCTAAACTGGAAATTGACCGCAACGTCATTAAACTAAACAATAGAGTCAATTGCTCTTTTGTTGGATCTAAACGATCCCGTTATGTTGATCTTAGTCTGGAAATTAGGCTAACGTATCCTTAACAAACGTTTAAGTTGATCTTAGCCTCAAATATGGCTAACGTATCCTTAAACCAAAACCCAAAACCCAAATCTAAGAAAGTACGGATTTTGACTAATCCACGTCCTACGGGCGACGAAATAAATAGTCTCCGTATACAATCCACGGGCAACCACAAATAAAACAAACACCCACGACACGAAGTGAAATTCTGGAGAAGGAGAAAGTTGTTACCGCGATGCGGTAGCATAATTAACTGCAGGGGGCTTGCGCCTGCAGGGAAGAGCGTTCCCACAATCAAAAACCCCTCAAGCGAGAGGGAATCTGACGAAGTCTGCTACATCGGCCGCATCCGTCTAAACCTCCGATACACGGTGCCAAAATCAACTTGGCATCTTCGGAGAGGTGGATGGATAGCACCAATTAGCATCTGCTCCGAATCTCAGGCAAGACGTCCTAATGTCTCGGCCGTCATTCGGAGGGGAACAGATTCTGGCACGCCCAGTGAGACCTTTTCCTCTTTCCACTCCACACTTCGTGTGTCGTCTTCGCGAACGAATCACGGTTTGTTAATGGTTGCCTTTGGATTTCAAGTTACTAAGATTTGGTCTTTTGCCTGGCACAGAAATCAAGCATCAATGGCCTCAAATTGCTCGAACTGCTCAAACTGCCAATGCAACCGACGCTCTGCCTTACCTGGAGACGTAGCATATGGGCCTCAAGCGGCCTCCGTCCTTACTATGCCCGTGGAGAAAGTGACTCAAGCCACCACCGACCTGTTCTTCGGGACCATGATCCCGCCAGCAAGCTTCACCATCCCTGTGCCCGCACTGGAAGCTTCAAGAAAGTCGGTCTTTGATCGACTTGCTACTCCCACGGCCCCTCTCAACGGGTCGTCCAATTCTTCAGTCTTCACCAGGCTGAACTCGAGCACCAAAGGGCCTATCAAGAAGCCCATAACACCTGAGAAGGCCATCCCAAAGAAGACGGCTGCTCCCGAAATCGCCATAGTGGTTTCTCCTGTCAAGGAATCAGTCTTTTCAAGGCTGACTATTCCGGATCCTGCTCCTGCTCGAGGGTCTGTCTTTGACAGATTGAATATAGCCCCTCAAAGGACAACCTCAGTCTTTAAGAGGTTAACACCGGCAGCACCTCATTCAGACAGGGGGCAAGAAGAATCTGTCTCTATCGCCGAGCCAGTCCCAACGGCTCGTCATGCTCGACGTCGCCATTGGCGACGAGTGAGGAAGGTAGGGGGCAACTCCCCCTCGGGGCTAACTCCACCCGCTCCAATGGTGGAAGTTGATGTTGCTGTTCCAACTGGGAACAGCTTTGAACCACTGAGGAGGGTACGTAAGAACTCTCCAAATGCTACACTGAAAAGATCTCCCCCACCTGCAGAGAGGGTTCCGGAAACGAAGCATGAGCAGCCCCGTCAACGGCTATCCTCAAAAATATACAAGGTTTGGCGAAGGGTTCAAGACTCTGTAATTGACCCAGATCATTCTCGTCAACAGAAAAAGGCGAAGGTGCAAGAAGAAAAGGACCGTCCTACTAAACAGCAAAGGACGACAACCGTCAAGGTACCCACTACAACGGCCCCTTCAACTTCAACGGCCCACAAAAGAAGAAGGTCGGAGAAAATCCCCGCACCTGCGGCAAATGCCAAAGGCGGTGAACCTAAGCGCCCTAAATCCGGGGGCATAATAGTTCATACGGTATACATGGCGTCGGGAAAGGAGGACAGCCGTGCATCCACAGGTCATAGACCGCTTACACGGTCAGTGACCAAAGCTCAGGAGCAACAACAAAAGCTCCAAGAAATGATGAATGCAATGGCTGCACTCACTGGGCCAAAAGAAAGCCTCGAAGCGTCATCTGATCAACGCCAGGAACAAGAAACGGACGCTGAATTCCTTCGCCGGATATTGGAGAAGAAGGATAAAGAGGCTGCGGAACAAGCAGCCAACATAAAGCGAATGGCCCTCCTGTTCCAAGACATGGTGGGGATGATGATCCAACAAGCTCCTCCAGCTGAAGATCCCCCAATCATCCTTGAAGACGATAGAGGAGAAACGTCAAACCCTCCACCAGCTCTGTCAACAGCTAAGGAGGAGACAATCTCCAAAGCTGACTTGGACGAGTATATAGCCCAACAAATATGGGTTCATCATGCGACCGAAGCAGCCGATCAGGTCGTAAAAATGGGACGACCATATCCGAGCTGGTATGACCAGATCAAGTACCCGCCAGGCTATACAATACCAAAATTCCATGTCTATAAGGGGACGGGCAATCCCCACCAGCATGTTGCCCAGTTCAGGGCACTCTACGGCAACACCGGCGGTGATGATAAGTTGTTGCTTCGCCATTTCGTTGGCAGCTTGTCAGATACAGCGTTCGAGTGGTATTCCGAGCTTCTGAACGACTCTATCAAAATCTTTGCGGAGATGGAGCTACTGTTTACCCAGCGTTTTGTAAGCGCCAGCGAGCGTACCCCGATAACGGCCTTGATTAATGCCAGGGTGAAGCCGGGCGAGACATGGGTCCAATATGCTATACGGTGGCGGAACTTATGGTCAAAATGCGAGCAACGCATTGAAGAAGTGCCAGCAATGGGTATGTTTGTGGGAACCCTCGATCCGCAGGCGACCATCTCGCAATTTATGATGTTCTTCAAGCCGACTACCTTCCAGGCACTGATCGATAAGCTAGCGCAAATGGATCAGATGGGCCATAAACCTCCTCTTCTAAAGCCAGACTCCCGAAATGACAAGGGGAAGGGAAAAACGATCGTTGTCGCTAATGCTCAACAACAGCCGAGCAACTCGAAGCCGGTTGTTTGTCAAAATAATATGCGTCCACACGTACCCCTTGAAGAGAGGCTAGGACGTCCTTACTCGTTTCCCCGAGATAAAACGAGAAGATTATTCGAGCTGGCGTTGCGCAACCGACTCATAAACCTGCCGGATCCAAAACGTCCGTCGCAACCAAATGATGTCAATGAGCCCAACTACTATCCCTATCACCGAGTACTGGGTCATCCGATTAAAGATTGCTACGTCTTCAAAAAATTGGCTTGAAGACCAGTACCAACAGGACAAGTTCGCGTTATCCGACAGATGGAAGGTAAATCCGCCACAGCCCCACACCTCTAAGAGGATGAATACGCCGGGGGCAACATGCTCTCTCGTTGAAGAAGCTCCTTGGGAGGTTGTGCTGTCAGCCAAGACAAGGAGGATGCTAAACGATTTTCAAACATGCCCAGTGATCAAGTGGAAGAACCCGTTGGAACCTCATATCATTGAGGGGATGTTGAAGCTGCGTCCAACTCCAAAGACCGATGGTGGTGGCCCAAGCTCTCACAAACAGCCGTCAAAATCTTCGAAGAAGAAGAAGAAGAAATCCAAGAAGCCTGTGAAGCCTGGCGACAAGCGCACAGACTTACAAAAATAAATTGACGCGCTGGAGGAATATAACCAGAAAGAACGGACTCCCATTACACTCCAAGACTTCCTCAACCACGTCTTTCAAGAAGAAGATGAAGGAGAAAGTTCGTCGGATGAACCTGAAAAATACATAGCGAGCTGCCATGTGATTTCCTATTCGTTCACGGACGATGAGGAGACTCCTTGCACTGAAAAGCTGGGGGTAGATTCCGAACCAAAAATTCTGGGGCCATTAGATGAAGTAATTGACGCATTCCTCAACGAAGCTCTCTTAAAAAGTAAAGCTAATCGGGAGCGCGAGACGGCTATATTTGAAAGGGTCAAGCACCAGCGACTTGACGAAAGAGCTGAGACACTTCCGCTGGAGCGAAATACATCCTCTGCGGGTAAAAGCAAATTCAAGACGAGGAAAAGGTTCGCTAAGGCCATATCAATGGGCATGAAGCTACCTTCCTCTGAAAGAAGCTTACTGGTGAAGCGGAAATGCACCCCTCCTATTGCTTGTATCATCAGAAGATTTCGCACCCCACTGAAGAGTGCAAAGCTTTCGATAGATGGTGGCAAGGATATGTCGCTCACCGGCAACATTTTAAGCGGGAAAAGCGCAAAACTCAGCGGGAGCGTAAAGGTACAACCGAGGGACTTGACAGAACTACCAGCAATTGTCGCATGGTTAATGCCGGGGGATCACAAGTGCTTACATTCGGAAGCGATTCTGACGAAGAGCTGGCTCTTAGCCCCCTCTTTAAAGAATCCATCTCGGGAAAAGAAGAAGAGCAGAAGGTCTGTGAAAATATCCGGCTGCGTAATCGCACACTACCCGAAAAGAATTTCGGACCCTCAAACAAAAAAGATAAAGGGAAAGAAAAGGTCTCTGAGGATATCGCCTTAGATGACCAAGTCATGGAAGAGCTAGCCGCCAAGGACCCGCCAAAGAAAAATAAAGTGGATTATAACGTTCTAGCGCATCTAAGGAAATTACCCTCGCAGCTTAGCATTCTTGACGCCCTTTTACTATCAAAAGAGGTGAGAGATTCCTTAATCTAAGCACTACAGGAACCGGAACAATTCCAAGCCTTCCTGGCTGAAGAAAAGATGAAGGATGAATTGGAGGAAGTGCACACGGCCGATGTCACTTTTGGTGATGAGGACCTTCTCCTTGGGACGTGCGAACACAATCGCCCCCTCTATGTCTCGGGATACTGCCACGATATAAAGATAGGCAAAATCCTGATCGACAATGGATCCTCCGTTAATCTCCTCAATATGCGGGTATTAAAAGAAATCTGCATGAGCGTCCAGCACCTTGCTCGGGACAAGATCACCATCTCCGGGTTCGACTCCCAGTCATCAAGAACTCTTGGGTCTGTGATACTGACGCTACGCTTTGGGTTACTCGTCACGGATATTAAGTTTCACGTCATAGACACCAAGACATGCTACAATGCTCTGCTCGGCCGACCATGGTTACACGAGTACAACATCATCCCTTCTACACAACATCAGTGTATGAAGTATTTTAAGGACGGTCTCGAGTATACTGTGACGGGAGAACTCAACCCGTTCTCTGTGAACGAGGTCCGCAAATGTGAAGATGCCAAATACTTTTTACCGGATTTCGAAGACACGGAGAGGTGTCACGGGCCGGAGAATAAAGCTAATGCCACCATCCCTGTCTTCGGAAGTGATACAGAGGAGGAGGAGGAGATAGTTTATTCGGGTCCGCCCCAATACAACAAGCTGGGACCATCCGCTCCTACGTTGATCTTTGGTAGTGATTCGGAGGATGAGGTCCATGCTGTATTCTCTGCTCGGCCTTCAATACAAACGACCACTGACGAAGAGCAAAGTCTGCAAGTCGTCATGGTTCCACCTAAACACCATAAAGAACTGGATGCACTTGATATCTACAGTATAGAAGAGCTGCGAACGTTCTATGTCCCTCCTAGGCGAAGAGGTGAAGAAGCAATTCTATTCTACCGCTCTAAAGAAACCAAAGTGGAGAAAAAAATTTGGCACGGTGTGGATCCCACGCTTGACAAGCTTCAGCCCATCCGTCTGCCCAGATATTATACAGAAGGCTTAAAGAAATTGCTGAAGCGCCAGGGGATATTCTTTAAACAGACCGCTCGAAAAGCCAAATTCTATGACAGGGTCTGGAACATTCCCGGGACTCAACACAAGCTGCCTAATGGGAGAATGGAAACAATCGGGCTCGGATACATTCGGTCCAAGAAATGAGGGCTACTCCATGGTTGCTACGTCGTGCATGACTTCGATGAAGAAGCGGATGCTCCATTGGAAGATGCTAATCCTGAACCAGTAAAAGTTCCTGATGTAAAAGTGCCCAGTCCGTCGTTTGAAGAACAAATGGACAGGCTTATAAGGGAAGCTGGTCAAAAAGTCTGAGACGACCATAACCGCGAAATGGCCATCTACGAGAAAGCCAAAACGCAACGCCTCCTCCAACAAGCTGTGAAAGATGAAGATGCCGCTCCATGTCAACCTGTTATAAAGAAGGCTCGACGCAGAGGCAGAAACAAGTCGAAATGCGAAAAAGACGCTCAACAGTAACAAGGCGGGACCAAGAAGCCACGCAAGCGGGAATCGAGCGGTTCCGATCTATCCCTCGCAAGAAAAATGGGTCGAGCGTACTCTTTTCCTCGGGACAAGACGAAGAGAATACTTGACCTCGCTTTAAAACACCAGATGCTTACACTGCCGGAGTCCAAGCACCCCGAACAAGCAGGCGAAGTCTCTCACCCAAACTATTGCTCTTATTACCGAGTAACAGGGCATCCTCTCGAAGACTGCTTCACCTTCAAGAATTGGGTCGAAGATCAGTATCAGCTTGGCAAGTTCGCTCTGTCTGACAACTGGAGGGTAACGCCGCCACAGAAGCATGAACCCAAAGCCACGAGAACAGAACCAACTCCACACTGGGATTGGAAGCAGATTCGCACTTGTCACATGATAACAATATCGAAAGAAGAGCCCGAGAACATGGATAACCTTCCCTGGTGCTTCGAAAACAGCAACGATGAGGTGATCTCAGAATTTCCACCAGCGCCGAAAGAGCTGGAGGATGGAATACATACCACTGCGGATAACCTCAAGAAAATTGAGTTGGGGACGGCAAACGACTCGCGACCGACATTCGTCAGCGAGTTGCTATCTGAAGAAAGGGTGGCTGTGTTAAAAGACCTGCTTATGCAGCATAAAGATTGCTTCGCATGGAACTATTCCGAAATGCCGGGACTAGATCCAGAAATTGCTGTGCATAAATTGGCGATATCTCCGGACGTCAAGCTGGTCAAACAGGCGCCGAGAAGAATGCGGCTCGAGCTTGAGATGAGTATCAATGCTGAGGTCAAGAAGCTGATCGACTCTGGCTTCATCCAGGAGGTCCAATATCCTGAATGGATCGCCAACATCGTCCCGGTAATGGAAAAAAATGGGACAGTGCGCATATGCGTGGATTTCCGGGATCTCAATAAAGCTTGCCCGAAGAACGATTTCCCAGTGCCAGTCACCGAACTGATGATAGACAATACGTCCACTCATGAGGTTTTCTCCTTCATGGATGGCTCATCAGGGTATAATCAGATAAAGATGCATCCCGAAGATCAGAAGCACACCGCCTTCAGGACTCCTTTAGGTATATTTTGCTATAAGGTGATGCCCTTCGGTCTAAAGAATGCCGGTGCCACCTATCAGAGGGCCATGACGAAAATCTTTGATGACCTTATACACGAAATCGTTGAATGCTATATCGACGATCTCGTGGTTAAAAGCAAATCATACGAGGAACATCTCGAGCATCTAAAGACCGTATTTCAACGCCTTCGATAATACAACTTGAAGATGAACCCCCTCAAGTGTGCATTCGGAGTTTCTTCGGGCAAATTCCTGGGATTCATCGTCCGACACCGAGGTATTGAGATAGATCCGTCAAAGATCAAGGCGATCATGAAAATGCCTCCGCCAAGGACTCTCAAATAGCTGCGGTCTCTCCAAGGGAAGCTCGCGTATATACGGCGATTTATAGCCAACCTTTCAGGCAAGTGCCATCCTTACAGCCACCTGATGAAGAAGGGAACCCCGTTCGTCTGGGATCAAAAATGCCAAGGCGCGCTAGACGAAATCAAGCGGTACTTGCAAAACCCGCCAGTGCTGGCTGCTCCGGTCAAGGGAAGGCCCCTCATTCTTTATACAACCGCCCTCGAAGGTTCCTTAGGCGCATTATGTGCACAAGAAAACGATCAAGGGAAGGAAAGAGCACTCTACTACTTAAGTCGAGTTCTTCTGGGGGCAGAAAGCAACTACTCTCCCATTGAAAAACACTGCCTGGCATTGATCTTTGCGATAACAAAGCTCAGGCACTATGCGTTGGCGCATGAAGTCCGTCTCATTTCGAAGGTGGATCCCCTTAAATATTTAATGTCAAAGGCCATATTGACGGGGCGACTCGCTAAATAGGCCCTGCTCTTGATGGAGTTCTCGACAACGTATCAACCTCTCAAAACAGTGAAAGACTAGGCCATTGCCGACTTCCTCGCTGAGCATCCGATACCTGCTGATTCTCCTCTGAATTGCGAGCTACCGGACGAACATGCGTTTGACGCAATCGACGGTGGTGATACCCGATGAGAGCTTTATTTCGATGGAGCATCTTCCACGAAGAAGCGCAAACAAAGTACCCCTATAATCAAATCGGGGGTAGGACTTATCTTTGTAACTCCACAAGGAGGGATAATGCGCTTTGCTTTCTCCCTAACAGAGCCGAGGACAAACAATGAAGCCAAATACGAAGCTTTGATAGCAGGCCTCGAGATCGCCATCGACATGGGAATTGAAAACCTCCTCATATATGGAGATTCCCAACTGGTCGTTAGTCAAGTAAACGGCGACTACCAAAGGTGCAAGCCAGAGTTGGTGAAGTACGACAAAAAGGTGCAACAATTGTTAACCCAAATTCCCTCATACACTTTGGAAAACATACCGCGAGCGAAAAACAGCAAAGCGGACGCATTACCCAAGCTCGCTAAAGAACTGGCTGACGAGAACCTCGATAATGTAAAGATCGTGGTACAAAGTCGTCGGGTGCTTTCCCCAGCAGAGATATCTCTGGAATCATCCGAAGAAAAGGGAGCGACTGAGCAGACGACCCTACAAATAAAAGATCGGGAAAATACTGAGGATTGGAGAGAAGTCTTCGTAGACTACTTCAAATACCGTCGAACGCCCAAAGATGCGTCCTCGAGACATCAGCTCATGAAACGAGCTCTGTCTTTCGCCTTCGTCAATGATACTCTGTACAAGAGGTCATTTGATTCTCTGTGGTTGAGATGTCTGGGACCTGACGAAGCAAAAAGAGTCGTTCAGGAATTTCATGACGGACTCTGCGGTTCGCACCAAGCAAGCCCAAAGATGAAATTGAAGATCAAACGGATGGGCTACTACTGGCCCACGATGATTCAAGACTGCCTCAAATATGCGAAGCAATATCACTCATGCCAAATTCATGGGGACTTCATCCATCAACACCCAAATCCACTCCATCCAACGGTGGCTAGCTGGCCATTCGAAATATGGGGAACTGACATAGTCGGCCCCATCGAACCTGCGTCGTCCAGAGGACATCGTTTCATCCTGGCGACGACTGACTATTTCTCCAACTGGGCAGAAGCAGTACCGCTGAGGGAAGTGAAGACGGAGAATATCCTCCATTTCTTTAAGACGCACGTCATATATCGGTTTGGAATTCCGCAACGGATCATCTCCGATAACGGGCCAGCTTACAGAAGCCACAAGGTCAGTCGCTTCGCGCAACAACACAATATAGACTGGAGATATTCCTCGGTTTATAATCCGCGAGCTAACGGTCTAGCCGAGGCCTTCAACAAGACTTTGACAAAGATCGTGAAGAAGACAGTGTCCCGAAATAAGAAGGACTGGCACAAAAGACTGCAAGAAGCTCTCTGGGCGTATCGAACTACGTTCAAGACAGCCACGAACACGACGCCATATGCGTTGGTATTTGGTACGGAAGCAGTACTCCCCCTCGAGATAGAGTTACCCTCTCTATGAATGGCAGTCCATTACGAGCTGACGGACGAAGAAAATGCTCACCTTCGGCTTGAGGAGCTTGATGCCCTTGATGAAACATGGCTCATAGCGCAACAAAATCTGGAAGCCTATAAAGCAAAGATGACGCGCTCATATGAAAGATTGACCCGGCCGAGGACATTCCGCCAAGGCGAACTCGTGCTAGTGGTCAAAAGGCCTATGATCCCCAATCACGCCAAGCGGGGAAAATTCGAGCCAAACTATGAAGGCCCGTACATCATAGACAAGGTATACCAGGGTGGAGCCTTTCTACTCATGGATATACACGGCGAAAGGCCTTTCAGGCCAATAAACGGTCGCTTCCTGAAGAAATACTACGCTTAACGAGCCACAGCCTAGGTCAATGATAGATGACGACGAATATGTCCGCTCGCTATCTTCCTAAGCTCAAGCTCTATAAGTAGTAGTTGGCCTTCTCCTCGCCGGACCGAAACGTCCTTAAACTAATGACGGACCGAAACGTCCTTAAACTACTACCGCAGCATCCTTAGGCTGATGAGATGAATAAAAAAAATGAGAAAAAAATATGAATATAAAAAAATATATTAAAAAATAATATAATAATAAACGGTATGTCCATAAGCAAAATGGGCACGGATGAAAACCCGAAAGGGCTCCGTGAGTAAAAACAGCAGGACTACCGGCGAGTGTTCGTGAAAACCTGAAAGGGCGCGACCTCGTAAAAAAAAGAATAAAAAGAATAAAAAAGAAACGGTACGTCCATAAGCAAAAAGGGTACGGATGAAAACCCGAAAGGGCTCCATGAGTAAAAAACAGCAGGACTACCAGCGAGTGTTTGTGAAAACCTGAAAGGGCGCAACCTCGTTAAAGGACACTTATAGGGTCCTCTCGACCTTGTAAGGAGAAACCACCCGCGTGAGATCCTTACGACTCACAAGGGAGCAACACACTTAGGGATCCCCACGATTCCTAAGGAGAAAATACACTTGCGAGATCCTCACGACTCGTAAGGAGAACTCTCTTATGGGACCCTCACGGCTCATAAGATTTGAAAGTCTTAAGTTACAGAGACCTAAACCTGTGCTTAAGCAACCCCTACAACTTTCGATATTTCCCTACAAGCGGCTCAATGCTGACCCTTGTATACAATCCACGGGCGCGAATAAACATTTCCCTAACCAAGTCCCATCCGTGACTGGGGATATGTACGTATGATGAACAACCCTTGTAGGTCCTTTCGATTTACAAGGAGAAAACCCTCTTGTAGGATCCTTACTACTTACAGAGGAACATACACTTAGGAATCCTCACGGTCCCTAAGGAGAAAATACACCTACGAGATCCTCACGACTTATAGGGAGAAATACCTTTGTGAGACCCTTACGGCTCATGAAGTCAAAAGCCTTAGCCGACAGGACCTTAACCCTGTTCGCTAAGCCACCTTTGTTCGACATCGACGGAGGCAAATGATGATTCGCTCCTGGCAATATCCCAGTTATAACGGTGCTGATACCGAAATCGGTGTCTAATTTCAGGTTTACGGCGAAAAGCCAGTAGGCCGCGCATGCATACGAAATAGCCGAAATGATGGGGCAACTTGCAATAAAAAAAAGCAGCAAGTAAAAACGTATGCATGCAAAATAGCCGAAATGATTGGGCAACTCGCAATAAAAAGCAGCGAGTAAAAATAAAATAAATAGCCGAAATGATTGGGCACCGCGAAAAATAGCCGAAATGATTGGGCAATCACGACCTTCGCGATATAAAAGCTGAAATGATAAAGCATCGCGGAAATAAAACAATAAAAAGAAATATATGAAACATTTTGCCCTACAGTTGAGATCACAACGATCCCTGTATACAATCCAAGGGTACAAACAAAGAGGGAACCACACATTCCCAACGGGCTCCGCCATAAAGCTAAGCCAAATCTCGATGATTCACCAACAGCCTGGAGACCCACAGCGACGTTCCTCCTCATTCCAGCAGGACACGGACGTGACACCACCAATCGGAGCCACGGCAAAGTCCCCAGTTCCAAGACTCTGCGGTTCACAGACAACCTAAAGTCAACAAATGACCTCCGTCTCGGAAACAAGTCAGCGAATGACCTCCGTCGCGGAAACAAGTCAACCAACGATCTCCGTCTCGGAAACAAGTCAGCAAATGACCTTCGTCTCGGAAACAAGTCAGCAAATGACCTCCGTCACGGAAACAAGTCAACCAACGACCTCTGTCGCAGAAACAAGTCAGCAAATGACCTCCGTCGCGGAAAAAAGTCAACCAATGACTTCCATCGCAAAAACAAGTCAACAAATGATCTCCGTCTCGGAAACAAGTCAGCGAATGACCTCCGTCGCAAAAACAAGTCAACCAACGACCTCCGTCGCGGAAAAAGTCAGCAAATGACCTACGCCTCAGAAACAAGTCAGCAAATGACCTCCGTCGCGGAAAAAGTCAGCAAATGACCTACGCCTCGGAAACAAGTCAGCCAATGACCTCCGTCGCGGAAACAAGTCAGCCAATGACCTCCGTCTCGGAAAAAGTCAGCAAATGACCTACGCCTCGGAAACAAGTCAGCCAATGACCTCCGTCGTGGAAACAAGTCAGCCAATGACCTCCGTCTCGGAAACAAGTCAGCCAATAACCTCCTTAGCGGAAACAAGTCAGCCAATGACCTCCATCTCGGAAACAAGTCAGCAAATGACCTTCGTCGCGGAAACAAGTCAACCAACGACCTCCATCTCGGAAACAAGTCAACCAAAGACCTCCATCTTGGAAACAAGTCAGCCAATGACCTCCGTCTCGGAAACAAGTCAACCAATGACCTCCCCGTCGGAGCAATACTTCGACTCGGAAACAAGTCAACTCACCAACCACTTACGAGTCCTCTCGACTTGTAAGGGAGAAAATTCTCTTATAAGATCCTTACGACTTATAAGAGAAAACGCACTTAGGAATCCTCATGATTCCTAAGGAGAAAATACACCTACGAGATCTTCTCGATCCGTAGGAAGAAAAGTCTCTATAAGACCCTCACGGCTCATAGATGAAAAGTCTTAGGCAGCAGATCTGAACCTGCGGCCTAAGCCATCACTATCTCTTAGAGAAATCTAGATGCTTACTCTATTATCTGTCAATTGTGTTTATCAAGACAGCATGCTGATAATAAAAGAAAAGAGAAAGCAAAGAAATAGCACAGGACATTACAAAGAAAAATGTGTATCTTTATTTATTAATTTAATCAAGTACAAAGGTGAAGCTTACAAAAGAATAAAGAATGGATACATATTATGTGAAAAAGAAAAATGTTACAAATACATTGATACAAAGGCAGCTACTGGGAAGGAAGCGTCTTAAATAACTCTATCAGTTGTTCGCATACCTCCTTCCACGCTTTTTCCTGAACGGCCACCACTGCCAGTTCTGCCTCCACCTGAGCCCTTTGCTGCAAGAGAGATGCAAGCTGCTCCCTAACGGCCTGCTGAGCTACTTCGCGACCATGGGCATTACGCTCGGCAGCGTCAAGTTTCTGCTTCAAGTTCAGCCCATTTGAGATACGCTCCAGAAAGCCCTCGAAGACAGCCTTCACCTCGGCAGCGTTCGCCTCAACTTCGGCACGTAGGCGAGCAGTTTCACTTGAGGACTCCTGACACTCTTTCAGCCTTAAAGCTGCTTCTTGTTCCAAATGGCGGAAATGAGAAGTGCTTTGCTCGAGCCATGCTGCCCGTTGAGTGCTCACAGCCAAAACCTCAGGGGCAGGACGCATCGACTCCAGCTGATACAGGCTATCCTCGATCTCTCTGCAGTGGTTAACCCAAGACGCAACGATGCCCTCGTCATGGAAATTTACGAGTATCACCAGTATCGGGTTAACCGTCGTAGCGAAGTCTGCAGCAGATGTAGGAGTCTCGACATCGAGTTCCACGATGTAGTCGCTCAACGTCGCAGACTATTCGCGGCGCCTTTCGAGGATGGACGTCTCAAGAAAGGGCCTGCCGGCATTATGACATGAGGCTCGAAAGGCGCCAAGACCGGAACGACAGCTGAAAAAACAAGATATGATTAGACAACAGTTCAAGAAATAAAAAAAGGGGGAGTTATCAATGCGATAGTTTGCTGTATCAGCTGCGGCAGGTGGCAAGGCTGGAAGGGCCGGTGGCGCGGCCGATCTTTCATTCCCTCCTTCAATTTGTAGCACTGCAGTCGGGATGAGAAAAAGTTAGAAATAATTCCATCACTGAAAAAGAAAGATATTAGTTGGAAACTATACTCACCAGCGTCACCAGAGGGAGAAGCGAATTCAGATGGGAAGGAGAAGTGTGGGAGCAACACCTGATAAAGATGGTCAAAAAGTACTCCTAAAAAGACACAACAGCACGACTTCAGTACATAAACTATACGCCTGAAAGATAAGACTAATAAGTTGTGAACCCATACCTTCCAACATCTTCGATGGTACGAGAGAAGGCTGAGAGGTGACCACCGCCAAGGCAGTAGTTGACGGCGCTCCCTCGAGCAATAGAGCATCGGCACTGCCTGCACCTGCGTTAAAAAAAACAAGGGTAAACCTGTCAGGAAAGATTGCAAGGTAAAAAAAAGAGGGGGGACAGTAATCCGAAATTTACCGGATGAACCTCCAGCCGAGACAGAGGCGTCTCCCTCCTCCAGCGACATAAGTCCACCACCCGTGGTCTCATCCCCAGACTCCACGGGGGCCGTCGTCGTGCTCGCGAGGCCAGGAGACGGCGGAGGGCCGTAGGCGGGGAGAGCTATGACTGGAGCATTGCCAGACTCCTGAGAAAGAGCGGTCGGCTTGTCCTCAGGAATCATGTCCACCCCACCCGTTACTCCCTCGGGCTCAGCAGTCACGGCTGTCTCGTCCGCCATCGCCACGGGGTCATCGGTCTCAGGCACCCCGTCCGCTGCTAGCTCGGGCTCGGCATCGGCCACCTGCTCAGGCATAGTGGACGTGACCATGTCGTCAGCCACTAGCTCGGGCCCGGCAGTCCCGGTTGTGTCGTCGGCCATCAGCTCGGGCTCGACCAATGCCTCTTCCTCTGGCCCCTCAGGTTCGACAGCTCCGCCTCCCTCTCGGTTGGATTTGGCCCTGCAGGACAGAATATATAAGAACCGACAGCTTCATAATTCTTACAACAAAATTCTGAAAGAAATATTACCTGAGGTGGACTTATCGTTAGCCTCCCTATTAGCGCGCACCGCCTGTCTATGAGCTGTAGACAAGGCGACCGGGGGCTCTTCCGATGGAGTATCGGCACGAGGGACGGTGCTTGGGCCCGCTCCAATGGCCAAGGCAGCCCTGCGTGCCTTCGCTTCGCGCCTCAACCGCTTCCTCTCCTCCCGGGCCGTCGCGATAGACCTCTTCGACGCTTCCTTAATTAAGGTGTCGTCGTCCTCGTTTAGAGTCGCCTCCAGAGCCTTTAAGGCATCTCTCATCGGCTCTTCAAGACGGACCTCCCGCGGTAGCCCTGAGGAAGCAGCAACATCGGCAGCTGGCAGAGTCTCCGCGTCACCTGGCGGGATCGGCATTGAGGTTCCTGCGATAAAAAGGGAGATGCTAGATCGACCATAACACAAAGAAAATGAAAACTTGATGAATCGAAGCTTATTAAGGCCTAAGGACGCTCTGAGGCGTTCCTCCTCTTGGAAAGTCTTGAGGGAAGCGGCAATGGCTTCTTCAGTGGTGATGCCTGTTGGAAGAAAAGAAGGAAAAATGTTAGTCAAAGGCAATAATAAAGATATGATGCAATAAAAAATGCGACTAGTGATTACCTGATTCCGCAAGCTTGGCTAGCCACGCGTCGCGCCTCGCCAACCGCTCCGAAGCTATGAGGGCGGCCTCCAAGTCCGTGTCATCCGGCGGCATGACTAACCCCCTGTTAGTCCCATATTCACTCAGGCCCTCACCATAGGGAGCGTGGGGTTCCCGACCGAACGCGACGTCCGCGGCAAAGAGCGATTTCTTTTTCTTCTTCTGCCCACCAGCCCTAGGTGCACCCGGGATCGACTTGCGCTTTGCAGGCACCTTGGGGCGGCGGGTCCCGATGTCCGCACCCACACCAGACGCCGGTGAGGCTACAACCACTGTCTCCACTGGAGCACAGGGCGCTGGTGGTGCATCCGCAATATCGAGAAGCGGCGATCCGCGTGGAGGACTCTGCGCACGCGATGGTCCGGCCCTAGCATCTTTTAGAGGGGGAACTACCGGGGTCCTTGGCACTAAAGGAGCGTTGCAGTCGCTACTTGGAGGCACACCTTTATGGTCAACCAGCAATCGCTTTTCCTCCTTTATGACGGCTCCCGTCGAATGATTGTACCATTCTGTATATACCCTGAGGAGTCGTGGAGTGCAAGCCGGCTCACTGATAAAAAAGTGGGAACCCGTATTCAGACGCATGAAGTGGTGAAGCGCGCTCCGCATCCCTTCCTCAGTAGCGACGGGTTCCAGCAGGAAAGTCTCCAACGGCACCCCTTGATCGTAGCTCAGTTGCTGGGCGAAACGGTGCAGGTTGTATCTCATGAAATTCGCCGCACCGTTCTGGCTGAACACCAGGAATCCCGGTCTGATAGAATATAAGTGGAGGGTCTCCCAGGCCGTCAAAACTTAGGCTCCATCTTTGAAAGTGTCTTGCAATGGCCGCACTGCAGTGGTAAATGCCTTTCAATAGTCAACACCTTGTCGATGAAAGACACCCCGTCTCCAACGGTGTGGGGGAGAAGGAGTAAACCCCTGGCATTTCGTGGCGATGGAGTCATAATTGATGCGCCAATCAACTGTATGATTCGAGGGAAGCTGCACCTGTCGTAGAACGAGGGCCTTTTGTGCATACCGAAGACGCCCGATGTGTGTAGCTCGAGCCACGATACGAAGTAGTGCATCGGGAAGATCACGTGCAATACCCCAGGCTCATTAGCATCCGCCGCTCTACTGAGGCCATGATACAAGTGTGCCAAGCCGGCGATCCCAACGGCCACTTTTACCCCGATGGTCATCCGGTGAGCTGGGTAAAAGACAGAGGGCCGTATATGGCGAGAATGCATCGGGAGCGCAAACCAACTCAGCCATAGCCCAAGAAATCCTAAAAAGAAGGCCTCCTCGTCCATCCCGGGGGCTGCAACTTCCGCAAAAGACACAGTCGGGGAGTTAGGAAGGAAAAAACCCTTTTGGTCTATTTCCTTCGCCGGTAGGTTATTCAAACCTAGACCGAAAGGGTCGTCAAGGGTGGCAAACTTGGCAGCTTCTGTCGAGAGGACGCTTGGGTGAAGGAACCGAGCGATGAAATCCTCAAAGCTAACTCCGCGACTCCCACGTTCGATGAAAAGGGCCTCGTAGATGTTCAACACTTTGATCAGACTTGGGAATTGGTGTTGAACAGCATTCTCCGGAGTGAGGCCCCTTACTACCGGCTTAGCACCGAAGACATACTCGTCTATCGGAAGCAACTCCTCATAGTGCTCCCCTATAACCGGAAACCGGAGACCTCTGTGAATTCCTCCAGAGAAATTGACACTTCCCGGTCCATTGCGAGGAAAGTGTGAGTAGGAATGTTCCACTGCTCCAAGAAAGCCTTGAACCACCAGGTAGGAAGCGCGGGATACTGGAAGAGGGAGACGTAAACCGCAGTGTACAATCCTAACCTTATCAACTGCGACTTCTTCGCCGACAGGATATACCGAGACCACGGCAGATAGCCGATCGGGTGGCGGGGGATCAGACCTATGTTATATGATTGCCCCCAAGGTCACGCCTCGCCTTGACAGATATGGCGTCCCAGGATATCCAAAACCATAGGACGCTGAACCGGAATTGCATCTATGGCAGGATGAAGAAAGCCCTTCGAGGTCCAATCAACCATCTCCACGGCATACTGCACCGAGGGTGGGCTGGCATAATGAATCGCCGTAATGGGTTCTGACGGTACTGCGCACGTGAAACTCCGTCGACCCATGATAATATGATTGTACCACGACCCCCAAAGGTGGAGACTCTTATATTCCGGGTCGCGGTCCCTGATCATCGCTAGGACTTCGCGATCCAAGGGCGCTTTAGGAAACCCTTCTTCCGAACGAGCGAACGGGAATGAAGTATCGAAAGACATGGTTACTGCAAGGGAACAAAATTAACCGTTAGTGTTGTAATTCCAACGCTTGGCGTTTAAATTTTTTTTAATTAATTAATTGATTAAATTAAAGATTAATTAAAATTAAATTAAAATTAATTACACCACACAGCAGTGCAGTAGGTAGGAGACCAAAGGGGGACCCACAAAATCTGGATGACAATACGTCAGTTAATAAGACAACCCAATCATTGGATGAGATTGTCAGTTAATCCCCAAGAGAATATTCCCATTAATAATAAAAAAAATCCCTAGAGGTAAGGAGAAAATCTCCTCTTTTAGAGCAAGGCTCTGTCACAGAGTGACACTTGTCAAACTCTGGTCTCAGGGAAATAAGATATTTTAAAAGAGCCTAGCTCTGTGATAATGATGAGAAAATCTAAAAAGAAAAGTTTTCTTTAAACTCCTAAAAAATTAAATTTTTTGGAATCCTAAAAGATCCATGAAGACTCTTAGAAGTTCTTCATTTTTAGATCAAAAAGATCTACATTTTGATCCATGAGCAAAGCTCTGTTCATGGGTTAGAACCCATGAACAGAATCTGTTCAGATCTATGGATTCTTGATAGCAAAGCTCTGTTGGTGAAACCCCAAAGAGGTTTTCTTTAGATCAAAGATCTATGAGAGCGAAGCTCTGTTGATTAAAATTAATTTAATTTATTTAAGTTAAATTTTACCTAAAAATGTTCTAAGTTCTGAACTCTGAAGTTCTTGGGAAGAAACAAGAGCAAAGCTCTGAAAATCAAGTTCTTGGAAAATGGTAAAAATTTTCTAAGGACCAAGGGTCCTATTTATAGACGCTTGCGCCCTTTCACCTCACCGGTTGATCGAATGGTTAGGATCTTGCCACCGCTGCACTCATGTGCGCGCCACGTGAGCGCAACGGTGGGGGGGCATATGTTTCCCCCAATCAGAGAAAAGCTCTGTTTGAACTTCAAAAATTCAAAATTCGAAGCGACGCTTTTTATTCCTTGCGCTGCGCGCAACGCGCCACGTGTCAAAAACTGATACGTCAGCGCAGCGCTCAAGGTAGCGCGCCCAATCAGTGCAAGGCTCTATTTAAAATAAAAATTAAAGAAATCAACGCTTCAGTTGAGCAAGTGTTGCGCTGCGCGACACGTATCAGCAAGCGCAGTTGCGCAAGCACAGTAGCGCAAGCGCTGCGCTGCGCGACACGTGTTTGCGCAAGCGCAGTTGCGCTGCGCTCTGCGCTGCGCGACACGTGTCAGCGCAGTTGCGCTGCGCTCTGCGCTGCGCGACACGTGTCACGCACTGGGGTGTTTGCGCCAAACAGAATTAAATTCTAGTAAGATTTTTCTGTTCTTGTTAAAACAAGAAGATTGCCTTCTGTAAAACAGAAGCCCTTGGATCAAAGATCCAACGGTGGGGAAAATTCCCCAAATCACTCAGAGAAAGATCCCTTTAACAAACTTAACAAATCTATGAGCACTATATAAAGACCCCTAGACCCCAATTCACATCATCATCAATATTGTGAGAGATTGAGAACCTCAAAACAGAGAGAACTCTGAAGAAATTTCAAGAAAAAGGTAAAAACCTTCATAAAATAGAAGAATTTATTCTATTAGATCATTGATCTAAGAACAAGATCAATGATCTTCATATAATAATAAGTGCTTTGCACTCTTTTATGAACCACTGGTTCTCTGAAAATAAGAAAAACAAGAAAAAACTTGTTTTCTTTGATCTAAATTAGATCAAGAAATCAAACAGTGCTTTACACTTTTTTATGAACCATTGATTCTGGAATCTTCAAGATTCTCAAGATTATTGAAATAGTGCCTTGCACTTGCAAAAACTGCACTGTTGCGCTCCTGGGTTGGCGCAAGCCACCAGAAAGCGCCGCGTGTCAGCATCTGAATCACTTGCACTATGCGCTTTTAAGAAAGAGCCTTGCTCTCTGATATTGGCGCAACTCACCAGAGCGCGCCACGTGTCAGCAGCGCAAGCGCAGCGCACTGCGCTTGCGAGACATGTGTCATCACCACAAGCGCTTGCGCTCATTGATTGGCGCAAAGCGCCTGACAAATGCAATGCATTGTTTATTAAAAGGCCAGGCCCAAATCAAAAAGGCCTAATAGGCCAAAAGAAATTGCAATGCAGTAAAAGGGCAGAGCCCAAATAAAATTGATGCTCTGCATCTTTTATAAAAGGGCAGAGCCCAAACAAAATAAAATGCAATGAAAGGGCAGAGCCCAAACAAAATTGATGCTCTGCATTATTTATATAATGGGCAGAGCCCAAACAAAATAAGAAATGCAGTGCATTATTAAACAGGGGCAAAGCCCTAGCACAGGCCTAATAGGCCAAAGACAAATAAGATGTTAAACATTTCTAAACTGGACTTAGCCCTATCATGGCCGTAAGTCTTCAAATTAAATTGACTGAGCACAGCTGCTCTCTTAAATCAATTTACATCCGGTTCGAGGGTATATCTCCGAACTCCTCTGACTCCTATTGTTGTAATCCTTCAACGACGTCAGAGAGGTGACGGCTCCCAACAACCACACATCTATATGGACTGCGGGGTCCTTAAACTCGTGGACCGAAACGTCCCTAAACTAATGTTGGACCGAAACGTCCCTAAACTAATATTCGTCCCAAAAAGGGAATGTTGGACCATCATGTCCCTAAACTGGAAATTGACCGCAACGTCATTAAACTAAATAATAGAGCCAATTGCTCTTTTGTTGGATCTAAACGATCCCGTTAAGTTGATCTTAGTTTGGAAATTAGGCTAACGTATCCTAAACAAACGTTTAAATTGATCTTAGCTTCAAATATGGCTAACGTATCCTTAAACCAAAACCCAAAACCCAAATCTAAGAAAGTACGGATTTGGACTAATCCACGTCCTACGGGCGACGAAATAAATAGTCTCCGTATACAATCCACGGGCAACCACAAACAAAACAAACACCTACGACACGAAGTGAAATTCTGGAGAAGGAGAAAGTTGTTACCGCAATGCGGTAGCGTAATTAACTGCAGGGGGCTTGCGCCTGCAGGGAAGAGCGTCCCCACAATAAAAAACCCCTCAAGCGAGGGGGAAATCTGACGAAGTCTGCTACATCGGCCGCATCCGTCTAAACCTCCGATACACGGTGCCATAAATCAACTTGGCATCTTCAGAGAGGTGGACGGATAGCACCAATTAGCATCTGCCCCGAATCTCAGGCAAGACGCCCTAATGTCTCGGCCGCCATTCGGAGGGGAACACCGTCCGTAATGATGAATCAACATCATAGAATATAACAGGAGTGTAGGTCTTCGTCGGGACGCACACGTTCTCGGTCTTATCTTGTGAGCACCTTAAAACCTCAGCCAATTGCGCGGCCTTCTCAGCAGACAAGCCAGGATAGATAAGACCGACATCCAACTCCTCCATAGCGATCGGTTCGTCCTGAATAAACGGCTCGGACTCAAGCAGGGTGTCAAGTAAGCCGGCAACTGATTTCTTCCTCCTCTTAAAATTTGTGCTAGCACTAGCGGAAGAACGCTTCCTCCCCCTCGGCGCTTTGGCGCGACGTTGACTAACCTCACTTCCGGTATCCCCCTTCGGTGACACCACCGCTGGCGACGCTACCGCTGGCGCTTCATTAGAAGCCTTTGCTTCGTCTTTGGTGCGCACCGGCATACCAGCAACACGAGGGGGCGATTCTATTTCGGCGGCTTTAGAGATAAGTACCGGACCGCTATCGCTCAGTGGAGGGCGAACCACTGTCCGCGACCGCAACGGAGCGCTAATGACTTGTGTCGGAGCTGGAACTCTACATTCAAAGAGTACCCGCCTCTCCTCAGCAATGACAGGACCGACTCGATGGCGATACCAACCCTTGAAAGACCCCCACAAACCTTGGAAGATAGTCGGACTCAGGGATCATGAAACGGGAGCCGGTGTTCAACCGCATAAAATGATGGATGACGTCACGAGAGGCTTCCGAAGACAAAGTGGGCTCAACTAAAAATGCCTCAAGAGGGATACCCTGGTTATAGCCCAATTGCTGGGCGAAGCGGTGTGGATTATATCGCATAAAAAGAACTATGTCATTTTGACGAAACACCAAATAGCCCGGCCTAATCAAGTACAAGTGCATAATCTTTTTAGGCTTTAAAGATGGCACTCCACCCTTTGACAGATCAAATAACTGCTGAATGGGCCCCGCGGGAGCAGATAGGACTCGGTCATTAAAAACCATCCCGCCCTCGTCTGAGTATGGGTTAAGCAACACGCGGAGGGCTCCTAGCTAAGTCGGATCGGGAGCGGAAGCATCCACCAACCTCATAACCCATGGGAAGGTATTGGAGTCATAAAAATCTGGCTGCCGATGAGCGGCAAATGCTCCCAATACATGCATCTCGATCCACGACGTGAAGTAGTGGAGGGAAAGATTCACAATATTCATGCCTGGGGTCGAAGTATTAGCCGCACCGCTTAATACATGATATAGGTGCGACAATCCTGCAACACCAACGGCCAATCATGCCCCTCCAGCTATGCGATGAGCGGGGTAGAAGACAGAGGCTCTCATAAAGCGTTGATACATCGGTATGGCGAACCAACTAAGCCAGAGGCTGATGAAGCCAACGAAGAAGGTCTCTTCATCCATGCCGGGAGCCGCAATCGCATCGAAGGAAACGGCCGACGAGGTCGGAATGTAGAACTACAGCAAATCTTCCTCTTTGGCCGACAGTTTGTTCAACCCAAACCCAAAAGGGTCGTCGATGTTCGTGAACTTTGGAGCCTCTTTGGATAGAGCCTCTTTGGATAGAGCATCTCCACGAAGAAAGCATGCAATGAAGGTCTCAAAGGTGACGCCTTGCCCTTCTGACATCACGAACAGTTTCTCAAAAATACCCAGAGCTTTTATTTGACTTGCGTACTTATGACGGACGGCATTTTCAGTCGTCAGGCCGTCAAGCATAGCAGGCACGGTCACGAAAACATACTCATCGGGAGGCAGCAACTCTTCATAATGCTCTCCCCTGATCGGCAATCCAGAGATCTTGCGGAACTCTTCCAGTGAAATCGAGACCTCACGATCCCCTAGCAAGAAGGTATTGGTGGGAAGATTCCATTGGTTCAGAAAGGCTTTAACCCACCAGACGTGAGGGGCCTGGTAATGAAATAGAGACACGCACACCGCTTGATACAGCCTAACCTTCTGTAACCATGCACGGTAGGCAGAAAGAACGTATCGAGCCTAGGGAAGGTAGCCTACTGGGTGGCGAGGGGTTACGCCTACCTTATAAACTTCTCCCCAGGGTCGGGCTTCGCCTTGACATATGCGGCGCCTCAGAATATCTATAGCCGGTAGGGGCTGGTTGGGTATCCCAGTTGTTGATGGCTCAAGCGGCCTGTAGAAATCCAGTTAGTCGCTTCCACCGCATAAGCGGTCTGTGGGCATTCCATCGGCGATATTGGGCGGAGGGGCTCTGTTGGCACCTCACAAGTAAAGCTACGGAGGCCCCGGATGATATGACCATACCAAACCCCCCATAAGAGTGGACTCGTACAGTCCCTGTCATGTGTCCTGTTCATTTCCATAGCTTTCTCGTCCGACGGCGATTGCGGAAAAGCGGCGTCTGAAGGAGTATAAGGAAAGTGGAGAAGTGAAGCCATTGTTCCTGAAATAAGGGAAAGAAAAACGATTAATAAAATATATATGTATATAATAACAGAAGAAAACGACATGATGTTTGTTCCATGGGACTACTGACTGCAAAACCAATGGACCCCATAAAATCAATATGGCGGCTCACCAATGATGAGGCAAGATAATCATTGCAAGAATAAAAAAGGATTCTCATTAGATGAACATTGGAATTTAAACAACTCTTAACATCCTCAAAGAAAAATGAGGTTTGTCAAAATATCCAATGAATTAAAATCTGTAAAAAATGAAAATATGCCCAAGAACGCCAGGGAATAAATTTCCCAAAGGGCATCTAGATCTTTCAGAGCTAAGCTCTGTAATGAGGAATCAAATTCTTTTTAAACAATGGAATTAAATTCCAAGGATCTTAAAAGATCGGTGACAGGGTAAAACCTTAAGAAGAGGATCAACGATCCCCATTGATTCAAGATCTTAGAATCTACAAAAAAAATGTGTGATTTGGATCTTTAAGAAACCAATCTAAAAAAAGAGCAACGCTCTGTCCCCGGATTTAAAATCCACGATGAAAAGAACAAAAAAAAATGGGGGGTTCCATTCATGATCCTTACCAAGGAAAAAGTTTTAACAGAGTTTAACTCTGAGATTCCAGTAAGCAGAGAACTAAGCTCTGAAGAGGAGAATTAAATTCTCAAGAAAAACAAGTAAGGAAGAAGATGAAAGAACAGTGGCTTTCCAAAGGCAAAAGCCTTGCATTTATAAGACATAATGGGGAGCGGTTCATCTTCCCATTCTCCTAGGCAATCCAACAGCTGTGAGGACAGACAGTGTTGCACTCACGTGCAAGCCACGTGAGAACAACGCTGGGGGGCATTTGTTCCCTTATAAAAAAGGGATGAGGGAAAGTTCCTCACTAAAACAGCCTCACGTGTTTAACACGTGAGTGTATAACACGTGAGTGCCTATATGCAACGCATATAAGCACAGCAATTAAAACAATTGCTAGGCTAAAACAGCCCCCATGTGTTTAACACGTGAGTGCCTATATGCAACACATATAGGCACAGCAATTAAAACAATTGCTAGGCTAAAACAGCCCCACATGTTTAACACGTGAGTGCCTATATGCAACGCATATAGGCACAGCAATTAAAACAATTGCTAGGCTAAAACAGCCCCACGTGTTTAACATGTGAGTGCCTATATGCAACGCATATAGGCACGACAATTAAAACAATTGCAAGGCCAAAGAGCCCTACGTGTTTAACATGTGAGTGCCTATATGCAACGCATATAGGCACAACAATTAAAACAATTGTAAGACAAAGAGCCCCACGTGTTTAACACGTGAGTGCCTATATGCAACGCATATAGACACTGCAATTAAAACAATTGCTAGGCTAAAACAGCCCCACGTGTTTAATACGTAAGTGCCTATATGCAACGTATATAGGCACAACAATTAAAAAAATTGCCAAGCTAATAAGCCTCACGTGTCAAACACGTGAGGACACTTCCCTACATAGAATTAAAGGAACCGTTGGATCAAAGATCCAATGATGATAGAATTAAATTCTATTGAACTTTTAAATGGGAAATGATATTATCTGTTAAACAGAAAGTTGGCGGATCAAAGATCCCATGAGTTGGAAAATATTTTTCATCTCTCTTTAAAACAAAAAAAATTATGCTCCATTAAACCAAGCACTCTTAGATTAAAAATCTAACGGTGATTAAAAGTCACCAATCTACAGAATAAATTATGTATTGGAAAATATTTTCCTAATCTTGTTTAAGAAACAAGAAAATATGTTCTGTGAGACAGAACCCTTGGATCAAAGATCCAACAGCGGGTAAAACCTCCAAATCAATTGAAGTTTCTCAATGAGAGATTTTCTAAAACTAATTAACAAACTTCTCTCCACTATATAAAGAACCCAAGACTTTAAGTTGAAAAAGGAACAGAAGCGAATATACAAAAAAGGAGAAAAAAGAGAGAAAGAGAATTTAATTCTCTAAAAGAAGAAGATCCCCTTTTTAAACAAAAAAAACCTAGGTAAGAAGAAAATACTGAGATCATCCTATGCCTTTTTTCGCCTTTTAAGGGTTTAACCCTTCATATAAGAACTTAGTTCTTCCTCTGGTTAAGGTCTCAGAAGCAGATCTCCCCACAAGTTGAGAATTTAATTCTCCTCGGGGAGATTCTGTTATGCAGATTCAAAACTTAGAGGAAAGGACTAAGTTCAAAGAATTTAATTCTTACATAAGTATATAGGAATTTAATTCCTTTGATAAAACTAGGGTTTAACCCTGTAAAAGAATTTAATTCTTATAAAACAAGATACTTGAAATTCTCTAAACTCAGATCCCAACATTGTTAATGCACATAAAAGGAGAGACTGGTGGTTCATTAGTGTTCAACACTATATTGAAACCTCACGTGTTTCCCCACGTGAGCATCTCTGATGAACAAAAAAAGAATGGCTGAGACCGAGTCACGTGTTTCATACGCGAGCATTTAAAAACAATAAGAAGTGCCTCCTAGGGCAGTCACGTGTTTTCCACGCAACCCCCAATCAAGTGCATAACACTTATATGAAAAAGGGAATAGTCCCAAAAACATCGCTCACATTTTGAAGGCGCCTCACGTGTTCGCACATGAGCACCACAAGGTCCAAGTGCTTAGCACTTATAAATGAGAGAGAAATAAAATCAAGAGAACAGTTCCCATTTCGAGCGCCTCACGTGCTCACACGTGAGTCAAATGCTTAGCACTTATAAAAGAGGAGAGAAGTAAAACCCAAGAAGGCAGTGCCCAACTTTTGGGCGCCTCACGTGCTCACACGTGAGTGCCACAAGAATTAAGTGTTTAACACTTATATATATAAACGGGGATTTGAACCCAATGAACAGCGCCAACTTTGAGGTGCCTCACGTGACACACATGAGCGCCCCCAAAATTCAGTGTTTAAACACCGCCTTAGAACCTCATGTGGGAACACGTGAGTGCTGAACGTATACTAGTGCTTAACACCATGGGAAGTCAACTCCAGCCTCAAGTTGGCTAAGTCTTCTTGAGATTAAAACATCTTTGACCTCCAATCAATCGAGCCCTCCCACCCCCGTGCTCATATCTTCCTAAAACTGATCCTAATCCCAAACACGACTAACGATCTTCCGACAGATATTCATCCCATATCTTCCCTCAATTTGGAAATTGGTTCAAGGGTACATCTCTCCACACCTCTGATACATGTCGTTGTAATTCTTCAACGTCTTCAGAGAGGTGGTGGGTCCCGACAACCAACGACTCTTTGGTGCACTCCCAAACTGATGGGCACATCCCAATACGGACCGCAACATCCTTAAACTACAACGGACCGTAACATCCTTAAACTAAAACAATAGAGCCCAAATGCTCTTTTGTTTTATCTGAATGATCCTAAAACCTTATTAAGTGGATCTTAGTCTAAAATTGGACTAACGTATCCTTAACAAATATTTAAGTTGATTTTAATCTCAAACGAGATTAACGATCCTTAAATCAAACCAAACCCAAATCTAAGAATATACGGATTTGGACTAATCCACGCCCTACGGGCGACAACATAAATTAGTCTTCGTATACAATCCATAGGCAACCAAAAATAAAACAAACATATACGACACGAAGTGAACTTCTTAAGCAGGAGAAAGTGGTTATAGCGATGCGGTAACGTAATTAACTGCAGGGGCTTACGCCTGCAGGGAAAAGCGTCCCCACAATCAAAACCCCTCACAAATAAGGGGGAATCTGACGAAGTTTGCTACAACGGCCGGATCCGTCCAAACCTCTGACATATGGTGCCATGAATCAACTTGGCATCTTTGGAGAGGTGGATGGATAAACCTAAATAGCATCTACCCCCAAATTCAGGCAAGACGACCTACGCGGTTCGTCTCTGTTTTCGGCGGTGAACAAGCTTCCTACCCATTTACGCTAAGGATCTAAAGCCCTCATCTCGAGGCCACCGAGCCGCTTTCCTGCCCGAGCCATCCCTAGCGGGTAGCTTCCTACCCATCTAGCTAAGGATCTAAAGCCCTCATCGCGAGGCCGCTGAGCAGCTTCCTACCCGGTCCATCCCTACTGGGTAGCTTCCTACCCATCTAGCTAAGGATCTAAAGCCCTCATCGCAAGGCCGCCGAGCAGCTTCCTACCCGGTCCATCCCTAGCGGGTAGCTTCCTACCCATCTACGCAAAGGATCTAAAGCTCTCATCTCGAGACCACCGAGCAGCTTCCCTACCCGGTCCATCCCTAGCGGGTAGCTTCTTACCCATCTACGCTAAGGATCTAAAGCCCTCATCTCGAGGCCACCGAGCAGCTTCCCTGCCCGGTCCATCCCTAGCGGGTAGCTTCCTACCCATCTACGCTAAGGATCTAAAGCCCTCATCTTGAGGTCACTGAGCAGCTTCCCGGCCCGGTCCATCCCTAGCGGGTAGCTTCCTACCCATCTACACTAAGTATTTAAAGCCCTCATCTCGAGGCCACCGAGTAGATTCCCTGCCCGGTCCATCCCTAGCGGGTAGCTTCCTACCCATTTATGCTAAGGATCTAAAGCTCTCATGTCACGTCCCGCTTCCCAGAGTACGCTAAGATAGGCACATGACATAGCCAACCATGCTACCTGTGGATAGGAAAAATCCTTCCACAGTCACATTACGGCTGTAGAGATATCAAGAACAGGAAAGTAAACTAAACTATCTAGTACATGTCCATAAGCCAGAATAAATGAGTCAAGAAATAATATAATATGCGGAAGCAAAAGATCCAATAAATAAAACACCTGGAAAGTAAAACTGGATACCAACAGGATCATCACCGCTCGGTCTAACAGTGGCAGTACTCCTGATCAGTCTGCAACAAAGGTAGAGGATCTGGGCCATGCAAAATCCAGACGTCAGCGCGTCATAACATCAAGCAATAACATAAACAGGGTAGCAAAACATGCAGGTATGTGTATGAACAGTAAAACAGATATAACAGTAATATAAGTGAGGACAGTGGGGTAATGTGTAGTGAGTGATCTAAACTAGTCTATTGAGTTAACTACTCTCAGGTCTTTGAAATCAATTTGATGAATCATCGATACAACCCAATAGTATCCCGTGCGTGCCCGGGATCACGGTGAAGATTCTCGGGCTGAAACTGAGACATGCCGCTAGGCACTGAAAGGAAAAGGGGTAACGATGAATGATGTCAACAGTATCATCCCAAAGCTGGCCTAGCCTCTAAAAGGTAGTGGGTAACGATGGATGATGTCAGCATCATCATCCCAAGGCTGGCCTAGCCTCTAAAACTGATCAGTAAAGGTAGCTAACTGTCGAGTTACAAGTCAGATTTCATCATTGATTTCCCCATACCCCCAAGTCATATGTGTTCAAGTCAGGTATTAAATAATCTGGAGCTAATGCCAACACAGGATCAGGCAGGTACAGGTTTGTCTGGATAGACAACAGGAAATGTCCGTAGGGACAACAGGTCAGGTTTGTTGGCATTAGTAACAAGATCGGGTAACAGGTAAAGTAATGGTACATCAGGTCAAGTTAGGTAGTACATAGGTATCATGTCATGTCAAGAGTTGCACGGTACCATGTCGTGTCAAGTAGTAGGTGTAACAAGTCATGTCAGGGTGCACAAAAGGTCATATGGGTGCTCATAATCAAACTAACATAAGCATGGGTATACAAAACAAGCATGGGGTACTAGTGGAACAATAAAAATGGAACATTGTAATGTGATATGCAATCAGGTACAGATTAAGGCATATAGATGCACAGTTATGATTAGAGTTAGGGTTATGGTTCCAACATTAAGTAAAATATACTTTAACACATATGGATTGTTAAAATCTCGTTATTATGGGTTAAATGAGCTAGGGATGCAATTATACATAAAATAAGTTAAATGGATGCAAACGGGTGTCCGATAGGGTAGAAACTATTAAAAGGGTACTATGGGCTATGTAAATAATTATTATGTGATTTAAATACGGATGTGGGTACTAGCTATAGTAAATCAAAATGCAACATGGTATGTTCCAAGTTATGAATCCAAAATGATAAAATGGACATCGAATGTTAAAATGTAACATGAGACACTGGATTAAATCTATAGGTTTAACATGTAATCAAATAAATATAAAGTATTATGAATAGCATGTAGCAAGTTTCACTTGCCTCGATGGATCACGTGACGGATACGCACTGCAACATCCAATGTCGGTAAAAGCTGCGCTGCACACACGCGTGCCCGGAACGGAACCAGCCAATCCAAGAAGTGGCCACGCTGCACGAGAACGTCTTCTGGGTCGGCTGGATCGTCGGCGTCGTCACTGCTCCGGTGATGGCCGGGAAACACCAGATCAAGAAAAGAAAGAGAAGGAAAGAAGAAGAAGAAAAGAGAAGAAGTAGGAGATGGCTGTAGGTTTGCAGGGTTCTAGTCGGGGGTGAAAGGAAGTGGAGGTGGTAGTTGCGAGGGAGAGGTGGTGAAGACGAGGCTGTGGAGACGACGATGAGGTGGGGCTCCGGCAACGAGGGCTTGGGTGAGGCGTGGGTTCACGCGGTCATGGGTTTATCACGGGTCGTGGGTTTGCAGCGGAGGAGAGAGGGAGGTGAGGTGGTGGTGTGGTGTCGGGGAGATGGGGATGCCGACGAGGGCAGAGACGGCGACAGCGACGAGGGCAGAGGCGGCGACGAGGAGGTGTAGGCGATAACGGTTGCAGGCTCGGGAAAGAAGGTTCTGGGGTTGGTGTTGAGGAGAAGGAGTGGAGGAGGTTGAAGAGAGGAGACGAGGTCGGGGGTCAGGCGGCGACGAGATGGCGGAGGCGGCGTCGGCAACGAGGAAGCAAGGTTAGGGTTTGGGTTTCATTCCCGTTGGCACGAGCACGAGGGAGAAGAGAGAAGAACGTGTATGGGTTAATTAATAAGGGTAAAATAATTTATGTATATGTGCGCAGAGAGAGAAGGAGAGAGGGAGATAGAGAGAGAGAGTCACGAGAGAGAGAGAGAGTCAGGAGAGAGAGAGAGAATCAGTTATGATAAAGATTTATTATAACAAAATATATTTTGTTTGTTTTAAAGATTGTTAATAGTTTGAAAATATTAGAATATAATATTAGTCCGTTTTGAGATTTGGCAAAATATGAACTTACTCCAAAACATGTCCGGGTCGGATCTAAAAATTCAGTTTTAAAATATGAAAAATATATGCGACTTTCAAAATTCAAAATGAATGCGCAGGTAACGAAAAAGAATACCCCCAAGAACGGATGCACGTACTTGTGCGTAGTCATCCAAACACGTCCGTTTCACTGAACGGGACGAGAACAAGGTGCGCGGATGCTACCATAGGGTTTGGGGTATCAAGCAGGCTATGTTAACTATTTTTAAAATATTTTCTTTGATTTTATTTGTTTTATTAAAAAAAATGTAAAAGCCAGATATAAATGCAAGCATGCAAGATATGCAACAAGAAAATGCATGGATCCATAAACTAGCAGGGATATCTCAAAGACAAGAATCAAGACGGTTTCCCACAAGCGGGTCGGGTCACGGATACAATGCAGATGTCAAAAAATACTATTTACACCCAAAACACCGCAAAACAAGAAACAACCATAATAAAGAAATACTCAGAAAAAGAATTGGTATAAATGAACTCGGGTGTTACACCTCATCTCGAGGCCACCGAGCATTTTCCCTGCCCGGTCCGTCCCTAGAAGGTAGCTTCCTACTCTTTTACGCTAAGGATCTAAAGCCCTCATCCTGAGGCCACCGAGCAGCTTCCCTGCCCGGTCCATCCCTAACGGGTAGCTTCCTACCCTTTTACGCTAAGGATCTAAAGCCCTCATCTCAAGGCCACCGAGCAGCTTCCCCACCCGGTCCATCCTTAGCGGGTAGCTTCCTACCCATTTACACTAAGGATCTAAAGCCCTCATCGCGAGGCCCCCAAGCAGCTTCCCTGCCCGGTCCATCCTAGCGGGTAGCTTCCTACCCATTTATGCTAAGAATCTAAAGCCCTCATCGCGAGGCCGCCGAGCAGCTTCGTTCCCGGACCATCCCTAGCGGGTAACTTTCTACCCATCTACGCTAAGGATCTAAAGCCCTCATCTCGAGGCCACCGAGTAGCTTCCCTGCCCGGTCCATCCCTAGCGGGTAGCTTCCTACCCTTTTACGCTAAAGATCTAAAGCCCTCATCTCGAGGCCACCAAGCAGCTTCCCTGTCCGGTCTATCTGTCACGCCCCGCTTAAACCTATATTTACTAGGGTTCTTAAGGTAATTTATAGAACTTGAGAAGGTTTTATGTAAAAATACTTTTATATAATTTTCAAAATACACCCCAAGTATTTAATTATCGTCTTTAGAGTTGTAATAAATGTAGATTTTATATTTTGTGACATTTCTAGTGAGAATAACATATTCTTCATAATACATGGTATTTAATTGTAATATTGAACTTGTATAGATTTCATGGTATTTTAATATAAAGTGATTCTTGGAATATTTATATCATCACAAAATAGATATGTTTATGATACATATATATATATAAATAGTTTTACTATATATTATATTTCTAGAAATCTCATTTTCTTAAGATTTTCGTATTTTAAATCGCTCGAGACCGTATGCTCCTTGCGGAGGTCTGCATCTCGCACTACTAAGCCCAGGGATGTGCGATAATCCGCACCATCCCAGCCGGATTTCCCAAAATGGGTTGTAGCGGCACTTTGCAAAGATTTATAAAAAAATACTTAATCCTTTAGAAAACGGTTTTATTAATTCATAGTATTTATTTGAAATGTTTCGTTTTCCCATATTCTAGGTACCCAAAAGTATTGTGCTATATTGCATATGAGTGTTGTGAGGAGGTAGGTCATTATTTCGTGATCTACTTAAAGGTATAGCAAGATTGTGATGGTTTAATGTCGAAATGAAACTACAGGGTATTTTAGTGAAAAAGTACTATAAAAGTTACAAAATGAATTAGATTGTCATGAAACTTGTTCAACATGTTTATTAATGATTAATAGTCAACATGTAAGGGTTTTGTGTGATCGTATTTAAGAAAATGTTGGATTTTTAGAAAGAACCGAATCGGAAATCGGTTTAACTCCGATTCCGTCGGGTTTTGAAATTTCGTATTTTTAGAACAAGATTAGAGAAGAGGGAGGGGGAATTACAGGTTTAGAAGTTAGATATGAGGAAGAGGAGACGGGAGGAGGCACTGGTGCGTCGTTTCGTCGCCGGGAACTCCTAAGGTTGTCGTCGGAAAATTGCCGAAGCTTTCGCCCTTCGCTACTCCAAAAGTACACTAAGCTTCTAGGAATTTTCTTGAGAGTTTTGTTCAGAATTTTGGAGTGAGGGGTGTATGTGTAGGGGTTGTATTTATAGGATAAGGCTAGGGTTAGGGTAGGTGAAAGGTTGAAATGAAAAAAATGTGATAAAATGTATTAAAATGTAATAAAATAGAGTAATTGGTGTTTTAAAGTGCCTTTGTTACTGGTCTGAAGAAATAAAATATACATATGTGCAGGAAATGTGAAAAGCCAACTTTTTCATGTTGGGGACTCGGCGGTCCGGCCGAGTCCGGTCGGCGGTGGCGGCCCGAGTCGGCCGATTCGCCGGCCGTGTCGGGTGGTCGGAGGGTCCCTTGTCGGTTCATGTAGCCTCTGGTACTGTTAGGTTTTCATGTGTAGTGGGGTTTTTGTGAGTTATGCACGTGTAAACCCTTGGTATTCTAAAATTCAAAATAAAACAATATTAAAAATAATGTGGGGTATGGGATTTGAATTCTGGTGGCTTGGTTCAGCAGTGCAAGGTATTACCAATGAGCTACAAGCTCTTTCTTGTAATTAATTAGCAAAATAAATATTTATGGTACTCACAGAAAATGCAAATACCTCAAGTATACATTAATTTTTAAACAAATTTTTGTACACTAAAATTGGAGTTGTTATAGTCTACCCTCTTTACAAAAATTTCGTCATCGAAATTTACAACTTTTATTTTAAGGACTAGTTTACAAAAAGGTGAGGATATCTTGCACGCATCTCATCTTCCCTTCCCCAAGTTGATTCTCATGGAGTGTCTTTTCTCCACATCACTCGAACCAAGTTGACTTCCTTATTCCGAAATGACTTCACTTTCCAGGATCTCCACAGGTTGTTGCTCACAAGATAGGTCGAGCTGTACAGTGAGCTCGAAATGATCAAGTACATGGCTGGGGTCATTCACATACCTTCTGAGTTGGGATATGTGGAACACATTATTCACTCCTTCCAATGAAGGTGGAAGTGCCAAGCGGTATGCCACTTCGCCGACTCGTTCGAGTATGTCGAACGGTCCAATATATCTCGGACTTAGCTTACCCCGTCTTCCAAATTGGATCATTCCGCGGTTCGGAGATATCTTTAAGAATACGTGATCTCCTGGCTGGAACTCCAAGTGACGTCGCTTTGCATCAGCCCAATGTTTCTGTCGATCTTGGGCTATGCGCATTCTTTCTCTGATAGTACGAACCACATCAACAGTCGCTACTATCATCTCAGGTCTAAGAAGTTCCCTATCTCCGATGCTGTCCCAACTTAATGGTGATCGACACTTCCTTCCATATAGTGCTGCAAAAAGTGTCATTCCTATGCTTGCTTGGTAGCTGTTGTTGTACAAAAACTCCACAAGATGTAGGTGATCTTCCCACAATCCTTTGAAGTCTAACATACATGCTCTGAGCATATCCTCCAAGATCTGAATAGTTCGCTCAGACTGACCATCTGTTTATGGATGATAAGCCATGCTAAAGTTCAGACCTGTTCCCAAGCTTGTTTGCAGACTCTGCCAAAATTGCGATCTGAACCTGGTGTCACGATCGGAGACAATGCAGACCGGTACTCTATGAAGTCTCACAATTTCCTATATGAGTTCATTTGTATCAGGGATAGTACATATTTAAAGAGTTTAAATCTTAAGTAGATTATTACCTCTATGTACTTCTTTGCTAATGTCTCAGTTGATTGGCCAACTCGAAATGGGATGAAGTGAGCCGACTTTGTGGGTCGATCCACAATGACCCATACTGCGTCGTTACCCTTTATACTGCGAGGAAGAGCGGTCATAAAATCTATCGTGATGTGTTTCCACTTCCATTCTGGGATTGGTAACGGTTGAAGTAATCCAGCTGTCATGTGATGTTCAGTCTTTACTTGCTGACACACCAAGCATTTTGCGACACTTCTGGCTACTTCATGCTTCATTCCATGTCACCAGTAATTCTGACGTAGATCTTTGTACATCTTTGTACCTCCAGGGTGCACTGAGTAGGGAGAGCTGTGAACTTCTTTCATTAACTCTTCCCGAACAGGACCTTTTGGTACACATAATCTGCTGCCGTATCTCAAAGATCCGTCTTCATGGATGATGAAGTCTGTTCTGAATTTATTTTCCACTTGTTCTCTGATCTCTTGCAACTTGGCATCACTTGCTTGAGCTGGTTTGATATAATTGACAATGTTTGATTGAACTTGTAAATTCATCAAACTTGAAGTGTTACTTGGCATGACTACTTCAATCTCCATCTGATGCAAGTCTTGTTGTAGCTTCCACTGAGCGGTGAGATGCATTGCTAATGGTTGACGACTAAGAGCATCTGGAACCACATTCACCTTCCCTGGGTGATATTGCAGGTTGATGTCAAAGTCTACCATGAGTTCTAACCATCGTCTCTGCCACATATTCAACTCTTTCTGAGTAAACACATATTTCAGGCTCTTGTGATCTGTGTATATGTTCACTCGTTAACCAAGAAGATAATGGCGCCAAATCTTGAGAGCAAAGATGACGGTTGCCAATTCCAAATCATGCGTCAGATAATTGCGCTCATGAGTCTTAAGCTGTCTTGAAGCATAAGCCACAACCTTACCGTGTTGATGTAGAACACGTCCTAATACCTTACCGGATGCATCGCAATGCACTTTGAAACCTCCAGATTGGTCCGATATAACGAGAATAGGCATTGATGTCAACCTTGACTTGAGTTCTACGAAAGCTTGTTCGCATGCTTCTGACCACACAAAGTCTTCATATTTACGTGTGAGCTTGGTCAGGGGTGTTACTATCTTTGAAAAACCTTCAATGAACCTTCTGTAATATCCAGCTAAACCCAAGAAACTCCGAATGTCCTTCACTGACTTTGGTGTCGGCCATTTGCTTACTGCTGAAACTTTCGCTGGATCCATAGAGATTCCTTCGCCTGATACGATATGTCCAAGAAAACCAACTTGATTTAGCTAAAACTCGCATTTGCTGTACTTGGCATATAATTGATATTATCATAGAGTTTCCAGGACAATTCGTAGGTGCTCGGCATGTTCTTTTCGACTCTTGGAATACACCAGGATGTCATCGATTTAGATGACAATGAACCTATCTAAGTACTCCCGGAAAACTTGATTTATCAGGTTCCTGAATATTGCTGGTACGTTGGTCACTACAAATGGCACCACTAGAAATTCGTAATGACCATAGCGAGTTCTAAAAACCGTTTTATGAATATCGGCTTCCTTGACCTTCACTTGATGATAACCTAAACGAAGATCTAATTTAGAGAAAACACAAGATCCACTTAGCTGATCGAATAAATCGTCGATGCGCAGGAGTAGATACTTGTTCTTTATCGTTACTTCGTTCAAGGCTCTATAATCGATGCACATTCTGTATGAACCTTCCTTTTTCTTCACAAGTAGTACTGGTGATCCCCAACTTGAAGTGCTGGGACGAATCTATCCTTTCGCCAATAATTCGTCCAACCGTGTTCATACATTCTTCAAACCTTCCGGACTTAAACGATAAGGTGCTTTGATCACCGGTTGTGCTCCTGGTACTAAATCAATGCTGAATTCAAGAGCTCGATCAGGAGGCAAACCTGATATATTGTCAGGAAACACATCGTCGAACTCTCGAACCACTTCTGGCCTTGATTCTTCCTCCGCTTGAGTTGCTACAACCACTGCCTTCCTTGGCTTCGCTTTGTATGTACTTGGCTCCAGTGTATGGTTTCCACTTTTGAAATAGAAAACCGGATGGTCTGGAATCTCGAATACTACCCTCCTTTGACGACAATTGATGGTAGCATAAAAAGTTCCGAGCCAATCCATACCTAGAACCACATCGAAGTTCGGTATGTCTAGCACTTTGAAGTCAGCGTAGAATTCTCTACTGCAGACGACTACTGGACACAAGCCGTAACCCATTGTTGCCTTTAGAACGCCATTTCTTGAACTGACATTCCAGCTGGATACAAGCGGTGTGACTGGAATCGCATGAGTTCGAACGAACCGTTGCGACATAAAGCAGTGAGATTCTCCAGTATCAAAGAGTACTAGTGCAGATAATGAGGCTACTAAGATTGTACCTAAGGTATGTGGGATATGTTTTAGGTGTAGGTAAAGGTATGTAGATAGGTAGTAAGACTGAAAGAATATTTGAGAAAGAAAGGTTACCAGTGATAACTTGGCCAGTGGCCTCAGCTTCTTCCATGGTCATCGTGAAAGCCTGGCGCCGTGGTACATTTCTTCCTGGCCTGAGGAGAATTCTTCGGAACGTTCCTTTGAGCTTGATAGAACTGACGAGGAGGAGGTCCAGCTTGTGGTCCTCTAGATGGTGGAGCAGGTAGTGCAAGTCTTGGAGCAGGTGCCTAAAGAGATGGTCGCTGCGGATAGGTGATTGCTGGCCTGGATGCAGCAACTGGGTTTTGTCTTTGGGGACAAGACCCAATATCATGAGCAGCTGGGCTGCAGATTAAGCAAAGACGGTTGGCTCGCTGGCAGTCATTCATCACATGCCCGTTTCTCTTGCAGTAGGTATAAAAGGCTGGGCTGGGACTGTTATTCGGTACTCCGGGTCTCCTTGGCACAAAAGGTGGCCTTGACGAGGCTCCTCCTGCCATCTGGTTAGCAGGGCGCTTAAATCTAGCAGATTAAGTTCTTCCCCTCGCCTTTACTACTACCTCATAACGGCGGGCAACTTTCAGAGCCGAGTCATGAGTCGGAAAATCTCCTGTGGCCAGTGCAACCTAGATTTCCGAATCCAAACCCTGTTGAAATCGACGGTCTCTGATCTCATCCGTCGGTATCAGGTGTGCCGCAAATCTGTTTAAAGTGTGGTGTTAGCTGTGTAATATGTGATATATTGAAAAATCGAATTATTGAGACATATCTTACCGACTGAGCATGGTGAACTCAGCGTCATACTCATCTACTGACTTGGTCCACATCGAACCTTGTTGCAGATGTATGAACTATTGTTCCATGTCGAACCTGGCAGTCTCAGGGAAGTACTTGTTCCCTGATTAAAAATCAGGAAAAAGCTTCAGAAGAGGCATCACGTGCTCACACGTAACCAATGGTTACATGTTGGCACGTGATGGTTAAAGCAGCGGCAAAGAACAGAGCGTAGAAGAGGAGTCCATTCAGGGGGTCACGTGCTCACACGTGACCGGGGGTCACGTGCTCACACGTGACCAAAGGTCATGTGGCCATACGACTGGCTTTAAAAGCCTTACTGTTCAACAGAATTAAATTCTGAAAAAGATCATTTAAATCTTTCCAAAATGGAAAAGAATTATGGAGAACCGCTGGATTGAGAATCCCAGGGTGATTAAATATCACCAATTTATGGAAAAATCTTGGACAAGGAAAGATTTCCCCTAAATGTCACCGAAATAACAAAAGGAATATCTTTGGATTTAAAATCCAACAGTGAATAAAATTCACCTAATAATCTAAAGGCCCGAATTAATGATGAAAACAAATCAAATCTTTCGATGAAAGATTTACCAAACAGATTGATTCTTTTCCTTCTCCTATAAATAGGAGCCAAAAGAAGGGAGATGGGGAGAGAGTTTTGGAGATAGAGAGCCTTGGAATCTTGAAAATTCAGAGAGAAAAGAAAGAAGAATTTGATTCTCTACAAGAAAAACCCTAGGTAAGAAAAGAAAGGGGGTAAAGGCTTCAAAAAGAGAATTTAATTCTCAATCCAAGAGTTTAACTCTTATATAAAAAGAAAAGAACTTAGTTCTTTCTCTGGTGAAAGACCTGCAAAGTGCACATCTCCCCATAGGTTCAGAATTTAATTCTCATCGGGTCGAGATCCTGCCATGCAGATCTAAAATATAGAGGAGGAATTGAGTTTTGAGAATTTAATTCTCACAAAATTATAGGAATTTAATTCCTCTAAGATAAAATTTGGGTTTAACCCTATATGAGAATTTAATTCTCCAAAATTATAGGAATTTAATTCCTTCAAAATGAACAGAACCAGGGTTTAACCCTAATTGAGAATTTGATTCTCTTAAACTCACAGGGATTTAATTCCCCTTAAAATAAAATTAGGGTTTCACCCTATATCAGAACTTGTCTCTTTACATATATGAGAATCTAATTCCTACAGAAAGAAAATTAGGGTTTAACCCTACCTAAGAATATAATTCTTCGAAAATAGGAATTTAATTCCTCCAAAGTTATAGCTAGGGTTTAACCCTATGAAGAATTTAATTCTTAAAAAGACAAACAGATCTTTAAACAGGAAAGAACCAGGGTCACATGTCCCCATGTGACCCCTGTAAAAGATCCACAGGAAAGAAGCGCTGGGCGCCCTCACGTGTCATCACGTGATCCCTAATGAATATTCTAATAAATTGGGGCATGAGCACCCATCACGTGCCCACACGTGATAGCTGTGAGAATTAAAGGTGTTAAACACTTATCTGCAGAACAAAATGAAGGGGATCTGGCCCCACTTTTTGATGCCATCATGTGCTCCCACATGATCCCCCCTCTGTTAATGTTTAACACTAATCTGATAAATTTTGTTGCCAGTGTTTAACACTGTTATCTGTTAGTGTTTAACACTAATTTGAGAATCACAATTTTTAGTCTTAACACTAATTTGATAATCTTATTTCCAGTGTTCAGCACTGTTGGCCTTTAGTGTTTAACACTAGCTTTAGCCCAATTGGCTAATTTTCTAGAGGCAAAGCCTCCCCTACAATTGAATATGTCTAATGTACCAGTGGAGGGCCAATATTCCGAAGTTGATTGGACTTAGCCCAAGAAGGCCATAAGTCCTCAATTCAGACTTAACTGAGCCAATGGGCTCATAATATAATTAATTAGTTTTGGTTCCAAATTGGACTGCAGATCACTTAATCTACCTTGGTTTAAGGGTACATCTCTTCACTCCTTTGATATTTGTCGTTGTAATTCCTCAACGTCTTCAATGAGGTGACGGGTCCCAACAACCATACATTTCACGGACTGTGGGGTCCTTAAACTCATGGACTATGATGTCCTTAACCTTGACCGAGATGTCTTAAAACTAACAACGGACTGTGGGGTCCTTAAACTCATGGACTATGATGTCCTTAAGCTTGACCGGGATGTCTTAAAACTAACAACGGACTGTGGGGTCCTTAAACTCATGGACTATGACGTCCTTAACCTTGACTGGAATGTCTTAAAACTAACAACGGACTATGACGTCCTTAACCTTGACCGTGATGTCTTAAAACTAACACCGGACTGTGAGGTCCTTAAGCTCACGGACTATGATGTCCTTAACCTTGACTGCAACGTCTTAAAACTAACATTGGACCGCAATGTCCTTAAACTACCTATCGACCGCAATGTCACTAAACTAAACAATAGAGCCCCCAATTGCTCTCTTGTCGGATCTAAACGATCCCGTCAAGTCGATCTTAGTCTAAAATGAGACTAACGTATCTTTAACAAACGTTTAAGTTGATCTTAGTCTCAAATGAGGCTAACGTATCCTAAAACCCAAACCCCCAAACCCAAATCAAAGATAATACGGATTTGGACTAGTCCACGCCCTACGGGCGACAACATAACTTAGTCTCCGTATACAATCCACGGGCAACCAAACACAAAACAAACACCCACGACACAAAGTGACCATCTGGAGAAGGAGAAAGTTGTTACCGCGATGCGGTAGCGTAATTAACTGCAGGGGCTTGCGCCTGCAGGGAAGAGCGTCCCCACAATCAAAAACCCCTCAAGCGAGGGGGAATCTGACGAAGTATGCTACATCGGACGCATCCGTTTAAACCTTCGATATACGGTGCTATAAATCAACATGGCATTTTCGGAGAGGTGGACGGATAGCACTAATTAGCATCTGCCCCAAATCTCAGGCAACACGTCTCTTCGTCGCACCGTCTATCGGAGGGGAACAGATTCTGGCACGCCCGGTGGGACCTTTTCCTCTTTCCACTCCACACTTCATGTGTCGTGATTCGCGAACCAATCGCGGTTCGCTAATGGTTGCCCTTAGGTTTCGAGGTACTAAGATTTGGCGTTTCGTTTGCTGCAAAAAGCGAAAGGATCAATGGCTGGCAACTGCTCGAGCTGCTCCAACTGCAAATGCAACCTACGCTCCGCCTCACCTGGAGGTGTAGCCTACGGACCGCAGGCTGCTTCCCTGTTCACTATGCCTGTGGAACAAGTGACTCAGGCTACCACCGGTCTGTTCTTTGGGACCATGCTTCCACCAGTGAACATTAATATCCCGCTGCAGAAGGAAGCGCAAAGGAAGTCGGTCTTCGATCGGCTCACTACTACCACGGCCCCTCTCAACGGGTCGTCCAATTCCAACTCTTCGGTCTTCACCAGACTGGGCCTGAACTCCGATTGGCCTTCCAGGAAGCCCATGACCCCTGAAGTAGCCATCCCGAGGAAGATAGCCATATCTGCTCCTGAAGTCGTCAAGGCGGCTTCTCCTACCGAAGAGTCGGTCTTTACAAGACTGACTATTCCGACTCCCGTTCCTGCTCGAAGGTCTATGTTTGACAGACTGGATACCGCTACTCAAAAGGCATCAGTCTTCAAGAGGCTGGCACCAGCGGCGCCTTATCTAGACAGGGGGCAAGACGAAACCATCCCCATCGCCGAACCAGCCCCAACAGCTCAACACGCTCGACGTCGCCACTGGCGCCGAGTAAGGAAGGCCGGGGGCAGCTCCCCTCTGGGCTAACTCCACCAGCTCCAACGGTAGAAATCAATGCTGCTGTTCCGACTGGGAACAGTTTTGAACTGCTCAACAAGGTGCGCAGAAACTCTCCGACTGCCACGCTGAAAAGATTTCCTCCACCCGCGGAGATTGTTACAGAAACAAAGCCAGAGCAGCCCCCTCAACGGCTGTCCCCCAAAATTTATAAGGTCTGGCGACGGGTTTAGGACTCAGTAATCATTCGAGATCACTCTCACCAGCAGAAGAAGGTGAAAGTTCAGGAAGAAAAGAACCGTCCTGTCAAACCACAAAGGACGACAACCACTTGGGTGCCCGCTGCAACGGCTCCCTCCACGTCGACTACTCAAAAAAGAAGAAGGTCGGAGAAAGTCCCCACGCCTGCAGCAAATTTCAAAGACAGTAAGCCTAAACGCCCTAACTCTGGGGGCATGGTGGTGCATACAGTCCACATGGCGTCCGGGAAAGAGGACAGCCGTACATCTACAGGTCATAGACCGCTTACGCGATCGGTGACTAAAGCTCAGGAGCAGCAGCAGAAGCTCCAAGAAATGATGAATGCGATGGCCGCACTCACTGGGCCAAAAGAAAGCCCAGAAGCGTCCTCGGATCAACGCCATGAGCAAGAAACTGACGCTGAATTCCTTCGTAGGATACTTGAAAAGAAGGACAAAGAGGCTGCGGAACAAGCAGCCAATATAAAGCGAATGGCCCTTCTGTTCCAGGACATGGTGGGTATGATGATCCAGTAGGATCCTCCTGCTGAAGAACCTCCGATTATCCTTGAAGATGACAGAGGGGAAACGTCAAATCCACCTCCGGCTCTTTCAATAGCCAAAGAGGAAACGATCTCTAAAGCTGTCCTGGATGACTACATAGCCCAGCAGATACGAGTTCACCAAGCAACTGAGGCAGCCGGCCAAGTCGTCAAAATGGGGCGACCATATCCGAGCTGGTATGATCAGATCAAATACCCGCCGGGCTACACGATCCCAAAGTTCCATGTCTACAAGGGGACAGGCAATCCCCATCAACATGTGGCCCAGTTCAGGGCTCTTTGTGGCAACACTGGCGGTGACGATAAGCTCTTGCTTCGCCAATTCGTCGGTAGTTTATTAGAGAAGGCGTTTGAGTGGTACTCTGAGCTTCCGAACGACTCCGTCAAAACTTTCGTAGAGATGGAGTTGCTATTCACTCAGCGATTCGCGAGCGCCAGCGAACGTACCCCGATAACAGCTTTGATTAATGCAAGGGTGAAGCCGGGTGAAACTTGGGTCCAATATGCGATCCGATGGCGGAACTTATGGTCGAAGTGCGAGCAGCGCATCGAAGAAGCACCAGCGGTGGGCATGTTCGTGGGCATCCTAGACCCTCATGCAACTATTTCACAGTTCATGATGTTCTTTAAACAGACTGCGTTCCAGGCGTTAATTGACAAGCTGGCCCAGATGGACCAGATGGGTCACAGACCGTCTCCCCCGAAACTGGAACCTCGGAACGACAAGGGTAAAGGGAAGGCGACCTTCGTTGCAAAGGCTCAACAGCAACCCAGTGCTCCAATACTGGCGGATCAATTGGAGGAGAGACGGTGTTATTACAATGAGAAAATGAAATGCCCTTACTCATTCCCGCAGGATAAAATGAAGAGGCTGTTCGAGCTGGCGGCACGCAACAGGCTTATCAACTTACCAAATCCAAGGCGACCACCGCAACCCAGCGAGGTGAATAACCTCAATTACTGCCCTTACCATCAAACGGTAAGCCATCCGATTGAGGATTGCTTCGTCTTTAAAGGATGGATCGAAGATTAGTATCTTCAAGGCAAGTTTGCGCTGTCCGAGAAGTGGAAGGTAAACCCACCACAACCGCACACTCCTAAGAAGACAGACACACCGGGGGCAACTTGTTCTTTTATTGAAGAAGCTCCATGGGAGATCGTGCTGTCAGCCAAAACCAAAAGGATGCTGAGTGATCTTCATACGTGCCCGGCGGTCAGATGGAAGAACCCGCTTGAACCTCAAATCATCGAGGGGATGCTGAAGCCGCGCCCAACTCCAAAGATCGGTGGTGATGGCCCAAGCACTCACAACCAACCATCAAAATCTTCAAGGAAAAAGAAGAAGAGATCCAAAAAGCCTGTGAAGCCTGGTGACAAGCGCACAGACTTACAGAAACAGATCGACGCGCTGGAAGAGTACAATCAAAAGGCATGGACTCCCATCACACTCCAAGAGTTCCTCAGCCACGTCTTTCAGGAGGAAGATGATGGAGAGAGCTAGTCGGATGAATCCGAAGGATACGTGGCAAGTTGTCATGTGGTCTCTCACTCATTTACGGACGATGAAAAAACTCCTTGCACCGAGAAACTGGGGGCAGAACCTGAGCCGGAACTTGTGTGGCCGTCAGACGAAATGATCGACGCCTTTCTGGATGAGATTCGTCTGAAAAGTAAAGCCGATCGAGAGCGTGAGATGGCCATATTGGAAGGAGCCAAACCCCGGCGACTAGACGAAAGAGTCGAAGCACTCCCGCAAAATCAAAAGACATCCGATATGGATAAAAACAGATTCAAGACGAGGAAAAGGTTTACTAAAGCCATATCAATGGGAATGAAGCTACCACCCTCGGAAGAAAACACTCTCGGTGGAGCAGAAATGCATCCTAATTACTGCTCATATCATCAGAAGATTTCGCACCCCACTGAGGAGTGCGACGCTTTTAAGAGATGGTGGAAGGGATATGTTGCTCACCGACAACATTTTAAACGGATGAAACACAAAACTCGTCGGGAGCAGAAAAGTACGACCGAGGAGCACAAAAGAACTACCGGTAACTGTCGCACGGTCAACGCCGGAGGATCACAGGTTCTCACCTTTGAGAGCGACTCTGACGAAGAAATGGCTTTCGGCCCTCTCTTTAAAGAATCCATCTTAGGGAAAGAGGAAGAACCAGAGCCCTGCGAAAATATTCAGCTGCGCAATCGCACGCATCCAGAAAAGAATCTCGGACACTCAACTAGAAAAGATAAGGGAAAGAAAAAGGTCGCTGAGGATATCGCTTTAGATGACCAAGTCATGAAAGAGCTGACTGCCAAGGACCCGCCCAAGAAGAGTAAGGTGGACTACAACGTCCTAGCGCACCTGAGGAAGCTACCCTCTCAGCTCAGCATTCTTGACGCCCTCTTATTATTAAAAGAAGTGAGAGATTCATTAATCAAGGCGCTGCAAGAGCCCGAGCGATTCCAAGCCTTCCTCGCCGAAGAAAGGATGAAGCATGAACTGGAGGAAGTGCACACAGCCGATGTCACGTTCGGTGATGAAGACCTTCTCATTGGAACGTGCGACCACAACCGTCCCTTATATGTCTCCGGATACTGCCATGATATCAAGATAGGCAAAATCCTGGTTGATAACGGATCCTCCGTCAATCTCCTTAATGTACGGGTGTTGAAGGAAATCTGCATGAGCGTTCAGCACCTCACTCGTGATAAAATTACCATCTCCGGTTTTGATTCTCAGTCATCACGGACCCTCGGATCGGTGGTACTAACATTACGCTTCGGGCTACTCGTCACGGATATCAAGTTTCACGTCATTGACGCCAAGACCTGCTACAATGCTCTGCTCGGTCGTCCTTGGTTACACGAGTACAACATCATCCCTTCTACGCAACATCAGTGTATGAAGTATTTCAAGGATGGTCTCGAGTATACCATAACAGGAGAGCTGAACCCGTTCTCCGTGAACGAAGTCCGCAAGTACGAAGATGCAAAATACTTTTTGCCAGATTTCGAGGACACGGAGAGGTGTCGCAAACCGGAGAACAAAGCCGCCGCCGCCATTCCTATTTTCGGGAGTGATACCGAAGAAGAAGAAGAGATAGTTTACGCTGGGCCGTCTCGACGCAACAACTCGAGACCGTCCACCCCCATAATGATCTTCGGAAGCAACTCGGAAGATGAGGTTAATGCCGTGTTCTCCAGTCGGCCGTCAATACAAGCATTCCCTGGTGATGATCAGAGTTTGCAAATAACCATGATTCCGCAGGAGCACTACAAAGACCTTGACGCACTTGAAGCTTACAATGTGCAAGACCTGCAAACATTTTACATCCCTCCCAGGCGAAAAGGTGAAAAGGCGATCCTATTCTACCGGTCCACAGAGACAAGAGTGGAGAAAGAAATCTGGCACGGCGCGGATTCTACACTTAACAGGCTTCAACCCATCCGTTTGCCCAGATATTATACGAACGGACTAAAAAGGCTATTGAAGCGCCAATGGGTACCCTTAAAACAGACTATTCGACAAGCTCGGTTCTATAACAGGATTTGGGATACCCCTAGGACTCAGCGCAAGTTGCCCAACGGGAGAATGGAAACGCTTGGGCTTAGATATGTGAGATCCAGGAAACGGGAACGAGTCCATAGTAGCTACGCCATATATAACTTCGATGAAGAAGAGGACGCCCTGTCAGAAAACGTCGACCCCGTACCAAAACTAGATCCCACAATCGAAGTGCCGAGTCCGTCATTTGAAGAACGAATGGACAAGCTCATCAGGAAAGCGGGTCAAAAAGATCGAGACAACCATAATCGCGAAATGGCCATCTATGAGAAAGCCAGGACGCAACGCCTTCTTCAACAGGCTGCGAAAGATGAAAATGCTCCTCCCTGTCAACCTGTTGTGCAAAAGGCCCGACGCAGAGACAGAAACAAGCCAAAGAGCGGAAAAGGCGTTCGACATCGACAAAGCGGGACTAAGAAGTCACGTGATCGGGAATTACACGGTCCGGATTTGTCCCTCACGAAGAAGATGAGTCGAGTATATTCTTTCCCTCAAGACAAGACGATGAAGATACTTGATCTCGCTTTAAAACATTGAATGATTACACTTCCGGAGTCTAAACACCCTGAGCAAGCTAACGAGGTCTCTCATCCGGGCTATTGCTCTTATCACCGAGCAATAGGACACCCTCTCGAAGACTGCTTCACCTTCAAGAACTGGGTCGAAGACTAGTATCAGCAAGGCAGGTTTGCTCTATCCAGCAGCTGGAGGATAATGCCGCCACAGAAGCATGAACCCAAAGCTACAAAAGCAGAACCAGATCCACATCGGTCTTGTAAGCGAGCTCGTACTTGTCATATGATAACAATATCAAAAGGAGGGCCCGAGAATATGGATAACCTTCCCTGGTGCTTCGAAAACAGCGATGACGAGCTGATCTCAGAATTTCCACCAGCACTGAAAAAGCTGGAAGATGGAATACACACCACTGCAGATAACCTCAAGAAAATTGAGTTGGGGACGGCGAACGAACCGCGACCGACATTCGTCAGCGAGCTGCTATCTGAAGAAAGGGTGGCTGCGTTAAAAGACGTGCTTATGCAGCATAGAGATTGCTTCGCATGGAACTATTCCGAAATGCCAGGACTAGATCCAGAAATAGCCGTCCATAAATTGGCGATATCCCCGGACGTCAAGCCAGTCAAACAAGCGCCGAGAAGAATGCGGCTCGAGCTTGAGATGAGCATCAACGCTGAAGTCAAGAAGCTGATCGACTCTGGGTTTATCCAGGAAGTTCAGTATCCCGATTGGATCGCCAACATCGTCCCAGTGATGAAGAAGAATGGGACAGTGCGCATATGCGTGGATTTCCGGGATCTCAATAAAGCTTGCCCGAAGGACGACTTCCCAGTTCCAATCACTGAGCTGATGATAAATAGCACGTCCACTCACGAGGTTTTCTCCTTCATGGACGGCTTATCAGGATATAACCAGATAAAGATGCATCCCGAAGACCAGAAGCACACCGCTTTCCGGACCCCTTTGGGTATATTCTGCTACAAGGTGATGCCCTTCGGTCTAAAGAACGCCGGTGCCACCTATCAGAGGGCCATGACGAAGATCTTCGATGACCTCATACATGAAATCGTCGAATGCTATATCGACGACCTCGTGGTGAAAAGCAAATCGTACGAGGAACATGTCGAGCATCTGAAGATCGTATTTCAACGTCTTCGGCAATACAACTTGAAGATGAACCCTCTCAAATGCGCATTCGGAGTTTCTTCAGGCAAATTCCTAGGATTCATTGTCCGTCACCGAGGTATCGAGATAGATCCATCAAAAATCAAAGCGATCATGGAATGCCTCCGCCGAGGACTCTCAAGCAATTGCGGTCTCTCCAAGGAAAGCTCGCGTACATCCGGCGATTTATAGCCAACCTTTCAGGCAAGTGTCGTCCTTATATTCATCTGATGAAAAAGGGAACCCCGTTCGTCTGGAATCACAAATGCCAAGGCACGCTGGACAAGATCAAGCAGTATCTACAGAACCCGCCAGTACTGGCTGCTCCGGTCAGGGGAAAACCTCTCATTCTGTATACAACCATTCTTGAAGGTTCCTTAGGCACATTGTGGGGACAGGAGAACGACCAAGGGAAGGAGAGAGCGCTCTAGTATCTGAGTCGAGTCCTACTGGGGGCAGAAAGCAATTATTCTCCCATCGAAAAACACTGCCTGGCGTTGATCTTCGCGATAACGAAACTCAGGCACTATGCGTTGGCGCATGAAGTCCGTCTCATTTCGAAGGTGGACCCTCTCAAATATTTGATGTCAAAAGCCATATTGACGGGACGACTCGCTAAATGGGCCTTGCTCTTAATGGAGTTTTCGACAACCCATCAGCCTCTTAAGGCGGTGAAAGGCCAGGCTATCGCCGACTTCCTCGCTGAGCATCCGATACCATCCGATTCTCCCTTGAATTGCGAACTTCTAGATGAACATGCGTTTGACGCGGTCGACGGAAGTGGTACCCGGTGGGAACTTTACTTCGATGGAGCATCCTCCATGAAGAAGCGCAGACAAAACACGCCTATAATCAAATCAGGGGTAGGCCTCATCTTCGTAACTCCACAAGGAGGGATAATACGCTTTGCTTTCTCCTTAACAGAGCCGAGGACAAACAATGAAGCCGAATACGAAGCCTTGATAGCAGGTCTTGAGATCGCCATCGACATGGGAATTGAAAACCTCCTCATATACGGAGACTCCCAGCTGGTCGTCAGTCAAGTAAATAGCGACTACCAAACGTGCAAACCAGAGCTGGTGAAATACGGTGAAAAGGTGCAGCAACTGTTGACCCAAATTCCATCCTACACCCTGGAAAGCATACCGCGTGCAGAAAATAGTAAAGCGGATGCGTTGGCCAAGCTCGCTAAGGAGCTAGCCGATGAAAACCTCGATGACATAAGAATCGTGGTACAAAGCCGTCGGGTACTTGCCCCAGCAGAAATATCTCCGGAATCATCCCAAGAAAAGGGAGTGACTGAGCAAATGGCTATGCAAATAAAAGACCAGGAAAGGCTGAGGATTGGAGAGAAGTCTTTATAGACTACTTCAAGTCCCGTCGAACGCCTGAAGATGCGTCCTCAAGACATCAGCTTATGAAACGAGCTCTGTCTTTCGCCTTCGTCAATGATACTCTGTACAAGAGGTTGTTTGATTCTCTATGGTTGAGATGCCTGAGACCTGATGAAGTGAAAAGAGTCGTTCAGAAAGTTCACGACGGACTCTGCGGTTCTCACCAAGCGGGCCCGAAGATGAAGTTGAAGATTAAACGAATGGGCTACTATTAGCCTACGATGATCCAGGATTGCCTCGAATATGCGAAGCAGTGCTACTCATGCCAGATTCATGGGGACTTTATCCACCAACATCCAAATCCTCTACACCCAACAGTGGACAGTTGGCCATTCAAAATGTGGGGGACTGACGTAATCGGACCCATTGAACCAGCATCATCCAGGGGACATCGATTCATCCTGGCGACAACTGACTACTTTTCTAAATGGGCAGAAGCAGTACCACTAAGAGAAGTGAAGACGGAGAATGTCCTCCATTTCTTCAAGACGCACGTCATTTATCGGTTTGGAACTCCACGATGGATCATCTCCGATAACGGGCCGGCCTACAGAAGCCACAAGATCAGCTGCTTCGCGCAACAACATAACATAGACTGAAGATATTCCTCGGTTTATAATCCCCGAGCTAACGGTCTAGCTGAGGCTTTCAACAAGACCTTGACGAAGATCGTGAAGAAGACGATGTCCCGAAATAAGAAGGACTGGCACGAGAGACTGCAAGAAGCTCTCTGGGCATATCGAACTACGTTCAAGACGGCCACGAACACAACGCCGTACGCGTTGGTATTCGGTACAGAAGCAGTACTCCCCCTCGAGATATAATTACCTTCTCTACGAGTGGCAGTCCATTATGAGCTGACGGACAAAGAAAACGCTCACCTTCGGCTTAAGGAGCTTGATGCCCTTGATGAAACCCGGCTCATAGCGCAAAAAAATCTGGAGGCTTATAAAGCAAAGATGACGCGCTCATATGAAAAATTGACCAGGCCGAGGACATTCCGCCAAGGCGAACTCGTGCTAGTAGTCAAAAGACCTATGATCCCCAATCGCGCCAAGTGGGGAAAATTCGAGCCGAACTATGAAGGCCCGTACATCATAGACAAGGTTTACCAGGGTGGAGCCTATCTACTCATGGATATGCATGGCGAAAGACCTTTCATACCGATAAACGGCCGCTTCCTCAAGAAGTACTACGCGTAACGAGTTGCGGCCTAGGTCAATGATAGATGACGACGACTATGTCCGCTCGCTATCTTCCTAAGCCCAAACTCTATAACTAGTAACCAGCCTTCTTCAACAACGGACCGAAACGTCCTTAAACTAACAGCGGATCGAAACGTCCTTAAACTAACAGCGGACCGAAACGTCCTTAAACTAACAACGGACCGAAATGTCCTTAAACTAACAACGGACCGAAACGTCCTTAAACTAACAGCGGACCGAAACGTCATTAAACTAATGACAGACCACTACGTTCTAAAACTAACTGTTGACCGGGATGTCGATAAACTATGGTGAATTGCAACATCCCAAAGACGACAAAAAAAAAGAAAAAAAATAAATAATAAAAACGGTATGTCCATAAGCAAAATGGGCACGGATGAAAACCCGAAAGGGCTCCGTGAGTAAAAACAACAGGGCTACCGGTGAGTGTTTGTGAAAACCTGAAAGGGCGCAAACTCGTTAGAAAAAATAAAAAAAACGGTATGTCCATAAGCAAAATGGGCACGGATGAAAACCCGAAAGGGCAGGGCTACCGGCGAGTGTTTGTGAAAACCTGAAAGGGCGCAATCTCATTGAAAGACACTTGCAAGGTCCTCTCGACCTTGTAAAGGAGAAACCACCTGCGTGAGATCCTTACGACTCATAAGGGAGCAACACACTTAGGAATCCTCACGATTCCTAAGGAGAAATTACACTTGCGAGATCTTCACGACTCGTAGGGAGAACTCTCTTATGGGACCCTCACGGCTCATAAGACTTGAAAGTCTTAAGTTACAGAGACCTGAACCTGTTCTTAAGCAACCCCCACAAACTTCGATATTGCCCTACAAGCGGCTCAATACTGACCCTTGTATACAATTCACGGGCGCGAATAAACATTTCCCTAACCGAGTCCCATCCGTGACTGGGGATATGTTCGCACGGTAAACAACCCTTGTGAGTCCTCTCGACTTATAAGGAGAAAACCCTTTTGTAAGATCCTTACGACTTACAGGGGAACATCCACTTAGGAATCCTCACGATTCCTAAGGAGAAAACACACCTACGAGATCCTCACGACTTGTAGGGAGAAATACCTTTGTGAGACCCTTACGGCTCATGAAGTCAAAAGCCTTAGTCGACAGGACCCTAACCCTGTTTACTAAGCCACCTTTGTGGGACATCGACAGAGGCAAATGATGATTCGCTCCTGGCAATATCCCAGTTGTAGCGGTGCTGATGCCGAAATCGGTGTCTAATCCAAAGCTTGCGGCGAAAAGCCAGCAAGCCACACATGCATACGAAATAGCCGAAATGATGGAGCAACTTACAATAAAAAGCAGCAAGTAAAAATATATGCATGAGAAATAGCCGAAATGATTGGGCAACTTGCAATAAAAAGCAGCGAGGAAAAATAAAATAAATAGCCGAAATGATTGGGCACCGCGAAAAATAGCCGAAATGATGGGGCAATCGCAACCTTCGCGATATAAAAGCTGAAATGATAAAGCATCGCGGAAAAAGAAATAAAACAAAAATGAAATTTATGCCCTACAGGCGATATTACATCAATCCCTGTATACAATCCAGGGGCGCAAACAAAAAAGGAATCGCACTTCTCCTCTCCCAGGTTTCATCAGAAGAAGAAGTCAAATCTCGATGAGTCACAGATAGCCTAGAGATCATCTCGACGTTCGTCTCATCGCAGCGGACACAATATCAAGCAAAGCGGAACAGCGGCAACTCCCAGTTCCATGACTCGGCGGCGTACAGCCGACCGAGAGTCAAATTCCGACTTCGTGAAATACAGACAAAGAGCAAAATTCCTGGTCACGTGGAATGCAGATAACGTCACTCTTTGACCCCGTGGAAAACGTCCAGAGCGGATCCTGGTCCTCGCAGAGCATGGCAGTGAACCAGTGTGAAGCATCCAGAGCGGAGCCTGGTCCTCGCCGAACATGGCAGTGAACCCGTGGGAAGCATCCAGAGTAAAATTCCTGGTCACGTGGAACGCGGATAACATCACTCTTTGACCCCGTGGAAAACGTCCAGAGCGGATCCTGGTCCTCGCAGAGCATGGCAGTGAACCAGTGTGAAGCATCCAGAGCGGAGCCTGGTCCTCGCCGAACACGGCAGTGAACCCGTGGGAAGCATCCAGAGCAAAATTCCTGGTTACGTGGAACGCGGATAACGTCACTCTTTGACCCCGTGGAAAACGGCCAGAGCGGAGCCTGGTCCTCGCCGAACACGGCAGTGAACCCGTGGAAAGCATCCAGAGAAAAATTCCTGATCACGTGGAACGCGGATAACGTCACTCTTTGACCTCGTAGAAAACGTCCAGAGCGGAGCCTGGTCCTCGCCGAACACGGCAGTGAACCCGTGGGAAGCATCCAGAGCAAAATTCCTGGTTACGTGGAATGCGGATAACGTCACTCTTTGACCCCGTAGAAAACGTCCAGAGCGAAGCCTGGTCCTCGCAGAGCACGGCAGTGAGCCCGTGTGAAGCATCTAGAGTGGAGCCTAGTCCTCGCCAAACACGGCAGCGAACCCGTATGAAGCATCTAGTGCAAAATTCCTGGTCACATGGAACGCGGATAATGTCACTCTTTGACCCCGTGGAAAATGCCCAGAGCGGATCCTGGTCCTCGCAGAGCACGGCAATGAACCCGTGCGAAGCATCCAGAGCGGAGCCTGGTCCTCGCCAAGCACGGCAGTGAACCCATGTGAAGCATCCAGAGCAAACATCGGACTGTGGAGTCCTTAAAATCCACGGACTATGATGTCCTTAACCTCGACCGTAATGTCTTAAAACTAACGATCAACCATGATGATTCTAGACTGATTTCACCTTAGTTCAAGGGTACATCCCTTCACTCCTTTGATATTTATCATTATAATTCCTCAACGTCTTCAAAAAGGTGACGGGTCCCAGTAACCACACATCGGACTGTGGAGTCCTTAAATCCACGGACTATGATGTCCTTAACCTTGACCGTGATGTCTTAAAACTAACATTGGACTGTGGAGTCCTTAAATCCACGGACTATGATGTCCTTAACCTTGACCGTGATGTCTTAAAACTAATATTGGACTGTGGAGTCCTTAAATCCACGAACTATGAAGTCCTTAACCTTGACCGTGATGTCTTAAAACTAAAATTGGACTGTGGAGTCCTTAAACCCACGGACTATGATGTCCTTAACCTTAACCGTAATGTCTTAAAACTATGGTACCCTGGAAAACATCCAAAGCAACCCCTGACCCCGTGAGATACGGATAAGGGCAACTTCACCCATCACTTGTGGGTCCTCACGACTCATAAGGGAGCAAATTTTCTTGCGAAATCCTTACGATTTTCAAGAGAAAACACGCTTAGGAATCCTCACGATTCTTAAGGAGAAATTACACCTATGGGATCCTCTCGACCTATAGGGAGAAAAACTCTTTATGAGACCCCCACGGCTCATAAAGTTGAAAAGTCTTAGGAGGCAGATCTTAACCCTGAATCCTAAGCCATCGTTATCCTGCAAAGAGATCAAGATAAACTATCCGCAGAATACATTCAATAAAATGGGACACACCTTTGAGAAGAAAAATATGTCTTTTATTTATAAACCAAAATGGATACAAAGTATAACTCGTGAAAGAATAAAAAAATATATACTCTCGTTCAGGAGTATGTACAAAAGAAGAAGAAGAAAGGGGATATATAAGTCTTCAGGCCGGCGGGCGATTTAGCAACTTGGTCAGCTCATCCTTCTTTCACTGGGCCACGCCTTCGTGATTCAGTATCGCCAGAAGACGGGCCTCTGCCTGAGCCTGCTGGGCCTGATATGAGGCAAGCCGACCTTCGAGCTCCTTCTCGGTAGCTTTGGGGGCCTCGACTCTTTCGCGAGTAAACTCGGCGGCCTTGTCAATGGCCACCACCTCCTTGATGGCCTCTTGAAGCACTCGCCAGAGTTCATACGCTTTATTGGCCTTGGTGGTAAGATTGGCCTGAAGCTCGTTTAGCGCCTTAGAAGCCAGCTCCCTCTCCGGGAATTTGCGGTTGAGCCATTTCTCGCACGACACCGTGTTCGCCGCGCACCGCTCAATCAGACCCCGCAAACCCGCCTTTGCAGCCACAACCTCTGAAATAGGGCATGTACGCTCAAGACTGCATAAACAAGCCTCCATTCGACGGCAATATTTGAGCTGAAACACTCACACATCACATGATATGGGAGGTGACAAGGAAAATCTCCGATGTATATCCTATCAAGCATGCATTGCAACTATATGAATATTCGAAAAGAAATGATACCCGAAGCTCTGATGTGCATGCAACATAATGACAGTACTCGCAATTAAAGAAACTTCTCATGAGAAGAATAAGAAGCTCATTTACGCAAGCAAGACGCACGTACGAGTACCCAACAAACATGAAAATTCAACATGAAGCATGCGACAACCAATGATAAAAAGAGTACACTGTTTTAAATATACTACGCTAACGGGAAAAGGTCACCAAACAGAAGATCAGTGGCACCAGGGTTAGCAAAACAAAGAACAAAATTCTCCATCTCTCTCTCTGCCTTCTCCAACACGTCGAAGCGGCGGTTCTCGCGAGGATTCGCTCCCCACCGATTGGCGCCATATTCGTCCGCAAAAGCAGACATAATAGCCCACCGGGCTGTTATTTGGCCCAACAGGTGAACCGAGCAATCTTTCAGAGCCTGAGTAATCAGGCATGCTTCATAAAAACACTCGATCTTGTCTTCATCCGCGTCGAGCATCGCCAGGGTCATCTCCGCTGGGTGAGGAGGGATGTCAGCAAGCACGGCAGCAAGAATCATCCGGAGCCAAAGAGATCCCATTGGAAGGGGGACCCCCTACGGATCAAGAGTTCATATGTCGCCGAATCACATTCGTCGTCAGTGAGAAGGGGATCCACCAGTCGTGCAGCAAAACAAGGAATCATCTCCTCGATAGGCACTTCCCATGGCTGAAGACAAGCATGGGGGTGGTTGCAGGCCATGGCACTCAGTTGTTTCTCAAGACAAATCACACCAAAGTAAGAATAGATTTCTCTGTGCAGAAAAAATAGGCTATGGCCTCAAGACTATAAAGAGGAGCATTAAATGCTATGCGCGGAGAACATTGCGTGATGGAACTATTTCCAAGGCCCAAAAAGGGGAAGGCATTGGAAATCAAGGAAAGGGGACTATTTCCAAGGCTCCTTTTCTACGTCTAATGCCATACACAGAAAATGTGGCATGAAAAATTAAATAGCCCCATAAAAGGGCCCCACGAGTGGAGTACGTGAGCACCATGCTTGGTGTGTACTGGAAAGTGAAATAGTGCCCTGCACGCTAAACACATCAGCAGCAACAGTAGCAAAAATGACAAAATCCCACAAAAAGGCATGCAAACATAGAAGGATACGATAAAACTTATCACTCAGACTTTAAAAGTTCATACAAAATAAAAAGAAACGATTACAACGGCAAGACCTCAGACGCGGGGCATGGATTGAGAAACTCGAACGTAACTTTGTCCAAAATCTTCCAGGCATTTCGAACCATCCTAGTGTGTTTTCTCTCGCGATCACAAGCGTCAGGGTCCTCACGAATGTCCTCCACCCTCCGATAGGCAGCAAGTATGGCTGACTGCTGAAAAGCCTGGTGCAAGAGGTCAATGAGGTTGTCTCGCCTCCTCTTCAAGATTAGGCTCATCAGGTACACCGAATGTACCATATCCTCGGCGGCGTCCAATGCCCTGAACGGCACGCCGGTGCAAAAGAGAGGGAGTGCCTCCCAGATCGCCAGCACGATGAGTCTCAGAAGAGAAGAGCGGCGAGGGAGTAGCCGACCATTGTACTCGTCGAAGCGGCTCATGATCTCAGCACATTGAGCATTGGTGAACTCCTGGTTCTGGCTGCGGCCCAGTGCACGAATATTCCCGTAAGAAATGATCTCATCAAGATCATACAAATGGGCATCCATGATACCTGAAATAACGATCATGGAAATTCATTACAAACTTCTTCCTCTCGGTTGAGAAAGAGAACTCAGGGCAAAGAAAACCCAAGAAGTCTCCTGAGAAGAACTTAGTTCTTCGTAGGAATTAAATTCCTTCCCAGAGACGCTCTTCAGAACCAAAGTTTTTTTTTGGATGGAACTAAATTCCATAGAAAAGGCAACCGATCCCATCATCTCCCTAAAGGTTAAAGAAACTTTAAAAGATCTAGTATTTGAAGATTAGATGATTTTCTGTTAAAGGAACTTAAAAAGGGGGGTTCTTGTCAAAAGGGAAAACCCTTGGTGTGGATTTAAAATCCCATGGTGATTTCTGTGAAAGTTCTTCGTTCGTTCAAGGGCATTACCTGAGGAAAAGGGAATCCTTCAACAGAATTAAACTCTGGAAAATGTTTGAAGCAGAGAACTAAGCTCTGGAAAAGGAGAATTAAATTCCCAAAAGAAGAAAGTTCTCAAGGGAGGAAGATGAGCAAAGTGGAGGCGCTTCTGAAAAGACATTGGTATTTATAGGATGGGATGGAAAACGTTTCATCTACCCTACTCCCAAGGCAGATCCAACGGTCACAAAAGTGACAGTGTTGCACTCACGTGCAGACACGTGAGAGCAACGCTGTGGGGGCATTTGTTCCCTGATTAAAAATCAGGAAAAAGCTTCAAAAGAGGCATCACGTGCTCACACGTGACCAATGGTCACGTGTTGGCACGTGATGGTTAAAGCAGCGGCAAAGAACAGAGCGCAGAAGAGGAGTCCATTCAGGGGGTCACGTGCTCACACGTGACCGGGGGTCACGTGCTCACACGTGACCAAAGGTCACATGGCCACACGTGACTGGCTTTAAAAGCCTTACTGTTCAACAGAATTAAATTCTGAAAAAGATCATTTAAATCTTTCCAAAATGGAAAAGAATTATGAAGAACCGCTGGATTGAGAATCCCAGGGTGATTAAATATCACCAATTTTTGGAAAAATCTTGAACAAGGAAAGATTTCCTCTAAATCTCACCGAAATAACAAAAGGAATATCTTTGGATTTAAAATCCAACGGTGAATAAAATTCACCTAATAATCTAAAGGCCCGAATTAATGATGAAAACAAATCAAATCTTTCAATGAAAGATTTACCAGATTGATTATTTTCCTTCTCCTATAAATAGGAGCCAAAAGAAGGGAGAGGGGAAGAGAGTTTTGGAGAGAGAGAGCCTTGGAATCTTGAAAATTCGGAGAGAAAAGAAAGAAGAATTTGATTCTCTACAAGAAAAATCCTAGGTAAGAAAAGAAAGGGGGTAAAGGCTTCAAAAAGAGAATTTAATTCTCAATCCAAGAGTTTAACTCTTATATAAAAAGAAAAGAACTTAGTTCTTTCTCTGGTGGAAGACCTGCAAAGTGCACATCTCCCCATAGGTTCAGAATTTAATTCTCATCGGGTCGAGATCCTGCCATGCAGATCTAAAACATAGAGGAGGAATTGAGTTTTGAGAATTTAACTCTCACAAAGTTATAGGAATTTAATTCCTCTAAGATAAAATTAGGGTTTAACCCTATATAAGAATTTAATTCTCCAAAATTATAGGAATTTAATTCCTTCAAAATGAACAGAACTAGGGTTTAACCCTAATTGAGAATTTGATTCTCTTAAACTCATAGGGATTTAATTCCTCTTAAAATAAAATTAGGGTTTCACCCTATATCAGAACTTGTCTCTTTACATATATGAGAATCTAATTCCTACAGAAAGAAAATTAGGGTTTAACCCTACCTAAGAATATAATTCTTCGAAAATAGGAATTTAATTCCTCCAAAGTTATAGCTAGGGTTTAACCCTATGAAGAATTTAATTATTAAAAAGACAAACAGATCTTTAAACAGGAAAGAACCAGGGTCACGTGTCCCCACGTGACCCCTGTAAAAGATCCACGGGAAAGAAGCGTTGGGCGCCCTCACGTGTCATCACGTGATCCCTACTGAATATTCTAATAAATCAGGGCATGAGCACCCCTCACGTGCCCACACGTGATGGTTGTGAGAATTAAAGGTGTTAAACACTTATCTGCAGAACAAAATGAAGGGGATCTGGCCCCACTTTTTGATGCCATCATATGCTCCCACATGATCCCCCCTCTGTTAATGTTTAACACTAATCTGATAAATTTTGTTGCCAGTGTTTAACACTGTTATCTGTTAGTGTTTAACGCTAATTTGAGAATCACAATTTTTAGTCTTAACACTAATTTGATAATCTTATTTCCAGTGTTCAACACTGTTGGCCTTTAGTGTTTAACACTAACTTTAGCCCAATTGGCTAATTTTCTAGAGGCAAAGCCTCCCCTATAATTGAATATGTCTAATGTACCAATGGAGGGCCAATATTCCGAACTTGATTGGATTTAGCCCAAGAAGGCCATAAGTCCTCAATTCAGACTTAACTGAGCCAATGGGCTCATAATATAATTAATTGGTCTTGGTTCCAAATTGGACTACAGATCACTTAATCTACCTTGGTTCAAGGGTACATCTCTTCACTCCTTTGATATTTGTCGTTGTAATTCCTTAACGTCTTCAATGAGGTGACGGATCCCAACAACCATACATTTCACGGACTGTGGGGTCCTTAAACTTATGGACTATGATGTCCTTAACCTTGACCGAGATGTTTTAAAACTAACAACGGACTGTGGGGTTCTTAAACTCATGGACCATGATGTCCTTAAGCTTGACCGGGATGTCTTAAAACTAACAACGGACTGTGGGTCCTTAAACTCATGGACTATGGCGTCCTTAACCTTGACTGGAATGTCTTAAAACTAACAACGGACTATGACGTCCTTAACCTTGACCGTGATGTCTTAAAACTAACACCGGACTGTGAGGTCCTTAAGCTCACGGACTATGATGTCCTTAACCTTGACCGCAACGTCTTAAAACTAACATTGGACCGCCACGTCCTTAAACTACCTATCGGCCGCAATGTCACTAAACTAAACAATAGAGCCCCCCAATTGCTCTCTTGTCGGATCTAAACGATCCCGTCAAGTCGATCTTAGTCTAAAATGAGACTAACGTATCCTTAACAAACGTTTAAGTTGATCTTAGTCTCAAATGAGGCTAACGTATCCTTAAACCCAAACCCCCAAATCCAAATCTAAGATAATACGGATTTGGACTAGCCCACGCCCTACGGGCGACAACATAACTTAGTCTTCGTATACAATCCACGGACAACCAAACACAAAAAAAACACCTACGACACGAAGTGACCATCTGGAGAAGGAGAAAGTTGTTACCGCGATGCGGTAGCGTAATTAACTGCAGGGGCTTGCGCCTGCACGGAAGAGCGTCCCCACAATCAAAAACCCCTCAAGCGAGGGGGAATCTGACGAAATCTGCTACATCGGACGCATCCTTTTAAACCTTCGATATACGATGTCATAAATCAACTTGGCATTTTCGGAGAGGTGGACGGATAGCACCAATTAGCATCTACACCGAATCTCAGGCAAGACGTCTCTTCGTCGCGCCGTCTTTCGGAGGGGAACAGTACTTAGCGTCGAACATATCGCGGAAAGTCTTCTATTCGATGGGTGGTTCAAGATGGCTTTCTTCCTCCTTCCGCCAGTTCCGTGCATTATCCATGAGCTGTAATTTTGCAACACGAACCCAAGCTATTTCTGGCACTTGTGCCGCTGCCAGATCATCTTCTATACTGTGAGTCCATTACTCAGCTTCCAGTGGGCTCCCCTTTCCTGAGAACTGTTTGCGATGTAAAGCTCTGAATTGCTTCACCCCAGGTGCTTCAATCTCAGAACGGTTCAAGAGCTGCTGTTGTCCCTCTAGGAGACTGCAGATTGCCTCAAGCAGAACCGCTTGCTCGTTGGGTGGAGCAGAAACGGCAGGTGTGATTGGTAGTGGAAGTAGAGTGTTGTTGAAGTTGGTGCTGGTGTTGTTTGGGGAATCCATAACCTTAAAAAAATTGGGTTAGGACAGATTCAAAGTATATGATTCAAAGAATATGAAATTGTAAGATTCAAGGAACATGAATTGTAAAGAATGTTTTAGTTGCTGGTTCTTGTATTATATTGCTTAGGTTGTTCACACAGAACAGAATTGTATGGCAGTGTTCCATACAATTCTGACCTACATGGGCCACCAACAAAACCTTTCACGCCCCACTTAAACCTATATTTACTAGGGTCCTTAGGGTAATTTATTGAACTTGAGGGGGGTTTATATAAAAATACTTTTGTATAATTTTCAAAATACACCCCAAGTATTTAATTATCATCTTTAGAGTTGTAATAAATGTAGATTTTATATTTTGTGATATTTCTAGTGAGAATAACCTATTTTTCATAATACATGGTATTTAATTGTAATATTGAACTTGTATGGATTTCATGGTATTTTAATGTAAAGTGATTCTTGGAATATTTTAAAAAATTAGAATATTTATATTATCACAAAATAGATATTTTTATGATACATATACATATATATATATATAATTTTACTATATATTATATTTCTAGAAATCTCATTTTCTTAATATTTTAAATCTTTCGAGACCATATGCTCCTTGCGGAAGTCTGCATCTCGCATTACTAAACCCAGAGATGTGCGATAATCCGCACCATCCCAATCGGGTTTCCCAAAATGGGTTGTAGCGGCACTTTGCAAAGATTTATAAAAAAATACTTAATCCTTTAGAAAACGGTTTTATTAATTCATGGTATTTATTTGAAATGTTTCGTTTTCCCGTATTTTAGGTACCCGAAAGCATTATGTTATATTCCATATGAGTGTTGTGATGAGGTAGGTCATTACCTCGTGATCTACTTAAAGGTATAGCAAGATTGTGATGGTTTAATGTCGAAATGAAACTACAGGGTATTTTAGTAAAAAAGTACGATAAAAGTTACAAAATGAATTAGATTGTCATGAAACTTGTTCAACATGTTTATTAATAATTAATAGTCAACATGTAAGGGTTTTGTGTGATTGTATTTAAGAAAATGTTGGATTTTTAGAAAGAACCAAATCGGAAATCGGTTTAACTCCGATTCCGTCGGGTTTTGAAATTTCGTATTTTAAGAACTAGATTAGAGAAGAGTGAGGGGAATTACGGGTTTAGAAGTTAGGGATGAGTAAGAGGAGATGGGAGGAGGCGCCGGTGCGTCGTTTCTTCACCGGAAACTCCTAGGGTTGTCGTCGGAAAATTTTCGAAGCTTTCGCCCTTCACTACTCCAAAAGTACACTAAGTTTCTAGGAATTTTCTTGAGAGTTTTGTTCAGAATTTTGGAGTGAGGGGTGTGTGTAGGGGTTGTATTTATAGGGTAAGGCTAGGGTTAGGGTAGGTGAAAGGTTGAAATGAAAAAAATGTGATAAAATGTATTAAAATATAATAAAATAGAGTAATTGGTGTTTTAAATTGTCTCTGTTACTGGTCTGAAGAAATAAAGTATACAGATATGCAGGGAATGTGAAAAGCCAAACTTTTTCATGTTGGGGACTCAGCGGTCCGGCCGAGTCCGGCCGGCGGCGGCGGCTCGAGTCGGCCGATTCGCCGGCAGAGCCGGGTGGTCGGAAGGTCCCTTGTCGGTTCATGTAGCCTCTGGTACTGTTAGGTTTTCATGTGTAGTGGGGGGGTTTTGTGAGTTATGCACGTGTAAACCCTTGGTATTCTAAAAATTCAAAATAAAACAATATTAAAAATAATGTGGGGTATGGGATTTGAACTCTGGTGGCTTGGTTCAGCAGTGCAAGGTATTACCAATGAGCTACAAGCTCCTTCTTGTAATTAATTAGCAAAACAAATATTTATGGTACTCACAGAAAATGCAAAAACCCCAAGTATACATTAATTTTTAATCAAATTTTTATACACTAAAATTTGAGTTGTTACAACATCCCTAGCGGGTAGCTTCCTATCCTTTTACGCTAAGGATCTAAAGCCCTCATCTCGAGGCCACTGAGCAGCTTTCCTGCTCGGTCCATCCCTAACGGGTAGCTTCCTATCCATTTATCCTAATGATCTAAAGCCCTCATCGTGGGGCCGCCGAGCAGCTTCCTGCCCGGACCATCCCTAGCGGGTAGCTTCCTACCCATCTTTGCTAAGGATCTAACACCCTCCTCTCAAGGCCACCGAACATCTTCCCTGCCCGGTCCATCCCCAACGGGTAGCTTCCTATCCATAAGGATCTAAAGCTCTCGCCAAGAGGCCACCGAACATACTGCTATTCGGCTTGTTCGTGTGGGGTAGGTTCCTGCCCTAAGAAAAGATGGATCCAACGCCCTGGTCAAGGAAGAATTAGTCAACGCCGACCTATTCTAACTTAGCTATTTTTCAATTCATGCTAAATGAACGATCGCCACCTCGACTCCGGGGAACGGGAGGGTACCGACCTTCCTACACTTGGTTGTTACTCGACTACTCGACGCGTGATCGTCACATAAAAAGGCCAGACACCAACCCACGACCTAACACTCGCTTGATGAGACTATTGACGAGCTAAATATACTCGCAGAATGTATACGAGCTAAACATTTGGACAATGAAGAAAAATGTGCACTTTATTTATGATTCGAAAATAAATACAAGGTATTCTTAGCTCCCCAGCTCTACAAAAGCACCCGGAGGCTTACAAAAATTTTGAAAAAAGAAAAAATCCCCAAGGGAGGAAAGCTCAGGCTGTAGGCTCGGGGAGGATCTTGCCCTGCTCAACGCCAGCATCGGGGACCGAAACGGCGACCTCAAGGTCGGCGCTTCCACCGGCAGCCTCACCCCCTGCGGCCACCTCGGCGCCCGCCCCTCGTGACACATCCTCAGAGAGCGGGTACTTAGCGCGGATCTCACCATCGACAAACTCCGGCATTGACGCCTTGATGGCGTCGAGGGCCTCATGCCAAACGATGGCCGAGGCTTCGGCGAGGACGGCGTAGAACTGGTCCGACGCTTTATACCTCTCCACGAACTTCACTACTCAGACCTCGGCAAGCTTCATGGCCTCGAGCGCCCCCCGGGCGTCCTTCCTACTGACATCCCTCAACTTCTTCATTGCGTTATAGAGGTTACCAATCTCCTCCAACTTGGCCTGGATAACCCGGTTGGATTCGCTCAGAAGTCGGTAAGACGCCTTGTACTTAGAATTCGTCAGCTCCTCGGCGACCACCTGAGCCTCGAGGGATGATATCTTTTCCTTCGCCAGCTGCAGACGAAGGCGTTGATCCTCCTCCCGCGAGGATGATTCACCCGCCTTTATTATGGCCGGGGCTATCTCCTCGGATTCCATGTTGACGATAAAGGCGTAGTGGTGGAGGACCTGAGGAAAGTAGCAAAATGAGTTAGAAACATTCAAACTGAATATATATATATATATATATATATGCTGAAGAAGATTCTTAAAGGAAAACGGATACCGACCTGAACTGCCTTCTGAGCGATGGCGGCCACCTGGGCCTTCAGGGTCTCGCGGGTAATCTTGCCCCCAGCCGCTTGTTCCATGTCGAAGAGCAAGCTGTTGACGACGGAGAGCCCTGAGGGCATCTCGAAGCATAGTCCCCATCCTGCATTGGGATCCTGGTAGAAGGCGCCTGAGAAACCGTTCTCGTGTGCCCTTTTAGAGGGCGTCGGTGGGCTCGGCTTCCTCCTCATCCTCCTCACTCGCCCGGGACGCCGGATCCTATGCATGCTTCTGTCCCCCTCCCCACGGCGCTCTTCGGGGACTTAGGGTGATGCAACTAAAGGCTTGCTCGGCGGGGTAGGCCTCGGGGCCGAGCTCGGACCCGGTCGGGATGAGATTCCGCCCCCGGTCTTCTTTTGGGCCTTCGCGGCCATAGCAGCTAAGAACTTGGATCGGTCCATTTGCTCTGCAAAAAGAAAAGTACACAAAAGAGATTTAGTGACGCCGAAAAGGGCAAAGAAAATTTATCAAAGTCTAAATAGATCATCTACGGCCCTAACTTACCCAGAAAGCGCACAGGGCTGAGCCCAGCCCAGCTCAGGGCCTGCTCAGAAAGCAGGACGTCGGCCCGCTGGATCGGCTCCCACAACGACACCACCCCGGCCTCAGATGAAGATGACTGTTTCGCCCTTGGACAGTCGGCCCTGTGCCACTGTATAGGCACGGGGGAATCCTCGCCCTCGGGTGGCCCGACGAAAATGAACTTCTCCTTCCATTCATGAATGGAAGAAGGGACGGCTACCACGCCTGACCCGGCCACCCCGTCCTTACGTTTTTTGAAGGAAAAGTACACCCAGCTCGGCTCATCCTTGATGGTGCCAGGGTGATTCTTATAACAGAGAAGGAAATAAGGAGGGTCAAACTGAAGACGATGTTTTCAAGTTTCAACCAGACCAGAAACCCGAGGAGGATTCTCCACAAGTTCGGGGCTAACTGGCCCGGGGCAAGATGGAAGCAGCAAAGCACCCCCACATACCTCGGCTGAGAAGGGCAGACGCATTCTCCCGAAATGCTTCCAAATACAGGGCAATCTCCTTGCCCTGCACCTGGTCCACCCGCTTACCCTCTCTTGCTAAACGAAGCGAATAGTTGGTGAGAATATGGAATCGAGCCCGGATCTTGGTAAGCTCGTCTATATTCCTCAAGACGGAGGGCACATCCTGAGCGTTCCCGATGTGCACCTTAGGGGTCCTTGTCGCCACCCGACGGCGAACGACACGGGCAGCCCTGGCTCTAGGGGCGAACCCGATACAGATGACGCAGCAAAAGAACCCTCCTGGCTATCTGAAGTCGGGAGTGAGGAAGACCCGCTGGACTCGGCTCCAACAACTGGAGCTTTATCGTCCGGCTCAACCCTAACTATCTCTACAGACTTCTCAGATGAAGACATCTAACCTGATTCAAGAGAATGGGCTCGCCGAGGAAAAATCACGGGTGATCCGATCTAAAAGGAAGAAGCGCCGAGCAATTTTCGACAACGAAAGTAAATTGTGGCGGAAGTGTTGACCCTAGAGGGGTCTCCTCCTATTTATTCACCCCAAAGAAAGCATCCGACGGCCCAGATCGACTCCCGCCAAAACGAAACATCGCGCCTGCCAGCCGTCAGAGCTCTGTTAGTTATGTATATGCCCTAGAGGCCATTATTGTACATATGATGTATATTATAGTAGATACTTGGATATATATAGAGAGGACTTTCTTGCTCGACATGATAGTATGCTATTTGGTTTCACTTTATCTTAACATGTTGACTTGTATTAGTTTACTGTCTTGCTCTCACATGTTGATAAAGCCCTTAGGATATGTACTCGACTACTGGGACTATGATGAGATCATACTAGTGGGGCCAGGGTAGTCAACGAGTACATCCTATAACTGTTCCTAGTCGAGGGTGTATCGAGACAGGGCATCGATACACCAGAGTAGACTAGCGTATATGCATCTTGACCCATATGATGGGCTATGGATGATCCCATATCTATCGGTGTTTGACATCAAAGATGGTGTACGGGTGCTCAGTGGAGACTGGGTACACTGAACGGACTCGCCAAGAACTCCTAGATGGATTTATACCAATCGTCAGATAGCAGTTCTCTAGTGACACTGGTACAGGTTAGTCTGTAGACCCGAGATCGTCATAGAGTCTTGTGTGATTCCCACTGTGCTTTGATTTCCACCTTACCACGCCCAAGAGGGCGTGCAAAACGGTGGCTTTTGGGTACAGTCCCGAATCACATAGAGGCAATGAGCGATAGGAGGAGATTCGTCTCTCCTGGTATAGAGAGTTGATGTTGTGCTGTGTTCGATTGGCTATAACTGGAAGTCCCTGACCAGGGCTGATATGGAGTGCTACTGGTAAGTGTTATCAGTAGTTTCTCGACCTGTTATGAGCCTCACATCGACACGACTTATCGGTTACTGATGTCTGACGTTTACCACCCCTAGACTAGATATGCAACATATCAGACGAAGAGATCGGACTGTACGGTAGTGTTACTGATTGGATTCATAGGAGAAAGTACAGGCTTGCTTATTGATCTTCTAATCGCTTAATACATGGGTGGCTGTTACGTTTAGCTGACCGCTTGCAGCTTGTGGGTGTTTAATATGATCATCACCCACTGCCGGCGTATTAACGATTCTTTAGAGTCCTACACAGAGGTTTACTGGCTCAGGCAAAACGGAGTAGAAGCACATATGTGATATGTGTGGGACCGAAGATAATACGATATGAGATACCGTATCCTATTCTCGCGATATATGATATCGGCCGGGTATATGTGATATAGCCGGGTCATCAGATCAAGTGTTGATTCGATGAATCGGCACATGTTATATTAGTCGGTTATATGCGATATAGCCGGATTGTCGGATCAAGTGTTGATTCGATAATTTAATGTATAATTATATATGTGATATATTGCATTACATTAACTAATATAAGCTCGCTTTATTGATTCATTTTCTTACCGGATAATACATTGATATATATGCGATATATGTTAATTGTATTATTTTCTTTTGTTACAAAAATATATTATATATGTGATATATAATATTGTAACAAGTTATGATTACAAATGCAACATATTTTGTGGAGATTAAACATAGTTAGGGTTTGATTTGGGTTAGCTTTTTCATGAAGCTTCATGAAGCTTTGTTTTGTTTTATGCTAAGATATTTTGTGTTGATATTTATTAACCCAACCCAAACGCTTTACCTTAGGTTTATTCTCTACATGAGTTAAGCCATTCATTCTTAACTCAAAGTCGGTTTTGTAACCATAGCAATAATTCATTATTCATCACAAAAGGATTATCTTCTTCTTCTTCTTCATTCTCTTAAAAGAAAACCTTGACTAGCTTTTCATGTGTGATGAATATAAGTGAGAAAATGAAAACAAAAGAGAGCAAAATTCCTACTTCAACATCCTCATCTATTCTAGCCACTTAGATTAGGGTGTTCACTTCATTAATACTTGATTAGAGAAGTGAGAGCTTGAGTTAAAGATTCTTCAAGGTAGATCATCTTCGAAAAGGAAGACTTCAAGCAAGCATGGATCTTTCGGTTTTTGGAGCCTCTCTAGAGTCTGGAAGTTCATGGATCGCAGCGAAGAGACTACTACTCGGAGCTTATGAAGTGAAGGAGTGGACTACAAAGGTTGTAATCCCTCTCTCTTAGATGTAAAGATGTTTACGTGCTATGTTAACCCTAATTCTCTAGCAAAGATCCTCGCTTAGATTTTCGGCACTTGAAAATTTTAGATTTGGCATGGTTGATGCCTTATAAGGCCTTGTGACAGTGCCTAGTAACCCTACAGTGGTATCAGAGCCTAGCTAGAGCATTAGACGACATGTAACGAAGTTAAAAGTCCGATCGAACCCCGAAACATCATTTTGGACCCCCTCTCTGGAAATTTTTTAAAAAGATGGTTTTTCCGTATTAAAAATATTCAGAAAATTAAGCAGGTGATTGTATGGATATCTGTGAAGTAAGATTCCCTAAGTCTATCAAGCCACCGCGGAACCGCGGCCAAACCTTGTTATTGGCGGCAGTTCCGCGGCCGAACCTGAGGATTCAGGGATCATACTTCAGCAGGTGATCCGTAGGTATTACGTTATGCTTCTGGGAATTTTTAATATTACTCAAGTGTTGAGTTTTCTGGAGATCTTTAGAATTCGATGCTTCGATCGGAAAGTTTAACATCGTTTTGTTTTTCGGGTAATTTAGAACGTGTTAAAAGGTTCGAACGGATATCAATAACTCACTTTTTCCCGACACGAAAAACTTTCAAGTGTTGGAATTTTTCCCGAGTTTGAATCTTTCAGAAAAACATGCAAGCATATCTGTAGACCCTCTAGAAGAACGTAACCTTAACTTGATTATGTGACCGTCAAAACAGCCACTGAACCCTAGGGTTTGTGGTAGTTTAGCGTTGCCACATGTGAGGCGTTGGTTTGACACTTCTACGGCTGGTTCATTGGGGCTGTGACATGTTCTGGGATTTTTTAACCCGCTCAAGTGTTGGGCTATTTGGGAAATCTTGGGTATTTGATTATTCGATCGGAAAGTTTAACATTGTCTATTTATCTGGAATGTGATACAATATGTGGAATTCATATAGTTAGGCATGAAATGCGAAGTATGTGATATTTCGGATTTAAGATGTCTAAAGTGATTGTGGATTCCAAATGTTGTAGTTTTACACTTTCTTTTCTGCGACCGTAAGTGTAATATGTGGGGTATTGCCGGCTTCGTTGCTATACATCAACGACAATCGGGATACGCATATTTACTTACGTTGATGATATGAGATATTATGTGTTGCTGTGATATGTTGTATTGGATCGTCGTGTTCTAAATAGCCGGGGTTTTATGTGAGATGAGGGTTTTAATTTTCATTCATGTAAAATTCATTGTATGTAATATTCTTTTATTGGGGCACTTCCGGGTTGAGGATGATGTCACCATTGTATATTATTTATTTTTCCACATTAGGTGGACCCGGAAGGGGAGCACAAGTAACCCGGTTCTACGGTCCAGTGGGAGGCCATCTCGAGGAGTCGAGACCGGGTCTCTTAACCCTAGAATTGGCAGTGTTGCTTGCCGCTCTCGTAGGGGTCTAGGGATGTGGATTTGGCTATTCATCGCGACCGTGGAATCCGTGTTTTCTACAGGCTCGAAATAAAACACGGACGTCCTAATATATCTAATATTTCATATGTTATCTTCTGCTGCAATGTTCTGTGATGAGATCATATTACTGTCTGAGACGAATGCTTATACTATATATATATGATGATATATAAATATTACTGCTTTCGTTTCTTCTGTGATGCTTAGGAAGCATAACTGATGGGATTTCTCATTAATAAAAGAAAAGAAATCTAATAGATGTTGTAGAATCTAAACTTTATAAAAAGGGTAGCTACAGTTTTGCTTTGCATAGCGGTATATATGATATACCCTGCACCTTATTCGATGAGGAAAGAGCCGAAATCCCTTCACCGGGAATGACCACTTTAGAAAAACTGGCAGATGCTACAAACTCACAGTTTAGTTTTTGATTGCTTCTATAGTTCTTGCTTTGCATAGTGGTATATATGATATACCCTGCACCTTATTCGATAAGGAAAGAGCCGAGATCCCTTCACCGGGAGTGACCTCTTTAGCGAAACTAGAAAAGCTTCAAAAACACTCCTTTTCAAAATCACTTGTTTCTACAACGATATCAAGTTCATTACGCAATAGATTTTCAGAAAAACCTGACGTAGCCCTCCGTCATTTCAGATAAGTCCTACTTAGTATTCGTGCTACGTTTGTTGACCTCCGTCAAGGCGTAGTGAGTGGTAGCTAACTAGTATTTATCTGTTTCAGCATATGATGCAGATTGGATTAGGGTGGTCGTACGGCCTTGTTGACCTCCGTCAAGGGTCGTGTGGGTGGGTTTGATTCAATCAAGAAATGACGGGTTGAACTTGACTAGCACCCTATAATTTGTTGACCTCCGTCAAGGTCATGGGATGCTTGGGGCAAAATATTATCAGGAATTTCAAGTGTTGAAATTTGCAATGAGATTGCATGCCTTCTATGAAATAGATGGATCCTGATACCCAGTGCGAGTAAGAGTTACTTCTGGGAGAGTTTTACACAGGACAATTAGCCGATCAAGTAGGTGACTAGAAAGGTGTTAGCGGGGTTATGCCTCTGGGAAAACGAGGTTTATTTTAATTAGGTCCGTGCGAAAGCACGGGGAATCTCGCTCAAAAGTACCAACACTGGCCTGGCTGAAAGATTGGCGAATTTATAAGGTGTAATTAATCCCGGCTAGTTTTTCCTTTTAGAGTTTGAAGGAAGATTTGATAAAAACAGTGGGAGACATCCTGATTAGATAAGATAATAACCAATCTAATCTTGCAAGAGCATACGCTAAAGTGTTTTCTTCTTTCTCTCTCCAGGTAGCGACCATGTCAGGCCTTAATCAAGATAATAATATGGATATATTGACTAAACTCGCTTATTATACTGAGTAAGGGAACGTTGGTCCCGTTCTTTCTTATAAGAGTTATAAGACTGAGCAGGGAATAGGAGAATATCTGGATTCTCACGCCGCACAAACGAAGAACAAGCATGCTGATGCATCTTCTTCGGGTGTTTTAGTTATCGAGAACTGTTTCTCAGTTCACTCTACGTCCTGGGTATTAGATACCGAATCGGAATCACACATATGTAATATGTTACATGGGCTACGAAAAGGTAGGGAACTGGGAGAGGGTGATCATTCCGTAAGAGTAGGGAATGGTGCAAATGTTGCAGCCAAGGCAGTTGGCGAATATCACCTTGTATTACCAAATGGTAATACATTGATTCTGAACGAATGCTATTACATTCCAACCCTGATATGCAATCTTATATCAGTTTCTTTATTGAGTAAAGAAGGATATAATTTTGTAGTACAGGATAATGTTATGAACATATTCCTGAATCAAAAGTTGATAGGATCAGGATCGTTAAATAATGGCATATACGTTCTCAACCAAACTACAGTACTTAATATACAAAATACGCACAAGAGAAAGAGTTCAGAAATGAACAAATCCTACTTATGGCATTGTAGACTAGGTCATATCAATGCGACACGGCTAGCTAAGTTACATAAGGATGGATATTTGAATCCGTTCGAATTATCATCTTATGATACTTGCCAGTCATGTCTCAAAGGAAAGTGACCAAAACTCTGTTTAGTGGATACGGAGAAAGAGTTACGGAACTCTCAGGGCTGATACATAGTGATGTATGTGGTCCCATGTCTACACATGCCAAGGATGGTTCTTCGTACTTCATTACATTCACTGACGATCTCTCAAGATTCGGATATGTGTTCCTGATGAAACACAAGTCTGAAGCTTTTGAGAAATTCAGAGAATATAAGCACGAAGTAGATAACCAAACGGGCAAAAGTATTAAGATCCTTCGATCTGATCGGGAAGGAGAATACTTGAGCACTGAGTTCCTAGACTATCTAAAAGAGAATGGGATTCTCTCTCAGCTTACTCCTCCTTATACACCATAACACAACGGTGTATCGGAGCGAAGGAATCGCACCCTGTTAGATATGGTGCACTCTATGATGAGCAATGCTGAGTTACCTATTTCCTTCTGGGGATATGCGCTTGAGACAGCGACATACCTACTGAATAAAGTTCCTACCAAATCTGTGCCTACCACCCCATATGAGATATGGGAAAGGAAGAGACCATATCTTAATTTTATTAAGATATGGGGTTGCCCGGCCTATGTCAAAAGAAAAAAACCGGAAAAACTCGAGGCAAGGTCTGTTTTATGTAAGTTTGTTGGATATCCCAAGCATTCGCGAGGGTATATCTTCTACCACAGTGAGGAACAAAGGGTGTTTGTTGCTCAACACGCCACTTTTTTAGAAAAGGAATTTCTTGCAAAAGAGATTAGTGGCTCTGAGGTAGAACTGGAAGAGGTTCCAGGAGAACAAACTACAACAGAAGATTTGATGGAACCAGAGGATTCAGTAGTTCCTGACGAACCCCAGTCTCTCCGCCGATCTAGTAAGGTTTCTCATCCACCTGAGAGATACTACGGTTTTCTCATTGATGGTAGGAGCGAGGATTGCATCATGGAAGATGATGACCCAACTAGCTTCGAGCAGGCCATCACGAGTGGTGATTCTGTGAAGTGGCTGGATGCAATGCGATCTGAGATGGAATCCATGTACACCAACAAAGTATGGACTTTGGAAGTTGCTCCTGAAGGGGTAAAACCCATTGGGAGCAAATGGATTTTTAAAAAGAAACTTGGTGTAGATGGAAAAGTTGAGACTTTCAAAGCTAGACTTGTTGCAAAGGGTTTTCGTCAACGACCGGGTGTGGATTATGACGAAACCTTTTCTCCAGTAGCTATGCTTAAGTCCATCCGGATCCTACTTGCCATTGTTGCATACCATGACTACGAAATCTGGCAGATGGATGTTAAGACCGCCTTTCTAAATGGTGATTTAGAAGAGTGCATGTACATGACTCAGCCAGAGGGCTTCGTAGACAGTAGAAGCAGCAGAAAGGTGTGCAAGTTACTTAAATCCATCTACGGGTTAAAACAGGCATCGCGGAGTTGGAACATCTGTTTTGATGTAGTAGTCAAAGAGTTTGACTTCATCAAAAACGTAGATGAACCTTGTATATATAAGAAGGTTGCAGAGAGTAAGGTTGTCTTCCTCGTATTGTACGTGGATGACATACTCTTGATAGGAAATGATGTTCCTATGCTGCAATCGGTCAAGCTCTTCTTATCACAAAGATTCTCAATGAAAGATCTAGGTGATGCCTCCTGCATTTTGGGAATTATGATCTATAGAGATAGATCTAAACGGATACTGGGATTGTCCCAATCCAGGTACATTGACACCATACTAAAGAGGTTTAGTATGGAAGAATCCAAACGTGGGAACCAACCCACGATCTCTGGACTCACTCTCTCCAAAGAGATGTCTCCCAAGACTGATTTGGAGAGAGGTCGCATGCAAGGGATACCCTATACTTCGGCAGTAGGCTCTATCATGTACGCGATGCTATATACCAGACCCGATGTAGCATACTCACTAAGTGTAGTGAGTCGGTATCAAGCAGATCCTGGAGAGAATCACTGGACAGCTGTGAAGAACATTCTCAAGTACTTGAGAAGAACTAAAGAGATGTTCTTGGTGTATGGTAAAGGAGAACTCCAGGTGGTGTCCTTTACCGATTCAAGCTTCCAAAGTGATAATGACGACTCTAAGTCGCACTCGAGATTTCTCTTTACCCTCAATGGAGGGACGGTGTGTTGAAAGAGTTCCAAACAGGAAACCGTTGCGGACTCGACGATGGAGGCTGAATACATCGCTGCCAGCGATGCTGCCAAAGAGGCTGTCTGGATGAAGAAGTTCGTCACTGAACTTGGTGTGGTTCCGTCCATTGAGCATCCAATACCTTTGTATTGTGATAACAATGAAGCTGTGGTTTTGGCCAAGGAACCCAGGTCCCATCAGAAGTCCAGACATATTCTGAGGCGGTATCACCTGATCCGGGAGATAGTTGATCGTCGGGAGATCGAGGTCAGGAGAGTTGATACGAAGGACAACACCGCGGATCCACTCACGAAGGTTATACCCCAGATACAATTTGAGAGACTCTTCGAGATGTTGGGTATGAGATACTACAACAGTTGGCCTCAGTGTAAGTGGGAGATTTTAGTTATGTATATGCCCTAGAGGCCATTATTGTACAGATGATGTATATTATATTGGATGCTTGGATGTATATAGAGAGGACTTTCTTGCTCGACATGATAGTATGCTATTTGGTATCACTTTATCTTAATTTGTTGACTTGTATTAGTTTACTGTCTTGATCTCACATATTGATAAAACCCTTAGGATATGCACTCGACTACTGGGACTATGATGAGATCATACTAGTGAGGCCAGGGTAGTCAACGAGTACATCCTATAACTGTTCCTAGTCGAGGGTGTATCGAGACAGGGCATCGATACACCAGAGTAGACTAGCGTATACGTATCTTGACCCATATGATGGGCGATGGATGATCCCATATCCATCGGTGTTTGACATCAAAGATGGTGTACGGATGCTCAGTAGAGACTGGGTACACTGAACGGACTCGCCGAGAACTCCTAGATGGATTTATACCAATTGTCAGATAGAAGTTCTCTGGTGACAATGGTACAGGTTAGTCTGTAGACCCGAGATCGTCATAGAGTCTTGTGTGATTCCCACTGTGCTTTGATTTCCACCTTACCACGCCCAAGAGGGCGTGCAAAACGGTGGCTTTTGAGTACAGTCCCGAATCACATAGAGGCAATGAGCGATAGGAGGAGATTCGTCTCTCCTGGTATAGAGAGTTGATGTTGTGCTGTGTTCGATTGGCTATAACTGGAAGTCCCTGGCCAGGGCTGATATGAAGTGCTACTGGTAAGTGTTATCAGTAGTTTCTCGACCTGTTATGAGCCTCACATCGACACGACTTATCGGTTACTGGGGTCTGACGTTTACCACCCCTAGACTAGATATGCGACATATCAGACGAAGAGACCGGACTGTACGGTAGTGTTACTGATTGGATTCACAGGAGAAAGTACAGGCTTGCTTATTGATCTTCTAATCACTTAATACCTGGGTGGCTGTTACATTTAGCTGACCGCTTGCATCTTATGGGTGTTTAATATGATCATCACCCACTGCCGGCGTATTGACGATTCTTTAAAGTCCTACACAGAGGTTTCCTGGCTCAGGCAAAACGGAGTAGAAGCACGTATGTGATATGTGCAGGACCGAAGATAATACGATATGAGATACCGTATCCTATTCTCGCGATATATGATATCGACCGGGTATATGTGATATAGCCGGGTCATCGGATCAAGTGTTGATTCGATGAATTGGTACATGTTATATTAGTCGGTTATATGCGATATAGCCGGATTGTCGGATCAAGTGTTGATTCGATAATTTAATGTATTATTATATATGTGATATATTGCATTACATTAACTAATATAAGCTCGCTTTATTGATTTATTTTCTCACCGGATAATACATTGATATATATGCGATATATGTTAATTGTATTATTTTCTTTTGTTACAAAAATATATTATATATGTGATATATAATATTGTAACAAGTTATGATTACAAATGCAACATGTTTTGTGGAAATTAAACATAGTTAGGGTTTGATTTGGGTTAGCTTTTTCATGAAGCTTCATGAAGCTTTGTTTTGTTTTATGCTAAGATATTTTGTGTTGATATTTATTAACCCAACCCAAACCCTTTACCTTAGGTTTATTCTCTACATGAGTTAAGTCATTCATTCTTAACTCAAGGTTGGTTTTGTAACCATAGTAATAATTCATTATTCATCACAAAAGGATTATCTTCTTCTTCTTCTTCATTCTCTTAAAAGAAAACCTTGACTAGCTTTTCATGTGTGATGAATATAAGTGAGAAAATGAAAACAAAAGAGAGCAAAATTCCTACTTCAACATTCTCATCTATTCTAGCCACTTAGATTAGGGTGTTCACTTCATTAATACTTGATTAGAGAAGTGAGAGCTTGAGTTAAAAATTCTTCAAAGTAGATCATCTTCGAAAAGGAAGACTTCAAGCAAGCATGGATCTTTCGATTTGTGGAGCCTCTCTAGAGTCCGGAAGTTCATGGATCGCGGCGAAGGGACTACTACTCGGAGCTTATGAAACAAAGGAGCGGACTACAAAGGTTGTAATCCCTATCTCTTAGATGTAAAGATGTTTACATGCTATGTTAACCCTAATCCTCTAGCAAAGATCCTCGCTTTAGGTTGTTCGGCACTTGAAAAATTTATATTTGGCATGGTTGATGCCTTATAGGGCCTTTTAACAGTGCCTAGTAACCCTACAAGCTCCACATGGAGATCGGTCATTGGGGACGTCCCTTCGGTTGCAGGTGACAGCGACATCCTGTCGTATCCGCCAACCGACGCCCGACACGTGGCCCGTATCCCAACTGGCGACCGACTGAAACGACGCCCCCTCTTTAAAGCGCGATCATTTCATTTGATCCGCTGACGCCATCGGGGATACGCACGAAGATTCAGGCGCACAACGAGGCGACACCTGGGCCCAAAAGATCGAAACAACGCGACCGCTAAACGCCGCGCCGTTCCCAGGCAATCCACATTACGATTCCTTGGCGCCAAATTGAGCAGAAGAAAGATCGAGAAGATCACTCTCGACCCGACCCTTGAATAGGTCGGAATGAGAGTGGAGGACTAATGATGATGCTCACAAGTGATGTCTCCTCAGATTACGACATGTGGCGGATGACGTGTCCCGAAGGCTACGGAGGTGGAATAAATGAGTTGCATTATGAGAATTCTTCGGGACTTCGTCTTGAGGAACGTGTCCAACCTTTCAGGAGACCTCCCTAAATACATTCCACCTTCACCTAGGAAACTACCAACAGCTCGTCTCCGAGCTATCTCAGTCTCATTGCTCGTCTTTTAGCCGTCTGACTTGCCGAGCTTCCTCGGCCTCCCGGCTCGTCTCCAAGCCTCTGACGTGCCGAACTTCCTCGGCGTCTTCGATCTACTAGGAGCGCAGATCCCATGCGTCCCGCAACGGCTCCGTGTGTATCACCAGGGCGAGATACCCGGCTCCCACGATCCACGTCCCACGCTAGCGCATCCCTCCATTAATGGGCGCATCCCACCATTCAAGGCAAGGATAACGCTGGGACGTAACTGACGGTGGCGATCTCGCACCCGCTTGCTTCATGCGACCCCTATATAAACCTCTCTCTCAGACGACTCAGGTGACTCGAATTATCTCAATACACCGCTACTCTGCTTTATTCCTCGGCTCTAACTTGATCGTCGGAGGGTCCTACGGTGGTCGTCCATCCCGGGACTTTTTTGCAGGTAGCTAGGCGTCCAACACCAACCCATTGAGATCCACACCCAACAACTCCAAAACCAAATCTCAGCCATCCAAGACCGCCATCGCAGGATCGACGGAGGATAGCGTCTGAAGGAGATCCGAAGCTCCATCACATTCGTTCATTCTTTTAATTACTCTTCCAATCTCATTATATTTTCTCCATGGTGTACACTTTCTTTCTATCACAGCGCCTAATTTTTCTGGAAAATACATCGGTGCATTTGATATTGGAAGCAGTTTGGGCTTGATAGGAACATCTTTCAGCCCAACAAGTTCTAATTTGACACGTGTCGGGTTTTTACTTTTCCAATCCCATCATACTTTCTTCATGTTGTAATCTTTCTTTCCCTCACCACCCATCGATTTTTTAAAACAAAATTATTGACAATGGTCAAAAAACAAACAACTTTCTAGGCTATACTTTTCTCCTTCCTCCTTTCACAATTAAGTTGTAACAGGGACATCATCTATCTTCCTCTTCTCGAACTCATATCCCCTCTCAAACCCATTCAATATCACGGTCATATCTCTCAAGCCAATCCTCCTCCAAGGTTAACCCAATCCAAAGCTTAAAAGTTTTTTCATTGCAATTTTAAAAAACCTTAAATTATGTTTTCAAAGGAATTTTTCGCTAGTATACGCTCTAAAGTTGCACTTAAAAGTATTTTACTCGAATAAAACACATTAACTTGTTTTAGTGAGCACGGTAATTTAGTGTGATTTACTCTAAAGAAAGAAGGTGCCAAGTACATGTATATTTAAGTTTGGATAGAGAGTAATTTTTTATTGTCTTAATATTTAAAAATTATTTTAATAATCTACATATAAATTATATATGAATCCATATTCATGATTCTCATGTCGTGATACACGTCTCACTCGGTTTATACAATCACATTATCATATTTGATTCATCATGATGTTTTTGAACTGTTGCCAAATTCTATTTTTCGGGTCGGGCCTTTAATTAGTGAATCTGCATTTATCAAACGAGAAACTCATTCAGCAACCACGTCTTCCTAAATAATCGATCTTACTTTTAGAGGAAGGGGAGAACAGTCTTCCATATAGGACTCGACCTAAACTGTGCATAAGAAATGGACAACGATAAATATGAAAAGAGGTCTCGACCAAGTCGGTCGGCCGAATTCATTTATTCTTCAGTATTTCGTTACAAAGAATAATCATGACGCAAATTCCTGAATCGGTCATAGGCAAACGGATTGAGGTTTACAATAATCCCTCGCATCTTTTAAAAGAAAACAACACAAAAACTCAAAAGGATTGGCCCGGTAAATGGTTGCAATTACAATTGAGCAAATCTAGGTTTATAAGCAGAACAGCCTGAAGGCATTAAAAGGAAAGCAAGATGGCTGGACCAAGTTCCACCTCATTGAACCGAGGGTGTTCGGCCAGAAATTATCACCGAAGATTACCGAGCTTCAGCATCGTTCTTTCTATTTATGAACTATTCGGCGACCGAATTGAACCACTGCCTAAAGATCATATGTCCATTCAGGACCGGACATCTGACTAACAGGCAAAATGAGTCATAAGTAGTGGAGTCAACTCTCAGCCTCCCACTGCTCGGCCTCGTCTTAAAGGAAAAAACAACTCTATTTCGATCATCGATGCTTGTCAAGGCCGAGTAAGGGATGAGTTGCCTTGACCCAAGCCGGAAACTACCCAGATCTAACCCGCCATGAGCGCAGGAGTGGACATGTGCATTGCTCACGACAATCAGTCGAGGGCGAACCCCCCATAGAGTCATCTCAGCCTTTCTTGTACTGGCGCTAACGACTATTAGAGAGCTGCTCGCCAATGCAAGGGCCGAGGATCGTCTCGTCTGATGTTTCATTAATAAGTAGATCAGAGATAAAGGAGGCATTACCTGCCGAGGAAGGCTGGTCTTCTCAATCTTAGACATGGCTTCGAAGGTAGCAGTGATCGGTCGGCTCCAATCAACTGCTTAACATTCTGGCAGCTGTAAGAGCCGGGAAAATCTAGGACTAGGACTAGCGCTTGCTGATTTTTAGGGTTTGGGATTGATTTTGGCAATACTCACTCTTAGTGAACCTCCATGTCCTTTTATAGTCTTTGCTTGCTTGGGGCTCAAGCTTCCCTTGATGGGGCCAAACTTTGCTCAACCATTTGGCCTGTTTTCCTGCTCTAACCTGGATTAACTGTTTTTTTACTGGGCCGAATTGATTCAATAAGCCAACTTCTGGATAATTTATTTTATGCACGAACAATAGCATAAACAGGATCCATGAGTAATATTTATCAAACAAGTTAAACATAAATTTAATCTCTACCTTTTGTATTGTTAATGGCATTTTCCGTTAATTGAAATTGTCTGGAGCTTGGAACGATTTAGCCCCTACTCGTTTGAAATATAACATTAAGGTCAGCAAGTGGAGAATTCCTTATTCTATTATATGGAAGTTTTAACCAGTGTATATCCCGGAAAGGTCATTCGGGAAGTCCCTGCGAGGTTTTGGAGGAAAAACAAAGGCTGTGCTTGATACATGGAATGTAATGGAAGATTACCGAAAATCCTTGCATTTCCGGAAATGGGATGATCGGAAATCTAATTTCAAGCAATCATGTATTAACGTGTTTGGTATACTTTAATCATTCCCGGTAATATACGTGTGCAATCGTTGACCGGCGACGAGGCCGGTGACGAACGGCCAATTGGCGGCCTGTCGGCAAACGGTCGGATGGGCCAGCCGGCGGATGACCGACGACGGACTACGGCTGGCCGACGGCGAACGTTCGATCGGCGGCGGGCTAGACGGTGAACAATCGGCTATGACCGGCGGCGGACCGGGCGGTGAACAATCGGCTATGACCGGCGGCGGGCTGGCGGGAAACGGCCAATCGGCAGTTGGCCGGGCGACGGATGATCGCCGGCGAGTGGCAATGGAGGCCGGCAGCGGATGGTGTTAGACATGAATATTTCACGGTAATACAGGATAGACACATGTTTTGAGCGGAATATGATTACTGTGAAACGTGGTCGTTTGATTGCTATGGTAATCCTATATTCTTGGGAACACCTAAAGAAGTATGGTAATATTTCATGATAATCTCGGATTACCACTTACATTACCTCCTATCAAACGGACCCAAAGTGTTAGTCCTAACCAATACTTAAGATGCTTAGAATTAGATTTTTAAAATACCTCGTTCAAAATTATAATAAAACGAGTGAATGTTTGAATCTCAAACGTACCCATAACCATTTGATTCACAAAATTCTCAATCAATATTTAGGATGATACGGACCTGACCACCACCCACGCCGGCCCTGTCGAATACCTTACACCACACAGTCAGCGCTCCATCACAAATTGCAGGCATCACTGTTCACCATAGACAAAAAACGCTCGTTATCAGTTGTAGTTATTGCGGTCCTCTTGCCGCCTCCTGTCATGTTCATGTTATGATGAACTCTCCACTTGCTAACCTTAATGTTATATATTTCAAACTTTTATGTGGATTTCGAACCAAATGACAGATATTTTGAAATAAGACGAGTCCCCGCATACATTCAGAATAAATTACTTTGCACTAAGCCCATTCAGTCCTCATTTAGCAACTGGGTTATGGTTCCTGAAACCATAGCTTCGATGTTAAAATTTAAAAATCAAAACCATGACCGACATAGAACCCGCGGCTTCAGAAGGTTGTTTTGTGGTTGTGAAACCTGTTCTTCTGAGGTCAGAAAAAAAAAAAAAAAAAAACCTGATGAAACCCCCCCGCATTTGAATCCCTTGATGTTCCCTCCGATTCCCCATTGATGGCCGTCCTCTCCAATGGCCCCCGCCTCCGCCCCCTCACCCAATTCCACGCCCGCCTCATCGTCTCCGGCCTCCACCGCCGCTCCCTCTCTCTCCTCACCAAACTCCTCTCCCTCTCCTCCTCCTCCTCCTCCTCTCTCCTATTCCCTCTGCCTCCTCTCTTCTATCCCCGACCCCGACGTCTTCCTCTTCGACTCCATTATCAAAGCCTCCTCCAAATCGCGCCACCTCCCCATTAGCCTCACCCTCTCCTTCTACTCTCGCATGCGCTCTCATCGACTCCCCGCTTCAAACTACACCTTCACCTCTCTCCTCAAGTCTTGCGCCGATGTCGCGGCTTTTAGCTATGGCAGGATGGTTCATTCTCATGTCGTCGTTGACGGGTTCGGGCCGGATTGCTATGTGCAGACTGGATTGGTTGTGTTTTATGCAAACTGCGGGGAGTTGGGTCACGCGAGGAGGGTGTCCGATAGAATTGCTCAAAGAAGTGTTGTCGCTTGGAATGCGATGATCTCTGGCTACAGTTGTCTGATTAATAACATGATTGTTTTGGTTAAATAGTATATATCTTGATATGAATAAAAACTTGAGGTTCTCTGCAATTGACAGATACGAGCAAAATGGCTTTGGCGAGAAAGCTATTAAAGTTTTTCGTTTGATGCAGAAGGCCAAGGTTGTGTCTGATTCCGTGACCTTTGACGGGCTTTTGTCTGCCTGCGTGCAGACCGGCGCATTGAATTTGGGCTGTTGGGTAGATGAATATATAATTGAGAAAGGTCTTGATGTCGGCATAGTGCTTGGTACTTCTCTTGTGAATATGTACGCTAGATGCGGGCATGTGGAGAAAGCCAGAGAGATTTTTGACCGGCTTCAAGGGAAAAGTGTTGTGGCTTGGACAGCGATGATAGCGGGGTACGGAATGCATGGCCACGGGCAATCTGCAGTCGAGCTTTTTCGTCAAATGAAACAATCTGGGACATCACCAAATGATGTGACCTTTGCCGCTGTTCTGTCAGCATGTGCTCATGTTGGGCTCATAAGCGAAGGCCGTGAAGTCTTTGAGAGCATGAAGCGAGAATACAAGTTAAGGCCTAGAATCGAGCATCATGTTTGCATGGTCGATTTGTATGGAAGAGCAGGATTTCTCGACGAAGCGATGAAATTTGTCAAAGATCATATATCGGGAGAGCCATGGCCGGCAGTTTGGACCGCAATGGTTGGTGCATGCAAAATGCACAAAGATTTCGATCTTGGTATCGATGTTGCTAAAAGACTTATAGCAGTTGGGCCTGAAAACCCTGGGCATTATGTCTTGCTATCCAACATTTACGCGTTAGCTGGTAGAATGCAAGGGGTAGAGAAAATCCGGAACGTGATGATTCACAAACGTTTGAAGAAACAAACCGGGTACAGCTCGATCGAGATTGGAGAGGTAGCTTATGTGTTTCGAATGGGCGATACCTTGCATCCACAAACTGCAGAAATTTACAAGTATTTAGAGGAATTGGTGAATAAAATTAAAGAAGCAGGATATGTTCCTGATATTGAATCGGTTTTGCACAAATTGGAGGAAGAAGAGAGGGAGGTCGCGCTTAGGTTTCATAGCGAGAAGCTGGCTGTTGCATTTGGGATTATGAGCACTAAAGATGGGAGTTTGATTAGAATTGTGACGAATTTATGGATGTGTGGTGACTGTCATTTGGCTATTAAGTTCATTTCGGTTGTTACGGGTAGAGAGATCATCGTTAGAGATGAGCATCGGGTTCATCACTTTAAGCGAGGAATTTGTTCTTGCCAAGATTACTCGTGGTCTTCCAATAAATGAATGGTAACATTAGGATCAAGTATTCTTTGGTTGTTGTTTCAGAAGATGTGTAGTATTTGGTGGTTATGACAAACACTGAAGCTTAGAAAGAATGTGCTATTTTTTAGTCAACTTCACTTCCTGGAGAACAAGGAAATAAAATCTTTCAGGTGATGTATCTAACATAATTCTTTTGATTTCTGAAATCATATCCTCCATGCATTCTGGTCCTTTATGGATCTTCTTTGTGACTTACAGGCTGCCAACTTTATCAAAACTAACAATGACAAATTGCATTCCTTCAATATTTATCTACTTTTGACATCTTATTATTTATTTATTTTTTCCTTAAAGAGGACAGGAACAAGGAGAATGAGGGTCCCTAATTATATATCTACTTCTGAGGACAACTGAAATTTCTTATCATGTTACATTTAAATTTGATACTCATTGCTTACATATCCTCATTCCTTATCATTTTCCCTAATCATTAAATGCATATATTAACAAAACCTTTTGCCTTCTTTTTTCCAGTGAACACAGTATTTTTAGTTGTTGCTCTCATCTTTTGCTAACTTATTATACAAACTTATGAAGTCTAAAGTCAAGAAAACCCATATTAATTTAAAAGATTATTGTTATATGATTTGTAAGTTGTAATATTTCATATTTATGGATTTCATATATAAAATATATAAAGAATTAACTTGCAAAACCATCGGCGTTTTTCTGCAGCTTTTTAATATATATTTTCCACGCTAACATACAAAAAACGCGAAATATATAAAAATCTCAAGATTTTTCTTCTTTCTTCATTTTTTTTCAATTTTGCTTGTAATAGCATGCGAGAATCACGAAATGTACAAAAATCCTATTTTTTTTGGTTTTCTTCAATTTTTCAACATTTTGCACAGCAAAATCTAAAAGCCTCAAAATTTGTGTTTTCTTCAGTTTTCTAATATTTTGCTTATTATCACAAGAAATAATGAAGTTTTCAAAAATAGAATATATTTTTTACTTTATTCGGTTTTTCAATATTTCATATGATATATAGCACATGAAAATCATAAAATTTTCAACCGAATCTCAAAATTTATGTTTTTTTAATATTATACATGCGAGCACACGAAAATTAGGAATTTTAAAAAATCTTAAAATTTTCTATTTTCTTTAGTTTTGTAATATATTTTGTATAGCACACGACAATCATGAAATTTATAAAAATTCCAAAATTATTTGTTTTCTTCGAATTTACAATATTTGCATGCTACCATACAAAATTTGAGTAATTTTCAAAAATCTCAAAAAAAATTATTTTCTTCGGTTTTCAATATTTTACTTGCTATAATATAAAAATTCACCAAATTTCAGAAAATCTAAAAATATTTCAATAATATTTTGCATGAAGCATGAAAACCGTGAGATTTTCAAAAATCTCAAAATTTTCTATACTTTTTTATTTTTCAATATTTTGCTCGTTATACCAAACGAAAATCGCAATATCTTCAACAGTATTAAAATTTTCTGTTTCATTCAAATTTTCAATAATTTGCAAACTATAGAACACGAAAATCGTAAATTTTGAAAAAAATTCAATTATTCTTTTTCTAATTTTCAATATTTTACATGTTATATAGCACACAAAAGATCCCTAAAATTTTAAAAGTATAAATACTTTTTTCTATCTTATTAGATTTTCAATATTTTACTTCATATAACACACAAATATTAGGAACTTTTGAAACATATCAAATTTTCTTTTTTCTTTTTATTTCCCAACATTTTGTTTCTTATAGCACATGAAAATCACTAAATTAAAAAAATATCAAACTTTTTTATTTTCGGTTTTGCAATTTTTTTATGCCTATACCATGAAATCATGAAATTTTTAAAAATCTTGAAACTTACAGTTTTCTTTGTTTTTTTTATTATTTTGCTCACCAGGGTATGAAAATCACAATATTTTCAAAAATCCCAAAATTTTCTATTTCTTCAGTTTTTCAACTTTCTGCTTACTATAACAAACAAAAACCTCAAAATTGTAAGAAATCTCATAAATTTTTTGTGTTCTTTCGTTTTTTCAATATTTTGTTGTTACCGCACAATTCAAAGGTATAACAGCCATTCCAAGATGTAATAAAAATGTAGGTGATTGAATAATGGAAGGATCTCTCTGATCAAATAAACATTTGTCATATTTATCTACCTAGAAGTAACGTAGGAGCTCGAGCTGCTGGAGCCTATGTCAGAGTAGAGTGTGAATCTCTCACCTCTAAGTAACTCCTTCCATTTTGACGACGGCGTTGGTTATGGATGAAGACATCGCTGAGTAGGATGTGAATCTAGGATTTTATCTGCCCGACAATAGTAGAGGTCATGTTTTGGTTATACAATATGAATTTCTCTGTTAGGGATTCGATAAAAGTGAGAAAGAGGGTACTAAGGCTTGGACATTTATACATGGCTTGTACGGCGCGTAGTCGATCCCCTGGATAGTGTGAATCTCTTCCCTTGGAAAGTGTGAATCCGTGCAGGAGATTTGAGAACAAGCCATGATTGACAATGGCCGTGACGTGACCTCTTATGGAGGCTAAAATATACAAGGCAGATGTATTTTGTAACTTGTGAGTTTAAATGTGTGAAATTAATGGTCGGTCGGTTTCTTGCAACGCATGTTTGTGTGATGTATGAACATGTATACCATAATTTGTTGTTATTTTTCTTTTATATAGAATTTATGTTCGTGTGATGTATTGAACATGTATAACATAATTTGGTGTTATTTTTCTTTTATAGAGAATTTGTTCATGAATATATGTTTGGGTTCCTTATAACAATTAAAGTATTTGATAAGCATAATATTCTCTTTAGACATTTATGATTAAAACTTTCGTTTTTGTGTTTTATGGATACTGAGTGATTTTACAACAACAACAACTGAGCCTTTTATCCCAAGCATATGGGGTAGGCTATATGAACCAACATGAGAATCACGCCGGGTCCAGCACATGAATCCTCCGCCTCCACTCACTCCTATCGAACAATATACTTTCATTGAGTCCTTTGGCAACCATATCGTTTCGTATCATCTTCATCCATATTTTCTTCGATCTCCCTTTTGCCCTTTTGCCATTGCCCATATCGAGAGTATCTATTCGTCGAATCGGTGCTTCCATAGGTCTGCGTCGCACATGACCAAATTATCTTAACCGGTTTTCCTGTATCTTCTCCTCCACAGGTGCTACACCAACTTTTGCACGAATATCCTCATTTCGCACCTTATCTTTTCTAGTGTTGCCGCACATCCAACGAAGCATGCGCATCTCCGCTACGTGCATCTTCTGTGTATGATGCTTCTTAGGAGCCCAGCATTCTGTACTATATAATAAGGCAGGCCGAATAGCGCTCCGATAAAACTTTCCTTTCAATTTTAACGGAAAGTACCGATCACACAAAATCCCTGTTGCACTCATCCATTTCAACCAACCAGCTTGGATCCTTTGATTAACATCACTATCGATCTCCCCGTTCTTTTGGATGATGGAACCTAGATATCTAAATTGGCCGCTCGGTGATATCTCTTGCCTTTCCAATGTTATACCAATATGGTTTCGACTTCTCTGGTTACTAATTTTGCAATGCATATATGCTGTCTTGGACTTGCTCATTCTGAATCACCAAGATCCAATGTTTGCGTCCATAATTCCAATTTGGTATTAGCCCCTGCTTTCGTCTCATTTACTAGAACAATATCATCAGCGAATAACATATACCAAGGTACCTCATCTTGGATAATTCTAGTAAGCTCATCCATCACGATGGTAAACAGGAATGTACTTAATGCAGATCCTTGATGTAGCTGTAAGTTATGACATTTGCCTCTACTCTACAAAGTGATTTTCTATAATAAAAAAATATTGATGATGTGGATTATCGATAAGTTAAGAATTTCCTTGTTTTTTGAATATTTAAATTTAACATGCCTCTCGTCACATGCCTTTCCTGCTGTTTTAGTCACTTTAATTGTTGAGCGTATTTTAACGATTATTCTATAGAAATCGAAATTAACCCTCCCCACTTTTATAATCCGAGGACTCAACTTGTTCGTCTTTCTCTTATTCTAGAAACGGCCAAAAAGAAAAAAAAGAGAGAGAAAGAGGAAAATAGACAAATATAAACCCTAGCTCTAATCGATCTGATCTCTTGATTCGATCACTTTTGATTAGTTTTTGGGCTGCTATGGCTTCCGGTGGATCTTCAGGTCGAGCTTCATCGGGGCCGAGATCGTTCGATTTCGGCGCCGACGATGTTCTTTGCTCTTACGATGACTTTAACAATCAGGATCCTTCTAATAACGGCAAGCGATCGGATCCATCTGCAAAGGTAATTGCTTGTTTTTTGTTGTTTTGATTCGTTTGAGTTGATGAATTTTAGGGGGGAAACAATAAAGGAACAGACTTGAATTGTTGATAGAAACTAATTGCTGAAATTTCGATGAGGAAACAAAGGGGAAAGTTGTTTTACCCCTAAATCTTGAATTTATTTGGGGCTTAGAAGGATTTAGGAGTTAGTTCTTTTGTTTGAAGATAAGTGATTGGCAGTAAGATTGTTATAAATTTATGAAATTGTTTATACTGTTTATATGTTTGATGAGAAGTAGGTATATATGATCCTTCACAATTGATGTTTCCTCATATATTGCATTAAGCATTTTGTTTAACCGATAGATATCTGATATTGTGTCTGAAGAACACTCGAGAACGTGGAAAATGAATACCTTATCCTGCAGCCATTTTATCTGCCCTTTGGGTGCATCTGGCTACCCTTATTTTTATAACAACCTTTCTTATAATTACTGTAATTCAGAAACTTAAATATTTGGGTACCTGAGTTTTTTCCCAAATGCTGTAGTTGGCAGTACCGGCAAGTTTAGAAATGAACAAGGATGAAAACCAAACCTTGCCAACGAGAGATCTTCCTCATCCTGGTTTTAATTTGTGTTATGTGCTTGCTATTGTTCAGTTCAACGCATTTTATGAACAAAGTGATAGTTTAGCTTGTCGGTATAGGCAAACACAAATAATTCTATCTGAATTCATGATTCAGCTGGTTACAAAAACGGCAATAAGACCAGTACTTCTTTATGGATCAGAATGTTGTGCAATTAAGAAACAACATTCCCAAATAATGAGTGTGACTGAAATGAGAATGTTAAGATGGATAAGTGGTAATACACTAAAAGATAAGATAAGAAAGAAATGTATTCATAACAAGTTAGGGGTAGCTCCCATAGATGACAAAATGAGAGAGAACCGATTGAGATAGTTTTATCATATGCAATGGAGATCAATCAATGCCCCGGTTAGAAGAACCATCAAAATTGTAGTTAATGGCACAACTAAGAGTTGGGGAAAACCGGAATGAATATGGATAGAGGCAATTAAGAGCGATATGTTAATTGGTAATTTAACTAAGAGAAAGGGCTCTTAACACAGCAGAATGGAAGAGAAGGATTCATATAGCTGATCCCAAAATTTTAGGATGGAGGCTTTTTCTTTTCCTTCTTGTTGTTATGCAGCCATTAACAACATAGATAGGGATGCGGGTATTGCTAAATTACCAGACATATTCGATCAGGTCTTCAAATAACCAAATACATAAAAGAACTTGTTCTGGTGCCTATTTTATATATGTAAAAGAAAACAAATACAAATATGTATCTCAGCTCCGTTTACACCTAGATTGATTCTTGAACCTAATAATTTGACACCAGCTAATTCTAGTTTGAATAGTTTGCTGAACTACTAGTTCATCCAATTTCTTTCTAATCTATTTCTCTAATAAAGTATCATGTTAACACCGTTTTTATGTTGAGAAGGATTTCCATGAGGGTAGAGTGGGAAGACCATTGGTTAGCGTTTATGGACAGCAAGACGAGTATTCAAAAGAAGAAATAATAACTGCTGTTGAGAAATGCATGAAGAAGTATGCTGACAATCTTCTCCGACATCTCGATGGCATAAGTGGGCGGTTGTCACAGTTGGAAATATATTGCTACAAGCTTGAACATTCAATAGGGGAGTTTCGAGCTGATATGATCCGCGATCAGAGTGAAGCTGGTACAAAGCTTCAGTCGCTTGAGAAGCATCTTCAAGAAGTAAGTTAACCCCTCATACTTCTGATTCCTATCCCCTATTTCTTTGGTGAAGACTAAATTGCCCTTTATAAAATATGTTATATTTTTCATCAAAAGTAATTGTATGACCGAGAAACCTGTTGGCTGAGGAATCTCAGTAGTCAGCATAGAATGTTTTTATGTTTCTTTCTGTAAACTTTTTTGCAACAATTTTACACTCTAAATAAGAGAAGATAAACAGGGAGCGCCTCCTATTGTAAAGGGTAAATTACACCAAAATACCTTAAACTATTGTGCTTTTTCACTAAAATACCTTAAGTTATTTTATTGCAATAAAATACCTTAAGTGCTATTTTAAGGGTATTTTAGTGAAAAAAGATTCTCGTAAAAACCATAGTTTAAGGTATTTTACTATAATAAAAAACTTTTAAGGTATTTTATTGAAAAACCGTCATAGTTGAGGTTATTTTAGTGTAATCTACTCTATTGTAAAATATGAATGCAGGATATCATCTTGGATAATAACTTCAGACACTTGTGTATGCAGACACAGAATTTTAAAGTGATAATGTGGGTCCCACTGTTAATTTTTTATAAGTTAAAAATCATATCTTAGAGACAAAACTTAGTTTTCTACATATACATCGGGCGTGTTCAAAAATCCAGTATAGCTTTGATGCACTCAGATCCCAACTTGTTTCATCTCAATTGGCTTTTTAATATTTTACCCAAGTTTTCATTTTGGTATAAGCTAGTTTAGCTTAAAGAACAAGTAACAATTGACATAGTTGGCATTTTTTAAGCCATACCTAAAGCTTCATCGTTATGTCTCATCGACAACTTTGAGCCATACATATAGCTTAGTCATCAATTCGATTAAAGTTCTCGAGCATATAATTTAAATTATGGAGTACATAAAAATATTAAGTTATTTGGTCAACTTCACCGAGATTCGGATCCTTCACAGATTGTGGTAGACTGCAGTAAATTGACTCCGGTTTCCACTTTTAATGTTCTCCTATTGCAAGTTGTTTTCAAATTTTTTTCTATGCTTTACTTTGAATTATAAGTTATAGGAAATTATATTTAGTTGATACATACAGTATGTAGATTCGTGTCGGAAACTTTAACACTCAGATTTTTTTGGTTGATATCTTTAAGTTTGCTGTTCTTACAGTCTATTTGTTTTTAGACTTGGAGTTGTCTTTTCTTTTACAGCAACACAGCAATTCACAAATTACTTACCTATCACTCAAAACAAATTCTTTATCCCAGACCAATAGTATATACTGAACTCAAATTTTTTATGGTTGCTCTGTCAGGTTCACAGATCCATTCAAATTCTTAGAGACAAGCAAGAGCTAGCTGAAACTCAGAAGGAGCTGACCAAACTACAGATAGCACCCACAGATTCTGCCACCGCTACCCTGTCTCAAAAACACGAAGATGCCATTTCTGAACCCAAACATCACGATGACATTCCCAATACACACCTGGCCCTCGCTTTGCCCCATCAAATACCCCCACCGCCACCAGTCTCTCTTCCCAGTAGAGCTCCTGACCACAATCAGCCTCCACAGCCTGCTCCTGCATCTCTTGGTGTGAACCCACATGACCCCCGCTATGTCATAAACCAACCAATCCCGTATTATCCTCACCAGACCCAAGCTTTACAGCCCGAACTACACTACATGCAACCAAAGCCCCAAATCCAAGAACCCTCAATCCCGGCTCCACCACTGCCACAGCAGCCTCAAGTGTTGAACCAACCCCAACCTCCTGCACACTCATTCCCTCAATACCAGCAGCAGCAATGGCCACAACAGGTTGTGGTGCCAACTCAGCAGCCGGCTTCTCAACCACAACCTGTCAGGCCCCACACTCCGCCCACTTACCCTTCATACTCTCGTCAGTCTTCTGCCACTTCAGAAACATATGGATATTCCACTGTTCCTCAACCCAATATGAATCGCCCTGAGCCCATGCCGTTTGGTTATGGAGCAGCCTCAGGCAGCAATATTAATATGTCGAGCCAAGTGCCTCCGGCTAAGACCGGTGGTTATGCAAGCAATGTACCTTACATGTCACAATCCAATAGTGTACAGGGTTATAACACTGCAGTGTACCAACAGGGCTATCAACCCCCGAGCAACAGTGGCGGGTTTCACCATCAAATGATGCGGAGTCACCCATACGCAGAAATGATTGAGAAAGGTGTTGCTATGGGGTACCCAAGGGAGCATATTGTTGCTGTGGTTAATAGAATGACTGAGAGCGGGCAACCTGTTGACTTGAACACCCTGCTCGATAGTTTGAGTTCCCGTGCTGCTACTGGGAGACCACCTCGAGCTTGGTCGGGCTAGGGTTTGCGGCAATGCGAGGTTTCATATCTGATGCTTCTGCGAAAAATGCATGTTTTAAAATAAAGCAAATGCTGCTAAGTAATTCTGTTACTGCTGTATATATTGAGAATGTGTGTTAAAACTTGCATTATGATATTGTGGAGGTTCATGCTATGTGAATTGAATGTGTTGGCTTTGTTCAAAGCATGAATTGCTGGAGTTAATAATCAGTAAGATGCTTCTTAATGTATCAGGGCCCAGAAACATCGACAAATATTAACTTATATATGTTCAACTCGATGCTGAGAATAGTTAATTGTCTTTTGATTATAATTTGCTGTTTAAAACATTGGATATGGTAAGCAGCAGGCTATTGATAAATATTCTTTGTAGGTCTCGAGTTTAAATTTAACGAAGGTGCTTTCTATTTCTGGCTTTGTTTGTGGCAACTGTTCATGAAAATGCCCTAATGAGGGCAGATTCCATCAGAGGGCACCGGCAACAAAATTTGCCTGTGGCGTACCAGCGAAATTTGGTCTGAGCTCTGCAATTCAACTTTGGGAATGGAAACCGGTAAACTGGTAAAATTGTATGGTAAATTACATGTGGCAAAAAGGGCTTAACTTACATCAAGCTGTTATTAGGCATCAATCTGTAACTAAACTCATTATCTATTTATTATTTTTATCCTTTCAATCACAATTTTAGTTTCCATGTATGATGATGAGGATGAGGAATCTACATCTGACGCTATAGAAAGCGGGACACATGACATCACTCCATTTATTAATCCATAAGTTCTTATATTTGCAAACTAAAGATGTGTTGCAGCATATTTTTTTAACTGACCTGTAAGCCTAACCCTCACACATGATACATATGCAGAATTTGCCCCGAAAATATTAAATTGTGGTCACTTTATCTCACGGGATTGAACTTAGCATTTTCCTCCGTTCGAAAGGGGAGTGTCATATCAACCGAGTTGTTGCTCGTTGATGTGCGCCAATAATTTCAATATTGACAATGTATACACTGTTTTCTAAAGATAATTAACAGGCATACACATGTACTCACTAATCGAACCAATTATCACAGCGATTTCGAGTACACAGTCCAACCTAGCCTGGATCCAGGGCCCACCCAATTTGCTTATCAGATGAAAACCAGAAAAGAAACGCTACTTGCACTCGAAATATATTCCCCTATTATGAGATGTACATGTGGGACCCACCATTACATCCAAATGGACCCCCGTGTCAGCCACTGGCCAAACTCTATAAGAATGGAGCACTAAACAATTTCCAGTTGAAGGCGAGGGCCTTTTTGGCTTCTTGCTTTAAACCTTCATCCCCGTAAAAAAAGAAGAAGATAAAAAAAATCAACCACCTTTAATTTTTCTCTCTTTTAGTTTCTATCGCTCTCATCTGGCGTTAAAAGGGGGAAAAGGGCGGATCTTTATCTAGGGTTTCAAATTTCAAATCCTAGGGCGAAAGGTTAGCTTCACAGTTCCAACTCCACTCTTTTTTCCATCAGATTCGCTTGATTCTGATCCTTTCTTCTTGTTTCACAGATCGATTTTGAAGCTTATTTGTTGATAGATCTCGGTTTCATCTTCAGCTTCGATCCGCAGATACTTCGCATCTCAGGTACTGATTGATTTTACTAAGATACTTCCGCAGATACTTCGCATCTCAGGCTCTTTCTAGTTTGTTGTTGTTGATGTTGTTGTTGTAGATGATTTGAATTTCTAGTGTCGATTTCGTAATTATCGAATAGGGTAATGGGGCAGCAAATGCAAAGCTTGCAGTTTTAATTAGAAAAAGAGCCGTGTCTGACGCTAACGCTGCCCATGACCCCACGAATCCTTCATCTATTCGCGATTCCTTTTGTTTCGCGTTCTTTCGTTCTGAGCCGTCGATTTCGAATCGAACGGTGGATTGATATTCACACCCAACATTTACATTAGTGCCACCTCGATTTTATTAATTTAAATTAGGTGGGGAAAAAATCACAATGCGGAGGTCGACTACGAGGCACACCACGATAATTGAGACTGATTCTATTCCAAATTAAGTCGACTGCGTGTTCAACACCAAAGAAATTAATACAAAAATTTGTTTTTCCCCCTTCCTTCAGATTTGATTCCCAAATGAACATCCGTCAGCGCCTGAATCGTCCGAGCCCGGGCGCGGGCTCTATGGCCTCCGGGGATGATGCCTACAACATCATCCCGATACATAACCTTTTAGTGGAGCACCCGGCTCTTCGTTACCCCGAGGTTCGAGCTGCCATGGCTGCTCTCAGAACCGTTGGGGATCTTCGCAAACCCCCATTTGTGCATTGGCACGATGGCCTCGACTTGTTGGATTGGCTCGGTGCGTTCTTTGGCTTCCAGCGAGATAATGTGAAGAACCAGAGAGAGCATTTGGTGCTTCTCCTTGCAAATGCGCAGATGCGGCTTCAGCAGCCGCTTGATGATATCGATGTGCTCGGACACTTGGTTGTCCGCCGCACCAGGAAGAAGCTACTGCACAATTACACTGCTTGGTGTGCTTACCTTGGTCGGAAATCGAATTTGTGGGTTTCGGATTCTTTTGCAATTACTCGAAGAACCTCGCCTGACCCTCGTCGGGATCTGATGTACACTGCCTTGTATCTTCTTATCTGGGGTGAGGCTGCGAACCTCCGATTTATGCCCGAGTGTCTTTGCTACATTTTTCATTATGAGGCTATGGATTTGAATCGGATTCTTGAGGGTTATATTAATGATGCCACCGGCAGCCCTGCGCTCCCTGCTATATCGGGAGAAAATGCGTTTCTCAACCGTGTCGTGACTCCCCTGTACAAAGTTGTTCAGGCTGAGGTCGGGGCTAGCAACAATGGTACTGCCTCGCATAGTAAATGGAGAAACTATGATGATATTAATGAGTATTTTTGGCGCAGAGAGTGCTTTGATCGCTTGCATTGGCCTTTTGATCTCTCGAAGAATTTCTTTGCTACACCGCCTAATAAGAATCGAGTGAAGAAGACTGGGTTTGTTGAGATGCGCACCTTTTGGCACCTTTTTAGAAGCTTCGATCGACTTTGGATAATGCTTATTCTATATATGCAGGCTGCTGCTATTGTTGCTTGGGAGGGGAAAACTTATCCTTGGCAGGGACTACAAAGTCGAGATGTTCAGGTTCGGACTTTAACCGTTTTTATCACATGGGCTGGTCTCAGATTCTTCCAAGCCGTGCTTGATTTTGGTACTCAGTATAGCCTTATACGGAGAGAGACCTCGTTGCTTCTTCTCAGAATGGTGTTAAAAATTCTCGTTGCTATTGGATGGGCTATTGTCTTCGTTGTCCTTTATGTTCGGATTTGGGATCAGAAGAATCGTGATCGGCGATGGTCTAATGCAGCGAACCAAAGATTGATCAACTACCTTGAAGCTGCTGGTGTGTTTGTTCTCCCCGAGGTTCTAGCTCTTCTTCTCTTCATCATCCCTTGGGTGCGGAACTTCCTCGAGAAAACTAACTGGAGAATCTTCTATCTTCTTACATGGTGGTTCCAAACTCGGACATTTGTTGGCCGAGGTCTAAGGGAAGGGATCATTGATAATGTTAAGTATGCTTTTTTCTGGGTTTCGCTCCTTGCGGTGAAATTCATTTTCAGTTACTTCCTTCAGATAAAGCCCATGGTAGCCCCCACCAAGGCCATATATAACATGCCCACGTCTGCTGTTCATATCCAGTGGGCTAAAATCTTTGGACACACTAATCGGTTTGCGGTGGTGATCTTGTGGCTACCTGTTGTTTTGATATATCTTATGGACATTCAGATTTGGTACGCTATTTTTTCATCTTTTACTGGAGGTTTAGTAGGGCTGTTCTCACATTTAGGCGAGATCCGAAACGTGCAGCAGCTGAGGCTGCGATTTGAGTTCTTTGCCAGTGCAATGCAGTTTAATATAATGCCAGAGGAGCAGCTTCTTCAAGATCAGGGCACTTTGAAGACCAAGTTCAATGATGCAATTCTCCGGCTCAAGCTTAGGTATGGGCTTGGGCGGCCATATAAGAAGATCGAATCGAACCAGCTTGCAACTCATCGGTTTGCCTTGATATGGAATGAGATCATCGAGACTTTCAGAGAAGAGGATATTATTAGTAATCGTGAGGTTGAACTTCTTGAGTTGCCTGCTAAAGCTTGGAATATCCGTGTGGTTCGTTGGCCTTGTTTATTGCTCTGCAATGAGCTTCTTCTTGCTCTTAGTCAAGCAAAGGAGCTTGTTGCAACAGATAAGGGGCACTGGAGAAAAATATGCAAGAATGAGTACAGGCGATGTGCGGTTATCGAGACTTATGACAGTATCAGGCACTTATTTCTTGAGATACTCAGAGAGAGAAGTGAGGAGTACTCAATCGTGACACAAATGTTCTCTTGTTTTGATGATTCGTTGCGTGTAGGTAAATTCACTGAAGAGTTTAAGATGACAGTGTTACCCAGTATCCATGAAAATCTTATAACTCTCCTTGGTCTGATAATGAAGCCAAAGCCAGATTTAAGTAAGGTGGTTAATTTGCTCCAGACCCTTTATGATATCGCTGTTCGAGACTTCCCTGCAAATAAGAAGAGCACTGATGAGCTGAGGCAGTTGGGGTTAGCTCCTCTGAGGCCAAGCACCACTGGTTTGCTATTTGAAGATGCTGTTGAATTGCCCAGCCAAGAGGATACAAAGTTTTATAGGAACGCAAGGCGGTTGCACACAATAATAACTTCAAGAGATTCAATGAACAATGTCCCCAAGAATCTCGAAGCCCGCCGTCGCATTGCTTTCTTTAGTAATTCCTTGTTCATGAACATACCTCGGGCTCCCCAAGTCGAAAAGATGCTGGCTTTTAGTGTTCTAACCCCATACTACAACGAAGAAGTTTTGTACAGCAAGGAGCAACTACGAACAGAGAATGAAGATGGCATCTCGATCATATTCTATCTTCAAAAGATTTACGATGATGAATGGGTGAACTTTTTAGAAAGGATGAGGGAAAAAGGATTTGCTGATGAAGAGCAGATATGGGATAAAGGATCTAGGGACCTTCGGCTTTGGGCTTCTCTCAGGGGCCAAACCCTAACCCGAACAGTTAGAGGGATGATGTACTATTATAAAGCTCTGAAGATGCTCGCCTTTCTTGACTCTGCCTCTGAGGTCGATATAGGGGATGGATCAATTGAACTTGCATCAGTTGGTTCTTCACGAAGAGACTTAGAAGCTGACGGTGTTGATAGCTTTCAATCTCCATCCTTACGCAATTTAAGCATAGATAGCAATGGAGTGGGCACACTATTCAAGGGCCATGAGTCCGGGACTGCCATGATGAAATTCACTTATGTAGTGGCTTGCCAAATATATGGTACCCAAAAGGCAAAGAAGGATCCACATGCAGAAGACATATTGTTTCTGATGAAGAACAACATGGCGCTTCGTGTGGCCTATGTTGATGAAGTACACACAGGCAGAGATGAAGTTGAGTATTATTCAGTTCTCGTCAAATATGATCAAGAACTGGAAAAAGAGGTGGAAATATACCGTGTTAAATTGCCCGGACCCTTGAAGCTTGGCGAAGGCAAGCCTGAAAACCAAAACCATGCCTTTATATTTACAAGGGGTAATGCAGTACAGACCATAGACATGAATCAAGACAATTATTTCGAGGAGGCTCTCAAAATGCGGAATCTTCTAGAAGAATTCGACCATTATTATGGTTCTCGAAAACCAACGATATTGGGAGTAAGGGAACATGTCTTCACTGGCTCAGTCTCGTCCCTAGCTTGGTTCATGTCTGCACAAGAAACGAGCTTTGTTACCCTTGGGCAGCGAGTTCTTGCTAACCCTTTGAAGGTTCGGATGCATTATGGCCATCCTGATGTCTTTGATAGGCTGTGGTTTTTGAGCCGAGGCGGTATTAGCAAGGCTTCGAGAGTGATTAACATAAGCGAGGACATATTTGCTGGCTTTAATTGTACTTTGCGTGGGGGCAATGTTACACACCATGAGTATATACAAGTGGGAAAAGGACGAGATGTCGGGCTTAATCAGATTGCTATGTTTGAAGCCAAGGTTGCAAGTGGCAATGGTGAACAAACCTTGAGCAGGGATGTATATAGACTGGGGCATAGGCTGGATTTTTTCAGAATGCTTTCATTTTTCTACACTACAGTTGGATTCTACTTCAACACGATGCTCGTGGTCTTAACAGTTTATGCATTTGCCTGGGGGAGGCTTTACTTAGCTTTAAGTGGGCTCGAGGAATCAATCAAGAACAGTGCAAACTCCACCAACAATACGGCCCTTGGTACTGTTATCAATCAGCAGTTCATCATCCAGATAGGAATTTTTACGGCATTGCCAATGATAGTCGAAAATTCAATCGAGCATGGATTTCTTCCTGCTATATGGGATTTTTTGACAATGCAGCTCCAACTAGCTTCTGTTTTCTATACTTTCTCAATGGGAACCCGGACACATTATTTTGGCCGCACTATTCTTCATGGAGGTGCAAAGTATCGAGCAACTGGCCGCGGATTCGTTGTGCAGCACAAGAGTTTTGCAGAGAACTATAGGCTTTATGCACGCAGCCATTTTATAAAGGCGATAGAGCTAGGGGTGATATTGACTATTTATGCATTCTATGGTGCCATTTCAAAGAACACTTTTGTTTACATCGTTATGACAATCTCTTGCTGGTTTCTCGTGGTTTCATGGATCATGGCTCCCTTTGCATTTAATCCGTCTGGTTTTGATTGGTTAAAAACTGTCTATGACTTCGATGATTTTATGAATTGGATCTGGTTTCGTGGTAGCATGTTTACAAAAGCTGAACAAAGTTGGGAAACTTGGTGGGAAGAGGAGCAGGTTCATTTGCGAACAACCAACACTTGGGGAAAAATTCTTGAAGTATTACTGGATATCCGATTCTTCTTTTTCCAATGGGGTATTTGTTACAGACTTCATATTGCCAATGGGAGTACCAGTTTTGTTGTTTATGTTATTTCATGGGTCTATGTTATTGTGGCGATTGGGATGTTCATGTTAATAGGTTACGCTCGCAACAAGTACGCTGCAAAGGAACATATATACTATCGATCCGTCCAATCCTTCATCATTGTCCTTGTGCTGCTTGTCATTGTTATTTTGCTGAAGTTCACCGATTTTGATTTTGTTGATATTTTTACGAGCCTTTTGGTGTTGATTCCTACTGGTTGGGGGCTCCTATCGTTGGCTCAAGTTTTCAGACCACTTATAAGACGAAGGCCCTATTTGTGGGAGGTGGTTGTTTCTGTTGCTCGTTTGTATGACATGCTTTTTGGAGTAGTTGTTATGGCGCCAGTGGCACTGCTATCATGGTTGCCTGGTTTCCAATCGATGCAGACAAGAATTCTATTCAATGAAGCATTCAGCCGTGGTCTTCAGATATCTCGAATCATCACTGGCAAGAAATCTAACTATGGCATGTAAATCGAGGTACAACTTCATCTTCTTTTCTTAGTATCTCGCGTTTATTCTGTTTATTCTATATTATTTTCATACCGACATTTGCTGATAATTATATTCTGGGCATATTTATCGGTTCAATTAATTTTCGGCCTTTACCCTCAAGTGGCTTGCTAACATTATGTGAATAGCTATCACCCTCTGTAAAGAGGCCTTGAATATATGTTTGTATGCTTTTGGGCTCCGTGTGACTCTTAAATCATGAACTGATTCCTATTATTTTCAATATATCAGTACTCTTAACATGTAAACGCCGTTGATGTTGCACCTAGCTCCTTTTAGGTTACCCATAATCTGACTATCACTAATTATGAAATGTGAAAATGTAAATGAAATTGATGATCTCGGTTGGCACAATCCCTTGGTATTATCGAAAAGGAATTGCCTCTAGGCCCTCTACCCTTGTTACATTAAATTTATAAACTTCAGTGGAGTTGTTTGATTGAATTCAATTGTACTCGGTAAGACAGCATTGTAAAGCAATTCAACGCAGTGTCAACTTGGCTTGGAGAATGTATGCTGTTGTGCAGTGAAGAGGATCACTAGAATAATACTAACATAAATCATTGATCCTTGTGCTGAGAGCTACCAATTGAGGGTATCTTTGTTAGTATTTATTGTACAGGCGATATGTTTTGTTCAATGTTTAGAAAAACCCTGAAGGGGCGATATACCTCTCATTTGCTAGGTATACTTACCTATATTTGATATTCCTTGATAGAGGCTAATAAAACTAGCATCTGAAGACTTCCTTGCAAAAAAAAAAAAATTATCTCTGTAAAATTAGTGCAAATATAATGGGACAACCTATCATAAATTCTCTATTTTGTTTTATATGTTGATCTTTTGCTAGTCCTTGCTTGCATAGCTCCTTGTGTTGATGAATGCTTTCTTACTGTAAACTTGTTCTTTTCTAAAGCTGTCAGAGTCTAAACTCACTTTGGAAGTATTTCTTGCAGATCCAGTTGAGGTTTAAGCTAGGGTTTTACGGAGGCTACCATATTCTTTGTGCAGCTAGCGCATTAGTCTGTTGGGATATTTTGCCTCTTCGCCGGCTTATCTTTGTTAATATGTTTATTTAGACAGAACTTCCCTACGCTATTATGGGTTGCGATTTCGATGAGGTTGTATAATTTGGGAGTTGGCATATATCTAAACCATTACAAAATTTTCCATTATTAACTAGGAGGGATATAATTTATTATTTAGCCTTCTATACTACTTTATTCTTCTCCATGCGGGATCTTCAAATTTGCCTCATGTTTCTGAACCGATGAAGAAGGAATTATTGAAGGAGATGGTCACATTGATTGCTTGATGAGGAATGAAATATTTTTGTTTCGAATGATGCTGTCGCATCTGCCTCCAAAGTTTTAACAAAACACAAGGTAAGGTTCACAAGTTTTTTGATGGTTTGTTTTTATCAAGGTTTTGACTTTTATGAATGCTCCTTTTTTTTTGAGAGAATATATTAAATATATCTTTGAACAGCATCATAAATTATATGGGCTGTTTGGTTTGATGAAGCTAGGGTGGTATATATGCAGCTTCTAATCTGCTGCAGTTCCAACTTCATCAAACCAAATACTAAGCCCAGGTACTTCATTCTGGATGGTTTAGTCGGATGATACTTGAGCAGTTATTTAGTTAAATTCAAATAAGCCACGACGAAGGTACATGCGCGGCATTTGTTTGTGTGTGCGTGTGTTCAAGGGGATGACAATACACCACTTGTTGAATATGAGTTAGATAATGTTCCCGGAGAGAACTGAATCAGTTAATAATCCTGGAATGCCGTGAGTGTTCAAATACTTTAGCCCACTGTGAATTATTAGTCTTCTTTTGGGTGGAAGCAACTTCTCATGTGAATAATAAGTCGGTTTCTAATTACTTAAAGATTTTCTTCTTCTAATTATATGTTGATGACTACCAAGGGCCCCCACCCAATGCGATGCATGAACAGGAAGTCAAAAGTAAAGAAAAATCATATTTATTTAAAAATTTATTCTTTATTATTATATGATTTATAAGTTGTAACATCTTATATTTATGAACTACATATGTAAAATATATGAAAGATTAATTTGTAAATATTTTGACATTTCTTTCGCTTTTCAATATTTTACCTTGTTATTATATACGAGAATCGGAAATTATTTATAGGCCGTAGAAGTTTAAAAAATCTAAGTATTTTTTCTCTGTCTTTTTAATATTTTTCTTATCATAACACATGAGAATCACGAAATGTATAATTCCAAAATTTTGTTTTCTTTCAAATTTCCAACATTATGCATGTAATACACGAATACGGCGAAATTTTAAGAGCCTCGAAAATTCGGACCGTTTTGGTTTTCAAATATTTTGCTTGGTATAGCATAAGAATATCATGAAATTTTAAAAAATAAAATATTGTTTGTTGTTTTATTTTTTGGATATTTTTCATGATGTAGCACCAAAAAATCGCAAAATTTTCCGTTTAATTTCTGTTCTCCAATATTATGTATGCTATACCATACGAAAATCAAAGAATTTTGAAAAATCTTAATTTTTTTTGTTTTCTTCGTTTTTTAAAGATTTTGCATGCTGTGGTAGTGACAATTGTGAAATTTAAAAAAAAAATTCAAAATATTGTTTTTTTCAAATTTATAATATTTTGCACGTTATGACACGAAAATTACATAATTTTCAATATCTCTAAATTTCCTATTTTGTTCGGCTTTTGAATATTTTGCCTGACATAGCATACGAAAATTGCAAAATTTTCAAAAAAAAACTCAATCTTCTTTATTCTCTGAGGTTTTTCAATATTTTGCTCGTATAGCACACATAAATCGAGATAACTTCAAAAATCCCAAAAATTTCAACATTTTGCATTTTATAGCATAAGAAAATCATGAATTTTTAAAAGTTCAAAAAATTCCGTTTTATTCAGATTTTTAATATTTTGCATGGTATAGCACATGTAATGTCAACTTTTTTACAAACAAAAAATTTCTGTTTTCTTTAGTTTTCAATATTTAGCCCAAAAAGATCATGAGTTTTTTAAGAATTTAAAAAAAATTTGGTTTCTTCAAATCGTCAATATTTTGCATATTAGCCCACGAAAATAGAGAAATATTAAACAATCTCAATATTTTTGTTTTATTCGATTTTTCAATATTTTGCTTGTTTCACAAAGATCACGAACATCTAAAAATATATTGTAATATTTTAGTTTTTCCCGTTTTTCTATATTTTGTTTCCCATAGGATAAGAATATCGCTAAATTTAAAAAATCAAAATTTTCGTTTTATAATTTTTTGTATAATGTATAGCACTCGAAAATCGTCAGATTTTCGGTCTTCAATACCTTTTTATTTTTCTTGCTGGATAGTGCATGAATTTTGCAATATTTTTTAAAAGTTTCAAAATTTTAAATTTTCTTCCGTTTTTCGACATTTTGCTTGTTATAACATACAAAAATTGCAAAATCTTCAAAAAATCTCATGAATTTTATATTTTTTTCGGTTTTTAAATATATTTTGTTAGCTATAAGCACACAAAAATCATGAATTTCAAAAGTATCAATATTTTCCGTTTTCTTCCGTTTTTCTCTTACATGCTATGGCACAAGAACACCACAAAGTTTATTGCTATATTTTTATAATTTGTAATATCTCATCTTTATAAATTTCATATGTAAAATATATGAAGGATCAATTTGTAAATATTTCGGCATTTTTCTTTCGCTTTTCAATATTTTCCTTATTATTATATACGAAAATCGTGAAATTTTTATTAGTCATGAAAATTTTAAATATGTAAAAATTATGTTTTTTTTGGCTTTTCAATATTTTACTTACTATAGCACATGAGAATCACGAAGTGTAAAAAAATCCAAAATTTTCTATTTTCTTCCGATTTTCAACATTTTGTACGCTTATGAATATGAATATGACCAAATTTTAAAAATGTCAAAATTTTGTTTTATTTGGTTTATTAATATTTTGCTTGTTATATTTTTGGTTTTTCGTTTTTTCAATATTTTTCATGATATAGCACCAAAAAATCGCTTAATTTTCTGTTTTTCTCTTTTTTCAATATTTTGAAACAAGATATTAAAATGATTTGCTTCAGTTTTTCATGTTAAAGCACAAAAAAAAACAAGATATTTTGAAAAAAAAATTGTTTTTTCTGTTTTATTCGGTGTTTTAATATTTTTCATGTTATAGCACATGACAATTGTGAAATTTACAAAAATTTTAAATTATTTGCTTTTTTCAAATTTATAATATTTTGCACGCTACCATACTGAAATTTCATACTTTTCAAAAATCCCTAACTTTTTTTTTATTACGGTTTTAAATATTATTTACTTGATATAACACATGAAAATCGTGAAATTTTTAAAAAATTCGTATTTTCTTTGATTTTTAAAAATATTTTGCATGGTTTATAGCACACGAAAATCATGAAATTTTAAAAAATCTCAAAATATTTTTATGCCATTTTTCTCAATATTTTATTTGCTATAAACAAACAAAAAAACAATATTTTTAAAAAGCCCAAAATTTTCTTCCAATTTTCAATGCAGACGAAAATCACGAATGATTTAAAACTTCAAAAATTTCCGTTTTCTTCACATTTTTTTTTAGATAATTGGTGGAATAAAGTAGCCATCCGCTCATAAATGGAAGACCCTAGCTCCGGGTCTTCCTAATGGGCCTTTTCAAGCCCTAACAATGGACTACTTCAAGTCCTTGTTTTTTTTTCTTTCACATTTTCAATATTTTGCATACCATATATCAAAAGAAAATCGTGAATATTTAATTTTTTTTTAAAGATTCCTATTTTTCTTCAAATTGTTATATACTGCATGTTACAGCATACGAAAATCGCGAAATTTTAAACAATCTCAATATTTCTGTTAATTTGGTTTTTAATATTTTGATTGTTATAGCAAATAAAGACCGCGAGTTTCTAAAAAATCTCACAATTTTCTGGTTTCTTCTGTTTTTAATATTTTGTTTCTAATAACACACGAAAATCGCTAAATTTTTAAAAGTCATTTTTTTGGTTTATTCGGTTTTACAATTTTTTGTATGATGTATATGTAAGGACCACGTTGTTTTTAAAATAAATATATTATGCTTAAATTTGAATATTTTCTGATCCGTTTTGTTTAACAGAAATTTATTTAAAAGAGAGGAATTTTATTTCAAAGAAAGGAGAATTTATTTAAAAGAATTTTTTGAAAAGATTAAAATTATTGGTTAACATTTTCTTAATGTAAAGAAAAGAATTTATTAAAATTTATTTGGAATTTTTAGATTTCAATTTGAATTTAAGCGATTTTTTTGCGGAATTGTAATATTTTCAGAAGAAGGAAACTATTTTTTTTTGAATTTATTAGTCTTACCAAAGAGAAAGAAATTTATATAGAGGATTTTTATTTTTGGAAAAGAAATATTTTTGAAAAGATTGAAAATTATTTATTAAAGATTTATGAAGTAGGGAATTGAATTTGTATTTTACAGAAAATGATTTTATTATATTTTTAAAGAGAAATATTATATTAGAAAAATGAAATTATTGAAGTAAATTTATTTTTATGAGAGAAAATAATTTATTTGAGTTTTTTAGAATTTATTTGGAATTTTTATGATTTAACTAGAATTTATTTAGATGTTTAAACCCTAAAACAAAGCCCAAAACTGTAACCCTAATCTTGGCCCGGTCCAGCCCAAAGCCTGGCTTGCTCACACTGATGTCAGCGAGGTGATTGGCTGGGCACGAACGTGACGCGTGGCTGCCACATGGCGGGAGTCGGCGTGGGGTATTTTTGTAAATTTGACATTTTCAGCGCTTTATATACACCTCGAGGTATTATAGCTGTTTTTAACCTCGAGAAGGATTCAGAAAAATTACAAAAAATTCCAGACTCATTGTTTTACCTTGTGTTAAAATTTTGAGGTGTTTGGGGTTACGGTTAAGGAGATATCATATCGGCAAGTCATCAGTTGTTATAACGACTTGCATTTCTGTAAGTTTACCTATCGTGCGGTCGGGCGTCGTTCCTTACAACCAAGTGTTAGTTGCACCATGTGGATAACATGTTATTATTGTTAACTAGAACTTGAAACCAATGCTTTAACAATACTAAAAGTTGTTTTTTGCGATAAATATAAATCAATAACGGGGAAGCTCAATTTCCGGGGAAGCTCAATTTCCGTGTAGTTGCTTTTCATCATTTTGCCACCCAAACGAGCGGCTGTGTTATCAATTAGTTACTCATGCTCATCATCATTGTTGATTTTGGATTTAAAATCCATCGTTAACCATGTACACAAGTCAATTCATGATTTATCAATATCGGACAAAACTTCGTCCGCAAAAGCCTAGCTTGAATGAAAATTACTGTTCACGATAAATTGTCATACTAGATATTATACAAAGAGAATAATGACGAAAAGAGGCCATAGGAGGGGATTTCCTCCTATGGCATGGAAAATATACAACCTCCGCCATTTTTTCCGATGATCGGCCCCCATCATCTTCATCGTTATCATTTAAGATGTGAGTAAACCAAATTTCATGTGATTCTACAACTTTTTCACCGTTGATTTAGGAATGCAAAAAGTTCTTTTGTCGGTAAACCGTTAATTTTGAACCCACTAAATCAACAGTGAAAAAGCTGTGGAATCACATGAAATTTGGTGTACGCACATCTTAGATGATAATGATGATGATGATGGGCGCCGATCGTCGGAAAAAATGGCGGAGGTTGTATTTTTTCCACGCCATAGGAGTAAATCCCCTCCTATGGCCTCTTTCCTCCATTAATCTCTTATACAAAATATCATTGCTACACATATTAACGAGTATGAGACACCCAATTACATGCTAAACTGTCAATATTAGCACCAATCACGAAATGCACGTCTTGAGACTTGATATGCATTTTCGACATGATTGGTACACTTGGTTAACTTGGTTAACTCATGCTCATGATATTGTTGTTCATATGCATAAATGTGCTTTGAAATCATTTATTACCATGTGTGGTTGGATGGCTAGAGCGGTGAACATCACAAAGACGATCGAGGTTATTGTACGAGTGGAACTAAGTGTCCGTCTAACTGTAGGGTTCCTAGGCATCCTAATGAGGTCTCACAAGGTATCAACCATGCCCGTTTCAAATTTTACGGTGCCGAGAAACCCTAGACTACGGATCGTTAGCTAGATTTCTAGGCGATAAATGAAACTAGTTAACAACTTAACTAAAGTTTAAACGGAAATACAACCTTTGTAGATCCGGTGCTCCACCTTCATAGCTCCGCAACGAAGTCCCCTCGCTGTCCAAATGAATTCCCGGGCTCTGGCGTCGGCTTCGTCGGAGAAATGGCGAGCTAGGTCGTTGATGTCCATGCCGAAGATGATCTACGTCGAAGCATCGCAAGATCAAGCTCTCACTTCACCAAGTCATGAAACTTGTGAAGAAAACACACTCTACTACTTGGCAAGAGGTAGAGGATGAAGAATTAGAAAGTGGGTAGACTTTAGATTTGGATTTCTCACTCTTTTTCATCACTTGCCATTGATGGAGGCAAGCTTTCTTCACTTGAAGAAATGAAGAAGAAGAAGGTAAATGTTATGATAAGTTATTTCCAAAAAGAAAATTAAAAGAATACTTATCATAACCAAACCATGGTCAAGTGTAGAGAATAAATCATGGTTAGTGGGATGGTTAGGGTTAAACATGAGACAAAATGGTCACTTGGTCAAAGTGTTCATGAAACTTTATGAATAAAACAAAACATGCCACCATTTTCTCATTTGCTTTTCTTTTTCCAAAAGAATAAATAAATGAATAAAATGAATAAGGAAAAAGTAAACCCTAACCATTTCATTAACCAAGGTTTAATTCTTTACACTTAACCAAAAGGCATGCATCATCAAACATGATACAAAGCAAGTGCACAAAATCATATCGCATATGCAATGCGCACATCCGAGTGAGAAAATCCATCTTAAAGTGAACCGATACTAGTTAATGCAAAGTAATATATCAAATATATAATTATGCATTAAATCATTAAATCAACACTTGATTTAACGATCCGGTTATATCGCATATAACCGACTAGTATTCTATGTATCGGCTTATCGAACCAACCCTTGATTCGATAACTAGGTTATATCGCATACAACCTTTCAATACATTCATCGCGAGAATGGAATACGGTATCACATACACGCATTATTCTCGGTCCCGCACATATCTCATATGCGCTCCTATTTCGTTTCGCTTGAGCCAGGAAACCTCTGTGTAGGACTCTAAAGACTCGTCAATACGCCGGCAGCAGGTGATGATCATATCAAACACCCACAAGCCGCAAGCGGTCTGCTAAACGTAACGGCCACCCGGGTATTGAGCGATCAGAAGATCGACGAGCAAGCCCGCTCACACTCCAGTGAATCCAACCAGTAACACTACCGTACAGTCCGGTCTGATCGTCTGATATGTCGCATATCTTGCCTAGGGGTGGTAAACGTCAGACCCCAATAGCTCGATAAGTCGTGTCGATATGAGGTCTATAACAATTTGAGAAACTACTGGTAACACTTACCAGTAAATCTCAGCAACCCTGGCCAGGGATTTCTTGTTATAGCCAATCGAACACAGCGCAACATCAACTCCCTATACCGGGAGAGACGAATCCCCTCCTATCGCTCATTGCCTCCATGTGACTCGGGACTGTACCCAAAAACCACCGTTTTGCACGCCCTCTTGGACGTGGTAAGATGGAAATCAAAGCACAGTGGGAACCACACAAGACTCTATGACGATCTCGGGTCAACAGACTACTCTGTACCAGTGTCACCAGAGAACTGCCATCTGACATAAGGTATAATACCATCTGTGAGTTCTCGGCGAGTCCGTCCAGTGTACCCAGTCTCTACTGAGCACCCGTATATCATCTCTGATTTCAAACACCAATGGATATGGGATCATCCATCGCCCATCTGTATGGGTCGAGAAGGTACACGCTAGTCTACTCTGGTATATCGATGCCCCGTCTCGATACACCCACGACTAGGGACTCTGAAGGATGTACTTGTGGACTACCATGTCCCCACTAGTATGATCCGCATCATAGTCCAGGTAGTCAAGTACACATCCTAAGGGCTTTACCAACATGTATCAGAGAGACATCTGTGTATACGTTAAGGTAAATGGCAACCAGATAGCATACTATCATGTCGAGCAAGAAAGTCCTCCCTATATATGTCCCAGCATCCACTACAATATACATCCAATGTACAGTAATGGCCTCTAGGGCATACATATAACTAACAATCTCCCACTTGCACTAGGGCCATCTGTAGCAGTGGTTGTAGTATCTCATACTCAACCATCCCATAAAAGTCTCTTTCTGGGAATAGGCCTTTGTGAATGGATCCGCCGTGTTGTCCTCTGAGTCTGCTCTCCTAACCTTGATCACCTGGAGATCAACCATCTCCACGATCAGGTGACACTACCTTAGAATATGTCTGGATCACTGATGGGACCTGCGTTCCTTGGTATAAGCCACAACTCCATTGTCACATAATGGGAGGAACATAGTTCATCTCATGAACCAATATACACCCAAACAGCCTCTTTGGTAGCATCTTAAGTAGCGATGTATCCTGCCTTTATCGTCTAGTATGTCACGGTATCTAGCTTGGAACTCTTCCAACATACCGTCCCTGTACTGAGGGTAAAGACAATGCCTGCGACTGACATTCAGTCGTCTTTATCACCCTGGAACACTTTCAGTGATTCTCCCCTGGATCGATTGATACCATCTCACTACATCTAGTGAGAATCCTAACATCCATTTAGATCTATCTCATAGATCCAAAACCCCAGGATTTAGTAGGTATCACTTTGATCCTACACGGAGAATCTTTGTGATAAACGGAGATTGATCGAGCGTAGCATAAGAAACTCCTTTCTTATCAAGAGTATGTCATCCACGTACTCTACGAGGATCACCACCATACTCCCTACTACCTTTTTGTTTATACAAGGTTTATCTACCATTTTGATGATGTCAAACTGTTTGACTATTACATCAAAACAGACGTTCCAACTCCGCGATGCCTGCTTTATCATATAAAACATCTTGCACACGTTTCCGCTGCTCCCACTGTCTACGAGGCCCTCTGGCTGTGTACTTATAGACGCACTCTTTTAAAACATCATTTAGAAAAGCAGTCATGGCACCCAACCGCCAGATATCGTAGTTATGGTATGTAGCCGTGGCAAGTAGGATCTGGATGGACTTAAGCATAGCTTCTGGAAAAGGTTTCATCATTATCCACGCCTGGTCGATGACGAAAACCTTTAACAAGTCTAGCTTTGAAAGTCTCAACTTTTCCATGTACACCAAGTAATCTTCTCAAGATATACCTGCTCCTGATGGGGATTTAAACCTTCAGATATAGCAACCAAAGTCCATACTTTGTTGGTGTATAAGGATTCCATCTCAGATCGATAAACATCCAGCCATTCTTATAGAGTCATACTCCTGATGGCCAGCTCGAAACTAGTTGGGTCATCATCTCATGATGCAATCCTCGCTCCCACTGTCATAGAGAAACCGAAGTATCTCTCAGGTGGGTGAGGAACCCTACTAGATCGGCGGAGAGGCTGAGGTTCGTTGGAATCTACTGAATCCTTTGGTTCTGTCAAATCATCAGCTGCAGTTTGTATAGCTGGAACATTTCCAGTTGTACATAACTGACGTTGCCTCGAGCTTGTCCGGATTTTGCTTTTTAGACATAGGCCGGACAACCCCAAATCTTAACTAGCTTAAGACATGGGCTCTTCCCTTTCCATATCACATATGAAGTGGTAGGCACTGATTTGATTCGAACCCTATTCAATAGGTATGCATCTTCTCAAGCGCATAACTCCCAAAAATGAAATAGGTAACTCATTAGTACTCATCATAGAGCACACCATATCATATAGGGTGTGATTGCTCCGCCCCGATATACCATCGTGCTATGGTGTATTTGGAGGAGTAATGCCGAGAGAGAATCTCATTCTCCTTTAGAATAGTCCAGGAATTCCGTGCTCAAGTATTCTCCTCCTTGATCTCATCAAAGGACATAATACTTATACCCGTATTGGTTCTCTACTTCTAACTTATATTCTGTGAATATCTCAAAAGGTTCGGACTTGTGTTTTAACAGGAACATAGGTCTGAATCTCGAAAGATCATTAGAGAATGTAATGAAGTAAAAAGAACCGGTCTTGGTATGTGTAGACAGGGGACCTACATACATCAATATGTATCATCCCAAGAGTTCACTAACTCTTTCTCTGTTTCCAATAAACATGGCTGTGGTCATCTTATCTTTGTGACATGACTGACGAGTTTCACAAGATGTAAATTCAAACTGATTTGAATGTGCATCTACATGTAACTTCAGCTAGTCGGGTCGCATTGATATGACCTAGTCTACAATGCCTCAAGAAGAATTCGTTCATGTCTGAACTCTTCCTCTTGTGTGTGATCTGTATACTAAGAACTGTAGTTTGATTTAGAACGTCAATGCTTTTAGATAACGTGCCTGAACCGATCAACTTTTGATATAGGAAATGTTCAAAACATTATCCAACAATACAAAATTATATCATTTCTTTACTTATAAAGAGACCAATATGATTTTGTATATCATGTTCGGTATCTAATAACATTCGTTCAGAATCAATGTATTGGTAATACAGGGTGACAGTGACCGACAGACTTGGCTGCAACTTTTTCCCCGTTTTCTGCCTCATGAAACTTATCACCCGTTCTCAGTTTTTCTACCCTTTTGTAGCCCTATGTAACAGATTACATATCTGGGATCCTGATCCGGTATCATATACCAGGATGCGGAGGATACTGAGAAACAGTTCTGTATAATGAACACACCCGAAGATGATGCATCAGCATGCACTCTCTTCGTTTGGGCGGCACGGGAAATCTGGTATTCCCCAATTTCCTGCTCTGTCTTATAACAATTATAAGTTGGAGCGGGACCAACGTTCCCCAGCTCAGTATAACAAGCGGGTTCGGTCAATAATCCGTTTTATTATCTTGATTAAGGCGTGACATGGTCGCTACCAGGAGAGAGAGAGAAGAAAACACTCAGCGTGCGCTCTTGCAAGAATAGATTGGTTATTATTTTATCTAATCAGGATGGCTCCCACTGCTTTTTATCAAATCTTCCTTCAAACCCTAAAAGGAAAGACTAGCCGGGATTAATTACACACTACAAGTTCGTCAATCTTTCAGCCAGGCCAGTGTCGGTACTTTGAGGGAGGTCCCCCGTGCTTTCGCACGAACCTAATTAATGTAAATCTCGTTTTCCCAGAGGCGTAACCCCGTTGACACCTTTCTAGACACCTACTTGATCGGCTAATTGTAATGTGTAAAACTCTCCCAGGAGTAACTCTTACTCGCAGCGGGTATCGGGATCCAATTATCTCATAGAAGGTATGCAGTCTCATTGCAAATTTCAACACTTGAAATTCCCGATAATATTTTACCCCTAGCGTCCTATGACCTTGACGCAGGCCAACAAACCATAGTGCGCTAGTCAAGTTCAACCCGTCATTTCCTGATTGAATTAAACCCACCCGCACGACCCTTGACGCAGGCCAACAAAGTCGCACGACTACCCTAATCCAATCTGCATCATATGCATAAGCAGATAAATACTAGTTAGCTACCGCACACTACGCCTTGACGCAGGCCAACAAACGTAGCACGAATACTAACTACCACTTATCTGAAATGACGGAGGGCTACGACAGATTTTTCTGAAAACCTATTGCGTAATGAACTTGATATCGTTGCAGGATCGAATGAATTTTGAAATAGAGTGTTTTTGAGGCTTTTCTAGTTTTGCTAAAGGAGTCACTCCTGGTGAAGGGATCGTCGGTCCTTTCCTCGTCGAATGAGGTGCGGGATATATCATATATATCGCTGTTCAAAGCAGAACTCTTAAAAGCAATCAAAAGACAAACCGAGTGTGTAGCATCTGCCAGTTATTGCTAAAGGAGTCACTCCCGGTGAAGGGATCTCGGTCATTTCCTTATCGAATAAGGTGCATGATATATCATATATACCGCTGTGCAAAGCAAGAACTGTAGCTACCTGTTTTATTTTGAAATTCGATTCTACAACATCTTAGGTTTCTTTTATTTCATTAATCTCATTAATGAAGTCCCATCATTTAAGTACCTAAACATCACAGATAAATACGACGTACACTTATGCCATCCGCATTCGCCTCGATGTCCCCTCGTGCACCGTTAGGTTAGGTAACTAACGGCAGAGCGGGGCAGGGCTAGCGTGGGTGTAAAACATAAGTAACGTCTATATAATATATCATATATACTATATACTGTATCTATCACAGAACATCACATGATCACATCACAGATATCGCAGCAGAAGAATCATATGAAATATTGGATATACTAGGACGTCCGTGTTTTCAATACGAGCCAGTATAAAACACGGATTCCACGGTCGTGATGAATAGCCAAACCCACACCCCTAGACCCCTACGAGAGCGGTAAGCAACCCTACCAATTCTGGAGTTAGGAGACCCGGACCCGACTCCTCGAGTTGGTCTCCCACTGGACTCCAGAACCCGGTTACTTGTGCCCTCCTCCTTGGGTCTATCCTAGTGCAGAAAAGTAAATAATATACATCAACGGTGGCAACTTCCGCAACCTGGAAGTGCCCCAATAAAAGAATATTATATACAAGTTTTTACATTAATGAAAATGAAAAAACACTCATCTCACATAAAAACCCCCGGCTATTCAAACACGACGATCCAATATAACATATTCAGCAACACATAACATCACATGTCATCAACGTAAGTAAATATGTGCAACCCAATTGTCGTTGACATATAGCAACGAAACCGGCGATATCACATATTACACTTACGGTCACAGAAAAGAAAGTGTAAAACTACAACAGTTGGAATCCGCAACCACCTCAGACATCGCATGCCTGACCAAATGAATTCTTTAGACATCGTATGCCTAGCAATTATAAACTCCGCATTTTAGTCTCAAAATCAAAAACTCTTTTCAATATCAAGTCGGACAATTCAACAAGATTCCCGACATCCTGATCGAATGCTCGTCGCAAACTTCAGTAGACGGCCGCACCCCCGATACCGTCGACGAAGTGCACCAAGGCAGAACACCGCTGCCGGGAGCACCCGAACGGATGCTTTTGGCGACGGGGTTCTCCTACAGTCACCTGGTCGGGGCTATGGGGTGAGGCTGTCTATTAAGTTTATCCGGCGAGTATCCGCGTACGCTACGAGATTGCGACGGACTTTTGATCATATCAAAATTCCGTGGCAACCGATCAAGTGAGACTAAACTGCTATGTTTATAACATTCATTCAGTTATCACATAACTACTTGTGAATTCCAATTATTGTATCCCATTCCGGATAAATAGAAAATGTCAAACTTTCCGATCGAACAATCGAACACCCAAGTTTTCCCGATACAGATCAACACATGAAACAAGTCTAAAAACATTCAGTTCGTGCCTCAGTACCAACGGTCCAGCCGTAGAAGGGTCAAACCAACGCCTCACATGTGGCACGCCGTACTGCCCCAAACCCGAAGGTTCAAAGGGCAGTTCAAGACGGTCACATAATCGAGTTAAGGTTTGTTGTCTTCTAGAGGGTCCATTGCATTACTTGCACTACTTAGAACGTCATTAAACTACGGAAAGATCCAACACTTGGAAATTTCCCGACAGGGGAAAAATTGGGTATTTATATCCGGTCGAACTTTTTAACATATTCTAAAATTTATCCGGAAAGCCACACAGACAAAATTTGATAATCCGATCGAACATTCGAATCCCCAAAACAACCCCAGAAAATTCAACTTTTGAATAAATATTAAAAATTCCCAGAAAAATCAGCATCTGAAAACATGAATTACTGTACAGAAAGGGGAGGATGACGTCACCATGTTGCCGCGGAACCGCCGCAGAAGCAAGGCTTCTGCCGCGGTTCCGCCGCCGTTTATACTGTTCATGAATAAATTTTTGCGCCGTAATTCTTAGAATTCCCTGCTGAATTTTTTACGAATTTTTAATCTGGAAAAATCCCAGTTTTTAGAAAAAGTCCAGAGAGCTATTTTGGGTTCGGATTTTCGATCGATCGGACTTCAAACTGCGTCTAGACTTCGCCTAAGGCTCTAGCTAGGCTCTGATACCACTGTAGGGTTCCTAGGAATCCTAATGAGGTCTCACAAGGCATCAACCATGCCCGTTTCAAATTTTACGGTGCCGAGAAACCCTACACTACGGATCGTTAGCTAGATTTCTAGGCGATAAATGAAACTAGTTAACAACTTAACTAAAGTTTAAACGGAAATACAACCTTTGTAGATCCGGTGCTCCACCTCCATAGCTCCGCAACGAAGTCCCCTCGCTGTCCAAATGAATTCCCGGGCTCTAGCGTCGGCTTCGTCGGAGAAATGGCGAGCTAGGTCGTCGATGTCCATGCCGAAGATGATCTACGTCGAAGCATCGCAAGATCAAGCTCTCACTTCACCAAGTCATGAAACTTGTGAAGAAAACACACTCTACTACTTGGCAAGAGGTAGAGGATGAAGAAATAGGAAGTGGGTAGACTTTAGATTTGGATTTCTCACTCTTTTTCATCACTTGCCATTGATGGAGGCAAGCTTTCTTCACTTGAAGAAATGAAGAAGAAGAAGATAAATGTTATGATAAGTTATTTCCAAAAAGAAAATTAAAAGAATACTTATCATAACCAAACCATGGTCAAGTGTAGAGAATAAATCATGGTTAGTGGGATGGTTAGGGTTAAACATGAGACAAAATGGTCACTTGGTCAAAGTGTTCATGAAACTTCATGAATAAAACAAAACATGCCACCATTTTCTCATTTGCTTTTCTTTTTCCAAAAGAATAAATAAATGAATAAAATGAATAAGGAAAAAGTAAACCCTAACCATTTCATTAACCAAGATTTAATTCTTTACACTTAACCAAAAGGCATGCATCATCAAACATGATACAAGCAAGTGCACAAAATCATATCGCATATGCAATGCGCACATCCGAGTGAGAAAATCCATCTTAAAGTGAACCAATACTAGTTAATGCAAAGTAATATATCAAATATATAATTATGCATTAAATCATTAAATCAACACTTGATTTAACGATCCGGTCATATCGCATATAACCGACTAGTATTCTATATATCGGCTTATCGAACCAACCCTTGATTCGATAACTAGGTTATATCGCATACAACCTTTCAATACATTCATCGCGAGAATGGAATACGGTATCACATACACGCATTATTCTCGGTCCCGCACATATCTCATATGCCCTCCTATTTCGTTTCGCTTGAGCCAGGAAACCTCTGTGTAGGACTCTAAAGACTCGTCAATACGCCGGCAGCAGGTGATGATCATATCAAACACCCACAAGCCGCAAGCGGTCTGCTAAACGTAACGGCCACCCGGGTATTGAGCGATCAGAAGATCGACGAGCAAGCCCGCTCACACTCCAGTGAATCCAACCAGTAACACTACCGTACAGTCCGGTCTGATCGTCTGATATGTCGCATATCTTGCCCAGGGGTGGTAAACGTCAGACCCCAATAGCTCGATAAGTCGTGTCGATATGAGGTCTATAACAATTCGAGAAACTACTGGTAACACTTACCAGTAAATCTCAGCAACCCTGGCCAGGGATTTCTTGTTATAGCCAATCGAACACAGCGCAACATCAACTCCCTATACCGGGAGAGACGAATCCCCTCCTATCGCTCATTGCCTCCATGTGACTCGGGACTGTACCCAAAAACCACCGTTTTGCACGCCCTCTTGGACGTGGTAAGATGGAAATCAAAGCACAGTGGGAACCACACAAGACTCTATGACGATCTCGGGTCAACAGACTACTCTGTACCAGTGTCACCAGAGAACTGCCATCTGACGTAAGGTATAATACCATCTGGGAGTTCTCGGCGAGTCCGTCCAGTGTACCCAATCTCTACTGAGCACCCGTATATCATCTCTGATGTCAAACACCAATGGATATGGGATCATCCATCGCCCATCTGTATGGGTCGAGAAGGTACACGCTAGTCTACTCTGGTATATCGATGCCCCGTCTCGATACACCCACGACTAGGGACTTTGAAGGATGTACTTGTAGACTACCATGTCCCCACTAGTATGATCCGCATCATAGTCCAGATAGTCAAGTACACATCCTAAGGGCTTTACCAACATGTATCAGAGAGACATCTGTGTACACGTTAAGGTAAAGGGCAACCAGATAGCATACTATCATGTCGAGCAAGAAAGTCCTCCCTATATATGTCCCAGCATCCACTACAATATACATCCAATGTACAGTAATGGTCTCTAGGGCATACATATAACTAACACTAACAACCACAAATTCCATGTATATTCCTTATAATTTTCCTTCATTTAATAAAGGCTTTTCTTTGAATCACTTGAATATTAACTTATTTTTTCTCTAAATCCATACATGTCTATTTTTTTGTCTATCTCGTTATCACATCAAATTGCTAATTCTTAGGTCATGGGTTAGAGCCCAATTATTCCTATAATCATTATTGTCTTGTTTTAATTTTTATTATTTGAAATCCTAGCCTTCTGTACTTGACATCTAAAGCCGAAAACTTTTATAACAAACCTTGTGTATTTTTGACATATGGGGATCAAGTGGGACCCTCTGGCAAAGACCCAAGCCAGGAGGCCACCAAAGGGCCGTCCCCGACGGTTAAACTACCGCCCCCGACGGCGGTATTAGTCCCAAATCACACGAGATTTCTCGTGCGATCCAATATTACTGTTTATATCACATCCCATCCCCAATCTTTCTAAATTCAACCGAGAGTCAGACACCTATATAGTCACAACCCTAGTTGCTTTTCTTTTTCTCAACCGTCTCTTTTCTAATCCGAATCTACATCTTCTTCCTCTGTCATTTCCTTCTCCTTGCTGTTTTTCTTTCAAGCCCTAAGGATCCTAACAAAAACGAAGAAGCGCTTCGCATAAGAAACTCCTCCAAACATTGTATCAACCGTCTTGATCGAATCAAGGCAACCTCTACCGCTGAGGAAGATCATAGATCCTCCTTGATTGTAAGTTCCTCTTCTCTCTTGTCCTCTCTCGTCGCGCAACTCTTGCCATACCTTGTGTTGGCTAAGAAAATACAGATTTGTTAAAATTATGAGTTTTTCTTATTATTGTCTAGCTTTTGATTCTAATATGAGTAGTATATCTAGGGTGTGATGAATTCACGTTAGTACGATGAGATGATATATTTTATTGATTGCTTTTCTATGTGTGTAGTTGTTAATCTTGATTTTCATAAGCAATCTATATCTTGTTTTATTTATTTGATGAATTATGATGGGTTTTCATGCTTATACTTCATGCTTAAGGTATGCAATGTTAAGGATCTACGCTATGTTAAATTAGGGTTTATAAAACTTAGATTTTTATGTTATGAATCTAGGTATTTTTTGTAAATTATGTCAAAGTGATTTTCAAAGTGATTTTCAAATTATTTTACAATTAGATATTTGATTTCATGATATCTCTAAATCTTTCTCTAAGCTTATATATTTTAAATGTGAAAGATTTTTATCAATACCAGTTCAACTCTATTTTATTAAGTAGTAAAAATAGAAGATATGGAAGATACCTACTCAAATTCTATTTCCATCATATATTCCAAATTAGGAAATATGATGAGTCTATCTTTAAAACTATTTCTTCGTGGTTATTTTATCAAGCATGCCTCCATGAGTATATTTGGAGATTAGCCAAATTTAGAAACTTTCCTATCTTGAGAATATATGTTGCTATTATGATTGCATCAAATATCTTGTTACATGCTAAATTTGGAAAGTTTTAAGACCATGGAAAACATATTTTTCTCTTTCACATCTCAACCAACTTTCCTATAATATTTTGTTTCAATATAATATTTTGTTTCAATATTAGATATGATATAACGATATTTCGATTAGACCTTCTTTCTAAATTAGAAAAGTCTTATTCAGAGAATATGAGTCTAGCATATTTATATCTTAAAAGCTATTATGCAAGATCTTATCCCTCTATGTCATGAGGGAAAATATTAATGTGTTATTATGTTTTCTTGAATTCTGTATATTTTATTGCTTAATACTGTCCACCCCATATCACGGATGTGATAATATCGTCATTAGTTTTTGTGGATTATTACGTGGATATATGTATATTCTATGTTATTGCCGTATCTTAGTGTTTGATTGTGTGTGTGTGTGTATAAGTGATTACATATGTATATATACCCTATATTTTCATATAGGGTGACTTAGCCTACATTATATTTCGTAATTATCCAGCGACTACTCTATCGTAGTTATCTAACCTATGAGTGATTGACGTCTCTCTGTGGTCAGTACGAAATCTATAATTTAAATTAAGTCGGATTGTTACGTTGTTTTCTTTTAAGGTTGAAATATGTTTTTCCTTGTATGTTGAAAATTGTTTTACGCCTGTTTTAAAATAGACATAACTCTTAACTTAGAAATCCAAATTGAGCAAACTCAAATTTCTGAAATATCTACAGAGAGTTAGGTACATGTATCTCCTAAGTTAAATTCCTTGAAAACTGACGGAAACCACTTGAAAATGCGTTTTCATAAAATGCGACGAATCTGGACAGCAGCAGAAAATATCTGCACAGCTTGAAAGTAGCGCGGAAGCTTACACAAATAGTCCTAGAGGTATGGAGGGGGGTTGAAACGGACCACACAAACAATATGCTCAGATTAAAAATTCTATCAACCACACTTGCAAAAATAACACAATTGAATAGTTTAAGCAAATGGCATGCCAATAGAGATGAGTGGCTAAACTAATCACAATCGTGAACACATAAGCATATAACAAGCAATAGATATAGAAATCAAGCAATGTAAAGAGCATATAGAGTGGAAGCAATAATCAAGCATGCAATACCTAAGTAAATAAATTATAAAGCATAAGAGAAATTGCAAACGCAAACACGAGTCGATTCAGAGTGGTTCGGGAGATCCCCTGGTCCACTATCTTTAGACACAATTGAATAATTTAAGCAAAGAATATATCAATAGAGATGAGTGACTAAGCTAATCACAATTGTGAACACATAAGCATATAGAAAGCAATAGATATAGCAAGCAAGCAAGTAAAGAGCATATAGAGTAGAAGCAATAATTAAGCATGCAATATCTAAGTAAATAAATTATAAAGCATAAGAGAAATTGCAAACGGAAATACAAGTCTATTTAGAGTGGTTCGAGAGATCCCCTAGTCCACTATCTTTAGGCATACGAGCCTGTTCCACTAAACACGTCTCCACCGAGATTCTCACGTTGCGCACCCGCAATCAAACACGTCTCCACTGAGACAACACGTTGCTCGACACACAAGCAAATCTTCACTTTACAAGCTCTCATCTCTTACAAATGCACCCTTGCACTCAAGAAGCCTCATACAAAGAAAGAAAAACTTCTCTCACTCTCCTCTCTTACAAAGGTACATTTGCACTCAAGGATCCTCACACAAAAACAAGAAGAGGGTTACAATAAGCATAATTACTCTCAATAGAGTTTTACAAGTGAAGCACTATATACTCAAGAAGATGGCAAAGTAAATTAGAATCTCTTGAGTGATTTTGTGTATGAGAGTGATTTTAGATAAACAAATGAATATTTGATCAAACACTCACAAGAGATGGGATTTTTCTTTTGAAGATCACTTTAGAATATATGCAACTGAAATCTATAAGCGATTAAGGCTTAAAATACCAACATAAAACCTTTTTATAGCCTCCAAAAAAACCAGCCGTTATAGGTCAAAGTCAGCAGAAAACACTCACGGGAGACGTCTGAAGAACATCGGGGTAGACGTCTAAAGTTCAATTGAAAAATCCTAACGGCTATATTTTTCAAAATAAACTTAATTGCAGACGTCTGAAATTAAAATAAGGCAAACATTTGAAGAACCATAAAAACCTTCATCAAACGTCTGTCCAAAAGAACTGCAGACGTCAGATTTTCCAAAACAAATGGCAGAGCGCAAGGCAAAGCTCGGTAGACGTCTGAAGTTCAAAAGGCAGACGTCTGAAGTTATAAAAATCTGTTTTTAAAATCTTCATCAGACATCTGTCACTATGAACTGCAGACATCTCTGTCAATAAACAAAAACCAACCAGAGACTTTAGCATAGATGTCTGAAGTACAATGAGTAAACATCTGAAGTTTTAAAAAAACATTTTTAAGTCCTTCATCAGACGTCTGTCATATTGAATTTTAGACGTCTGTTGTCTCTCTGGTTTATGATATTTCCAAATATGAGAGAAGAACTACAGTGAACAGACGTCTGAACTTCAACGAGGCAGACATCTGGGATGGCACAAAAACAACAATTTGGGTTTTCTGAAAAATGAAAACTTCAAAAACGAAAAACCCGATGTTTGTAAAACCTTTGTGTATGTGTGTGTGAGTATTTCAAGAGCTCTAATTGATATAAAACATAATCGATCGAGTACTTACAAAGATCCCTATGTCGGTATCGCATTCGAAATCTTGAATTTTCGTCGTTTCGACTCGAGCTATTGAAACTTTGGCGCTTCGCTAGAACTTGCGTTGGTCGATTGATCTTCAAATTGGCTTCGACACTTGATGCTTCAAACTCAAACACTCCATTTCACTCACTTGAGTTTTGAAGTCGATATTTGATATTCAAATGAACCTCGCTTCGACTTCGAATTTGGACTTGGATTCTAGCTTCTAGGTTATTCATAGCATGAACTCTTGAATCCTTTAAAACTTCGGCTTAGCATTATGAAGCTTGAATATGAAAATTGTGAAGCACTCATCCGTATCCTCCAATCTCTTTTAGATATATCGGTCAAGCTCAATTTCCTACACCCTATTTTATAGAGCTTCGTCTTGAGATATCAGATATCCTGAAATGCAATCTGAAAGACCAAGCTCATCATATATAGTGTTATAAAATATAAGTAAGTTAATAAACACAAGTATATGGACATTCATTGTTTTGATATCATAATTATGAATAATATATCAATATCAAGACATAACTCAAACTCAAAGTATGAGATATTGATATACTAAATATATATACATGGTATAAGAGAAGCAAGATATATATCACATGTATATACCGATTCATATTGTGAATTACCAAAATAATGAATGAGAGTAATATATTGATATCAAGAATATAACACAAGTATAGCAAGAGATATTGATATATTACCTGGTATACACAAGATATAGAATATACAAGCTAAACATCAAGTGTATACAAGTTTAGTGTCGATAGGATAAATCAAGATAAGTAAGTGACACTAAACGAACTATTTATGTTTAAGCTATCATTAAAACTAAATGAAACAATCATCAAAAACCACTAGCTATCAATCTCCCCCTTTTTTGATGATGGCAAAACATGAATAGGAAATAGTATATTTATATCAAATAAAACCAAATATCCAATATCGATATACTAAAACTGCTATTATTCTCCCCTTTTTGACATAATAAAAAATGGTATTTAAGAAAATTAGAGCGTTTGAATTAATCCCACTAAATATATACGCACACCTAAAGAGAATCAAACAATTACATCACTCCTCCTAAATGTATGCAAAGGAGAACACTAGGAAATGGATATGAGCATAAGTAAAATGCAAATTTTGAAAATGAAGCTCAATTCGTATCCAAAAACATGTATATAATAGACATGCAAAGTAAAGTATGGATACATGCACAAATATCTACATGAACAAATTATAAACAAGTTCTAATGATATGTGGAGGCAAGTATGAGTTGATACTAATTGAAAATGAACAATTTTGAAAGCGAAGCTCAACTCATACACAAAAGCATGCTTTGAAAACGATATTCAGTGAAAAGCTAAAAAACATGCGCTAACTCATAAAAAGTAAAATAAGTTTTGAAACTTTTGAGTTAGTATACATGTCGTAATACGAACCATAGAATAACAATGAAAATCTTAATCGTATTACGCATGTACTAAGTGTGTGCGTGCATTTAAAATAAGAATATGATTTAAAAGGTGCACAACACAAGATTAGAAATGTAAATATGAAATATCATACCACAATAGCGCAGCACTTACATAACCTATCACTTAAATCTCCCAAAATTGAGAAGCAAGCCCAAATGATCGATTCATGAGTTCTATCTCACAATCACTTAATGTAATATTTCAGAAAATAGAAAATATTATTTTTGGAATTTAAATAATAAAATAATAAATTTCACTGATAATATATGAATATAGAATTGGGTTTTCATAGATTGGTATAATTATATATACCTATATTTTGGAAAACAATTGGAATTTAAAATAAATTATCATTTATGAAAGCATTTATTTGATTTGGGCTTTTATAAATTATTTTAAAATTATTTACATACAAGTTTATGTTAAAACTTGATTATTATTTTACTAATTGTGCACTAAACCTAGCCTTATTTGTTAAACATGCTTTGTGTGCATAACATGTAACATTTTGTTCATGATTTATACCATGGTTTCATTTTAATATGGTTTTGTTCCTTTTTAGAAAAAAAAGAAAAAGGGAAATGAGAGGGAGGGGGGAGGCAAGGAGGTATGGTTAGAGAGAGAGAGAGATAGAGAGAGAGAGATGGCTACAACCCTTCTCTTGTTTGCACCATTCATTCCATTCATTATCTCCTCCTCCTCTTCTTCATCTCTTCATGTTTCTCTACCTCTTCCTCCATTCTCACCACCACCACAAATCACCTCCAAAATCAACTCAAAATATCACATAACCTTCACAAAAAATGTTCACAACATCAATCTAAACCACATGGAGTGATCAAGTTTCAGTTTTGGGCTCATTTGATCATCTTAGAAATTTCTTGAGTTACTTTTTGAGGTAAAACACTCACCTTTCATAAAGTTTTAAAGTTTCCTAACCTCATATATTGGTTTAGAGTTCAATAGGTTATGTTTTGTGAACTTGGAAATTTCGAAAGTGAGAATTAGTGGATAAAACCTGTAGTAGAGGTTTAATGGAGGTTTAGAGAGTGTATACAAGACCATTAGTGATAAGCGAGAGTGTATTAATGGAGAAATTCTTGGATTTGACGAGTTTAGAATTTTTCCGATGTCGGTTTTAGATGACTGTTGATGTTCAAATGGAATCTGGAGCAATTGTGGTTCTCTCTAAATTAAATTGAGGATACAGTGAAATGTGAAGACTAGTAAGAAGCTACCCTAGAAATCTGAGCCCAAACCATCATGTTCTGGCCGCAAATTTATTGGATTTGGCAGCAATTTGCGGGTCGTTTTTGGTGAGGGTTTGGTTTTTGTTCTGTAGGTCACTTGTTAGATAACCAAGACTACCCCATATGCAAAAAGGTCTAATTCACTTTAAGTAATATCTGGAGTTGTTTTACTTGTTTTCTGTCAATATTTTGCGGCTTTTGAAACTTGATTTTTGGATAATTGTGTTTTGACTCGGTTGTTTGACGTTCGTACGTCGATGTCGGGGGGTTGTTTTGTTGTTTTAGAACGCGTTGACCATAAGTTCTAACCTATGTGTTCTTCGCGTGTTGTGTCGGTTTTCGAATTTGATTTTTATACGATATGATATGCTTTGAATTGTGGTACAAGCGCGTGGACTTCCGGGACGACGAAGGAGCGCAAGGCATCCGTCGGGATCGACTAGAGCGAGACGTTGTAGATGAGTAGATGTATATCTATATGGAAAGTCGGGTAGATGGCCTATAGCACCTCCGGAACCGTAGTATTAGGGTATACATATATATCGGATACAAATACCTAGCCAATAGAGTTTCTAGAATACTATATGCGATAGTAGTATACTAGTAGAATGATACACCCCTAGTACTATTTCTTAGCCTATGAGCTATATCTACTTATGAAAATATATGTATATATGAGGATATGATCCGATAGGATGACACGAGTCGATATGATACTATATGATGGTATGAGGCGATGTGATAATGTAACACCCTAACACGTTCTTACAATATTAATTGGTATTTTAAAACTTGTTTTATTTTATTCTTTTGGGTTGCGATCGATTCGAATAGTAGAGATAGTTATCTGACCTAACCTGCATGTCTGAAACCCACTACGGTGCTAGATTATATCTAATATTTATTGATAAACTAAATCCATGTGAATCTAGTATAAATATAATATCTAAATCGCCATATATCTTTTGGGTAGTCACAAATTAAGGATAATTTGTAATTATTAACTTGTCATCATATGGTTGCCATCCCATATCTTATTTTGCTTTTATCTTCTATATTTAAATCTCAAGATATCTAATATCAAATATTTACTAAATCTAGATATATTTTTAGAATCCTTTTAAATCTTAAATTAGGGGTATGAGTTATTTAAAATATATTATTGTATTATGGTTGAGAAGTTTACTTATTTGAATTATTTTCCAAAATATATTTTGATGAGATTTTGGTGGAAATTGGTTGTAGTTTGATATTATCTATATACATTAAAACTAATATATATTTATAACCTAATTTAAACTATGTGTGTGTGTGTGTGTGTGTGTGTGTGTGTGTGTGTGTGTCTACACACACACACTATATATATTTTTATATTAAACACAAAACCTTTCTTTCTCTGTCTCTGTCTTCTCTAACTAAATCTCTCTCTCATTAATTTTTATATTTTCTTTCTTCGTTCTTCAAGCCCACACTCATCTTCACCGACGCAACTCCAACCCCATCCTAGAACTTTAACCGAGCCATCAAAATTTGGCGTTGATTTGTATAGCGCCGTGTTGCTTCCGTTCATGGCGTTTGTTTCGAGGCAAGCTTACAAGTTGCTACATGCTATACTTTACATAATTTACTTATATGTTGTCATACTATCATCATCATCATCATCATCATCATACAACTATATCTATATAATTTATACACCATAATTATTTAACATTAATCAGTTTTATAATATACAGTGTATGCAAGTTTATAACTTACGACATACTATAATTATATTTATAAATACATATATCGTCGTAATATTTATTATTATTATTATTATACCGTTTATATCTATATAATCCGTATATCATTAATTAGTTTATAATCTGCATTTTATAACGTTTTGCAAAATATAGTTTGAAAATAGTATAGCTTACACATGAAACGTCGTTGCCAAGCGGATACGACAAATCTGAAATTTACTGTACACCTTACCTTATAAAATTCATTATAAATTATAGAAAATTCATTAGCACATATTCTTTTGTTCGTTTGAAGCTAACTCAGAATAATATAACGCTATGAAATATTTACTTGCAAAATAAATTGTTTAAATAACGTAAACTGTAAATGAAAATACCTCTGAACTGCTGTCCAGGGAAATTCTAGCAGCAAACTTTCAATTTTGAACGTTCATAACTTTTTTTAGGAATGACCTGAGATACTTTAACTTATAAAAATGAAAATCTTATTGAATTAGCTTTTTTTTTGGTATATGACACGTCCCTTTTGGAGAACGTTTGTTATTTTTAAGATATTTTACAAATCAGGGTGACGCTGAATTCTGAACAGAACTTTCTTGTGCATGGTTAATCGATACCACTTTTATAGTTATTAATCGGATTGAATATGCTATCCCTGTTAATACTATTATTTTGATTTTGTACATGATATGATTACGTTATCCTTGACATGCTTGTAACCTGACAGACTGTACTATTTTTATTATAATGTTAATACCCGTTGTTTCCTGATTTAAAATCAGAAAAGTTTATGGAAAAAGCTTCAGAAGAGGGTCACGTGCTTACACGTGACCAGCAGTCACGTGTTGGCACGTGACACCTAAAAGCATCAGCAAGGCAAATTCAGCTTCCCGATTACATCAAAGATAAGGGCTTCAGAAAGGGTCACGTGCTCCCACGTGACCTGGGTCACGTGTTGGCACGTGACAATCAAAAGCGGCTTCAAAACCCAACAGCTCCCTGAGTAAATCAAGAAAAAGGCTTCAGAAGGGGTCACGTGCTCCTACGTGACCAGGGTCACATGCTGGCACGTGACGCTCAAAACATCAGGCTCATTCTCCGGTTAAATCAAGAAAAAGACTCCAGACGAGGGTCACGTGCTCACACGTGACCAGGGGACACGTGGTGGCATGTGACGGCTAAGCAGCAGAAGAAGGCAGAGTGCAAAAGAAGAGAAGGGCTCGTTACAAGGGGGTCACGTGCCCACACGTGACCAAGGGTCACGTGGCCGCACGTGACCAGCTTTCAAAGCCCATTTGTTAAACAGAATTAAATTCTGAGAAAAGACCTCTTAAATCTTTCCAAAGCAACCGATTAAATCAGAGATTTAAAGGTGATTAAATATCATCTATCTATGGGAAAATCCTGAACTTGGAAAGATTTTCCCTTAAAATCCAACCGAAATAACAGAGGAGAATCTCTGGATTTAAAATCCAATGGTGAATAAAATTCACCTAATAATCTAAAGGTCCAAAACGAGTGGTGAATACAGATTAAATCTCTCAATGAAAGATTCACCAAAACTAATTGATTCGGCTGCTTCTCCTATAAATAGGAGCCAAGAGACATACAAAAAAAATATATGCAGAGGGAAGAAAAGGGAGAGAGCCTGGATACTTTGAGGAATCTGGATCTTCTGCAAAAGAAAACCCTAGGTAAGAAAGAGAAGGCTTTTTGAAAGAAAGAGAATTTAATCCTCAACAGAGTTCAACTCCGATGTAAAAACAGAAGAACATATTTCTTCTCTCTTGGATGGAGGATCTGTAAAGCGCATATCTCCCCTTGAAGTTGAGAATTTAATTCTCAATGGGTTGAGATCCTGCCATGCAGATCCAAAGCATAGAGAGGGAATAGAAGCACGAGAATTTAATTCTCACAGAACTATAGGAATTTAATTCCTTTAAAATAAAATTAGGGTTTGACCCTGTGTCATGGGAATTTAATTCCTTCAGAATAAAAAGAAACAGGGTTTAACCCTAATTAAGAACTTAGTTCTGTTAAAACAACAGGAATTTAATTCCCTTGATCTTACTCCCCAGAATAATTCTCTAACAGAGAGTGGGAGTTTAATTCCTTAAAGCTCTTATTAGGGTTAAACCCTATTCGATTCTTCATATATATGAGGAATTTAATTCCTATAGAAAATTCAGAGTTCAACTCTTCAAAAGAAACTAGGAATTTGATTCCTTTGAAATTATTGTCAGGGTTCAACCCTACGAGGAATTCAATTCCTGAAAGGGATTAATAGACCTTCTAAACAACTACAGAAAAGAAGGGTCACGTGTCACCATGTGACCCCCCCCAAAAAGATCTACAGAAAAGCCCTTTGAGGCAGTGCCTCACGTGACCCATGTGACCCTTAACAGAAGCTTTAACATACCTCGTTTAGACACCCGTCACGTGATAACACGTGATGCTCCAAAAATGCGATCTCCTCAGAAGAACAAATGCAGGGAGGGCGCTCTCACGTGTTTCCACGTGACCCCTCTTGCCTTAGTGTTTAACACTAAATTGGAACTCCCGAATCCAGTGTTAAAACATTGTTGGGCCTTAGTGTTCAACACTAATCAAAGAACTTTATTTGCAGTGTTCAACACTGATTACCTTAGTGTTTAACACTAATTTGAGATCTCCGTTGCCAGTGTTTAACACTGACCTGTTTTAGTGTTTAATGCTAATTTGAAAGCCTAGTTGCTGGTGTTTAACACCAATTATCTTTTAGTGTTAAACACTAACTTGTCAATCTCATTCCCAGTGTTCAACATTGATTGGTCTATAGTGTTTAACACTAGGCTGTGGCCTAATTGGCTAAATGGCCAGAGACAAAGTCTCCCCTTCAATGGACCAACAGGAAGCCAATATCCCAGACATGATTGGACTTAGCCCAAGCTGGCCATAAGTCCTCAATTCGTAATTAACTGGGCTAATAGGCCCATAACATAATTAATCGGTCTTGATCCAAAATCGGGCCAAGGACTATTCATCCACTCCGGTTCCAGGTATATCTCTTCACTCCTTTGATATTTGGCATTGTAATCCCTCAATGTCTTCAAAGAGGTGACGGGTCCCGATGACCACATATCGATATGGACTGTGGGGTCCTTAAACCCATGGACTACGACGTCCTTAACCTTAACCGAGATGTCTTAAAACTAACAATGGACTGTAGGGTCCTTAAACCCATGGACTACGACGTCCTTAACCTTGACCGAGATGTCTTAAAACTAACAATGGACTGTGGGGTCCTTAAACCCACGGACTACGACGTCCTTAACCTTGACCGAGATGTCTTAAAACTAACAATGGACCGCAATGTCCTTAGACTACCCATGGACCGCAATGTCCTTAGACTACCCATGGACCGCAATGTCCCTAAACTACCCATGGACCCCACATGTCCCTAAACTGGCAATGGACCACCACGTCCCTAAACTGGAACAATAGAGCCCCGCATGCTCTTTTGTCGGATCTAAAACGATCCCGTTTAAGTTGATCTTAGCCTCAAAGATGGCTAACGTATCCTTAAACCTTCAAACAGAATGGGCTATGAATCTCCCCCAATTAACTCTGGTTCGAGGGTACATCTCTGAACTCCTCTGACATCTGTCGTTGTAATCCTTCAACGTCGTCAGAGAGGTGACGGGTCCCGACGGCCATACATACGATGGACCACCATGTCCCAAAACTGGAACAATAGAGCCCAAACGCTCTTTTGTCGGATCTAAACGATCCCGTTAAGTTGATCTTAGTCTCAAAGTTAGACTAACGCATCCTTAACAAATGTTTGAGTTGATCTTAGCCTCAAGTATGGCTAACGTATCCTCAAACCAAACCCCCAAACCCAAATCTAAGATAATACGGATTTGGACTAGTCCACGCTCTACGGGCGACAACATAACTCGGTCTCCGTAAATAATCCCCGGGCAACAAAACATAAAATAAACACACACGACACGAAGTGACCGTCTGGAGAAGGAGAAAGTTGTTACCGCGATGCGGTAGCGTAATTAACTGCAGGGGCTTGCGCCTACAGGGAAGAGCGTCCCCACAATCAAAAACCCCTCAAACGAGGGGGAATCTGACGAAGTCTGCTACATCGGCCGCATCCGTTTAAACCTTCGATACATGGTGCCATAAATCAACTTGGCATCTTCGGAGAGGTGGACGGATAGCACCAATTAGCATCTGCCCCAAATCTCAGGCGAGACGCCATGTCTTGCGTGTCTTTCGGAGGGGAACAGATTCTGGCACGCCCGGTGGGACCTTTTCCTCTTTCCACTCCACACTTCGTGTGTCGTGATTCGCGAACCAAGCGCGGTTCGCTAATGGTTGCCCTTGGGTTTCAAGATACTAAGAATTGGCGTCTTGCTTATTGCAGGAAGCAAAGGATCGATGGCATCTACTTCTGCGAAATCCTCCAACCGCTCAGACTACAATTGCGACCAACGCTTTGCCTCGCCAGGAGGTATAGCCTACGGACCCCAAGCTGCTTCGTTATTCACAATGCCAGTGGACCAGGTGACTCAGGCCACTACCGGATTGTTTTTTGGGACTATACTCCCACCAACAAGCTTCGCGGCGCCGGTGCTGACAAAGGAAGCTCTTAAAAGGTCGGTCTTTGATCGTCTTACCCCTGCCGCGGCTCCTCTCAACGAGTCGCCCGACGTCAACGCCTCGGTCTTCTTTAGATTGGGCCAGAAATCCTGCGAACTCATCATGGGGCCTACAATCTTAGAGAAGGCTGCTTCTAAGAAAATGGCCTCCTGCTGCCCAAAGGACATCGGTCTTTGACAGGCTAACACCAACAGCGACCCCCCACCCACACAGGGGGCAAGACGAAACCATTCTTACCGCTGATCCAACGCCGTCCGCTCGACACGCTCGACGTCTCCATTGGCGCCGAGTAAGGAAGGCTGGGGGCAACTCCCCCTCCGGGTTGACTCCATCAGCCCCGATGGCAGAAGTTAATGTTGCTGTTCCGACTGGGAACAGCTTCGAAATGCTAAATAAGGTGCGAAGGAATTCTCCTACTGCAGTGCTAAAGAGGTCTCCTCCCCCGTTAAAAAGGGTTGTGGAAATAAAATCAGAACAGCCCCGATCCCCTCAACGGCTGTCTTCCAAAATCTATAAGGTTTGGCGGCAGGCCCGAGACTCGATCATCGATCCAAACTTCTCCCACCAGCACAAGAAGCTGAAAATCCAACCGGAAGCTGGTCACCAGGCCAAACCCCGAAAAGCTGTCTGGACGCCTACCTCAACGGCCCCCTCAACCTCCATGGCTCATAAAAGGAGGAAGCCAGAGAAGATCCCCCAGCCTGCAATGATAGCTAATAGCACTAAGCCCAGACGCCCTAAGTCTGGGGGCATGATGGTCCACACCGTATACATGGCGTCAGGAAAAGAAGACAGCCGTGCGTCCACGGGTCATAGACCGCTTACACGGTCGGTGACCAAAGCCCAGGAGCAACAGCAAAAGCTCCAAGAAATGATGAATGCTATGGCCGCACTTACCGGGCCAAAAGAAAGCCCAGAAACGTCCTCAGACGCACGCCAGGAGGAAGAAACCGACGCTGAATTCCTTCGCCGGATACTGGAGAAAAAGGACAAAGAGGCTGCTGAACAAGCGGCCAACATACAACGTATGGGCCTTCTCTTCCAAGATATGATAGGAATGATGATCCAGCAGGACCTACCGGCCGAGGATCCCCCAATCGTTCTTGAAGACGACCGAGGAGAAACGTCAAATCCACCACCAGCCCTCTCAACGGCCAAAGAGGAGGCAATCTTTAAGGCTGACTTGGTTGACTTTATAGCCCAGCAAATCCGGGTTCATCATGCGACTGAGGCGGCTGGTCAAGTCGTAAAAACGGGGAGGCCGTATCCAAGCTGGTACGACCAAATCAAATACCCTCCAGGCTATACGATACCAAAATTCCACGTGTATAAGGGGACCGGCAATCCCCATCAACATGTTGCCCAGTTCCGGGCCCTCTGCGGTAACAGCGGCAGTGATGATAAACTGTTGCTTCGCCAGTTCGTGGGCAGTTTATCAGAAACAGCGTTTGAATGGTATTCGGAACTCCCGAACGATTCTATCAAAACGTTCGCTGAAATGGAGTTGTTATTCACTCAGCGATTCGCAAGTGCCAGCGAACGCACCCCAATAACTGCATTGATTAACGCCAGGGTAAAACCAGGCGAAACCTGGGTCCAGTATCCTATACGCTGGCGGAATTTGTGGTCGAGATGCGAGCAACGCATTGAGGAGGCACCCGCAGTGGGCATGTTCGTGGGAACCCTAGACCCCCACGCAACTATCTCCCAGTTTATGATGTTCTTTAAGCCAACCACATTCCAGGCTTTAATCGACAAGTTGGCTCAGATGGACCAGATGGGTCATAGACCACCTCCCCCGAAGTCGGAACCTCGGATTGACAAGGGTAAAGGAAGGGCAACCTTCGTCGCGAATGCCCAACAGCAACCTAACGCCCCGAAGCCGACAGATCAATTGGAAGAAAGACGCCGTTATTATAATGAGAAGATGAAGCGTCCCTACTCGTTCCCACGAGACAAGACGAAACGGTTATTCGAGCTGGCAGTACGTAACAGACTTATAAACCTACCAAATCCAAGGCGACCGCCATAACCCACTGAGGTGAATAACCCTAACTATTACCCTTACCATCAAACGGTAAGTCATCCGATTGAAGATTGCTTCGTCTTCAAAGGGTGGATTGAAGATCAATACCTTCAGGGGAAGTTTGTACTGTCCGAAAAGTGGAAGGTGAACCCACCACAACCGCATACTCCTAAGAAAGCAGATACACCGGGGGCAACCTGCTCCCTTATTGAAGAAGCTCCATGGGAGGTCATGTTATCAACTAGAACCAAAAGAATGCTGAGAGACCTTCATGCGTGCCCTGCGATCGAATGGGAGGACCCTCTTGAACCTCAAATTATCGAAGGGATGCTGAAACCCCGCCCAACTACGAAGACTCGCGATAAGGGCCCAAATACTCACGCCCAACCGTCAAAATCTTCGAAGAAAAAGAAGAAATCTAAAAAGCTCGTGAAGCTTGGAAACGAGCACACGAACTTGCAGAGGCAAATCGACGCGCTGGAAGAATACAATCAAAAGGCATGAACTCCTGTCACACTGCAAGAGTTCCTCAACCACGTCTTTCAAGAGAGAGATGATGGAGAGAGCTCGTCGGATGAATCCGAAGGGTATGTGGCGAGTTGTAACGTAATATCCCACTCGTTTACCGATGATGAGAAAACTCCTGGCACTAAGAAGCTGGAGGCAGAGCCTGAACCAGAGCGTGCACGGCCGACAAATGAAATGATCAATGCCTTTCTAGACGAGATTCGTCTAAAAAGTAAAGCGGCTCAGGAGCGTGAGATGGCAGCGTCAGAAGGAACCAAATACAGGCGACCGAACGGAAGAGTTGAACTACCACTGCCAGAGTGAAAGGCATCCGAAGTAGACAAGAAGATATTCAAGACGAGGAAAAGGTTTGCCAAAGCCATGTCAATGGGGATGAAGCTACCACCCTCGGAAGGAAACACACATGATGGGGTGGAGAGGCGCCCTGATTATTGCGCATATCATCGGAAAATCTCACACCCCATGGAGGAGTGCGACGCCTTCGAGATATGGTGGCAAGGATATGTTGCTCGTCGGCAACATGTTAAGCGCATGAAACGCAAGATCCGTCGGGAACGAAGAAGTACTGTCGATGGGCACAACAGAACTACTGGCAGCTGTTACATGGTTAACGACGGGGGGTCACAAGTTCTCACCTTTGGGAGCGACTCTGATGAAGAAATGGCTCTGGGCCCTCTCTTTAAAGAACCCATTTTAGGGAAAGAGGAGAGATCGGAGGCCTGCGAGAACATTCAGCTGCGCAATCGCACACTCCCAGAAAAGAATCTCGGGCCCGTGAGTAGAAAAGACAAGGGAAAGGAAAAGGTCACTGAAGATATCACTTTAGATGACCAGGTCGTGAGAGAGTTGGCTGCCAAAGACCCTCCTAGGAAGGGTAAGGTGGACTATAACATCCTCGCGCACCTAAGGAAGCTACCTTCTCAGCTTAGCATTCTCGATGCCCTCCTATTATCAAAAGAAGCGCGAGACTCACTAATTAAGGCGTTACAAGAACCTGAGCAATTCCAAGCCTTCCTCACCACTGAAAGGATGAAGGATGAACCGGAGGAAGTGCATACGGCCGACATCACTTTCGGCGACGAAGATCTCCTTCTCGGGACGTGCGACCACAACCGTCCCCTATATGTCTCTGGATACTGCCATGATATCAAGATAGGCAAGATCCTGGTGGATAATGGATCCTCCGTCAATCTCCTTAATGTTCGGGTGTTGAAGGAAATCTGCATGAGTGTGCAACACCTCGCTCGTGACAAAATCACTATCTCCGGTTTCGATTCACAATCGTCACGGACTCTCGGATCTGTGATACTAACATTACGCTTTGGACTTCTCATCACAGACATCAAATTCCATGTCATTGACGCCAAGACCTGCTACAACGCCTTGCTCGGTCGTCCTTGGCTACATGAGTACAACATTATCCCTTCTACACAACATCAGTGTATGAAGTACTTTAAGGATGGTTTCGAGTATACCGTAACAGGAGAATTAAACCCATTTTCCATAAACGAAGTCCGCAAATACGAAGATGCGAAGTACTTTTTGCCAGATTGCGAGGATACAGAAAGTTGTCGCAACCCGGAGAACAAAACCGCCGCCACCATCCCTGTTTTCGGGAGCGATACCGAAGAAGAGGAAGAGATAGTTTACGCAGGGCCATCTCAACACAACAACCTAGGGACGCTCGCCCCCATGTTGGTCTTCGGAAGTGATTCAGAAGATGAAGTTAATGCCGTGTTCTCCAATCGGCTGTCAATACAAGCACCCCCTGGTGATGACCATAGTTTGCAAATCACCATGGTACCGCGAGAACACTACAAGGATCTCGACACGCTTCAAGCTCACAATGTGCAGGAGCTGCAAACATTCTACGTCCCTCCCAGGCAAAGGGATGAGAAGGTGATCCTATTCTACCGATCCTCAGAGTCGAAAATAGAGAAAGAGATCTGGCATGGCGCGGATGCTACACTCGACAGGCTCCAACCCATCCGTCTGCCCAGATACTATACAAATGGATTAAAGAAGCTATTGAAGCGCCAAGGAGTACCCTTAAAACAGACTGTTCGGCAGGCTCGGTTCTACAACAAGATTTGGGATGTCCCTAGGACTTAACGCAAATTGCCCAACGGGAAAATGGAAACACTCGGGCTTGGATACGCGAGAACCGGAAAACGGGAACGGGCTCACAGCACCTACGCTATATATACCTTTGATGAGGAAGAGGACGCCTTGTCAGGAGATGCCAACCCCTCATCAAAACTAGACCCCGCGATTGAAGCGCCGAGTCCGTCATTTGAAGAACGAATGGACAAGCCTATCAGGAAAGTGGGTCAGAAAGCTCGGGAAGACCACAACCGCGAAATGGCTATCTACGAGAAGGCCAGGACGCAACGTCTATCTCAACAGGCTGCGAAAGACAAAGATGTTCGTCTTTGTCAACCCGTTGTACGAAAGGCCCGATGCGGAGACGGAAATAAATTAAGAAGCGGAAAGAGGAGCCGACAACAACGACGCAGGATTAGAGGGTTACGTGATCGGGTATTGCACGGCTCGGATTTGTCCCTCATGAAGAAGATGAGTCGGGCGTACTCCTTTCCCCGAGACAAGACGGAGAGGTTACTCAAGCTAGCTTTAAAACATCAAATGATCGTGCTTCCAGAGTCTAGGCACCCTGAACAAGCTACCAAGGCTTCTCGTCTGAGCTATTGCTCTTATCACCGAGCCATAGGACATCCTACCAAAGACTGCTTCACCTTCAAGAACTGGGTCGAAGACCAGTACCAACAGGGCAGATTCGCTTTATCCGACGGCTGGAGGGTAACGCCGCCACAAAAGCATGAACCCAAGGCCGCAAGAGCAGAACAGGATCCACCTCAGTCCTGGGAGCGGATTCGCACCTGTTATACGATTACGGTATTAAAAGAAGAGCCCGAGAATATGGATGACTTTCCCCGATGCTTTGAGAACAGCGATGATGAGGTGATCTCAGAATTTCCGCCCACTCCGAAGGAACCGGAAGATGGTATATACACTACTGTAGATAACCTCAAGAAGATTGAGTTGGGATCGTCGGATGACCCGCGACCGACATTTGTCAGCGAGCTGCTATCTGAAGAAAGGGTGGCTGCGTTAAAGAACGTGCTTCTACGGCATAAAGACTGCTTCGTGTGGAACTGCTCCGAGATGCCAGGATTAGATCCGGAGATTGCTGTGCATAAATTAGCAATATCCCCAGATATCAAGCCAGTCAAGCAGGCGCCAAGAAGGATGCGACTCGAGCTTGAGATGAGCATCAACGCCGAAGTCAAAAAACTGATCGATTCTGGATTTATCCAAGAAGTCCAATATCCCGATTGGATCGCCAATATTGTCCCGGTAATGAAGAAGAATGGGACGGTACGCATATGCGTGGATTTCAGGGATCTCAATAAAGCCTGTCCAAAGGACGATTTCCCAGTACCAGTAACCGAGCTAATGATAGATAACACGTCCACTCACGAGGTTTTCTCCTTTATGGACGGTTCGTCAGGATACAACCAGATAAAGATGCATCCCGAAGACCAGAAGCACACCGCTTTCCGGACCCCTTTGGGTATATTCTGCTACAGGGTTATGCCCTTTGGTCTAAAGAACGCTGGCGCTACCTATCAAAGGGCCATGACAAAAATCTTCGACGACCTCATACATGACATCGTCGAGTGTTATATTGATGACCTCGTAGTAAAGAGCATGTCATACGAAGATCATTTAAAGCATCTGGAGACTGTATTTCAACGCCTTCGGCAATATAATTTGAAAATGAATCCTCTCAAATGCGCGTTTGGAGTCTCCTCGGGTAAATTCCTGGGATTCATCGTTCGACACCGAGGTATTGAAATAGACCCGTCAAAGATTAAAGCGATCATGGAAATGCCTCCGCCAAGAACCCTCAAACAGTTGCGGTCTCTCCAAGGGAAGCTCGCATACATCCGGCGATTTATCGCCAATCTTTCAGGCAAATGCCGTCCTTACAACCACCTGATTAAAAAGGGAACTCCATTCGTTTGGGATCACAAATGCCAAGGTGCATTAGATGAGATCAAGCAGTACCTGCAGAACCCTCCGGTGTTGGCTGCGCCGGTCAAGGGAAAACCCCTCATTCTTTACACGACCGCCTTCGAAGGTTCCTTGGGCGCATTATGGGCACAAGAGAATGATCAGGGGAAAGAGAGGGCACTCTACTACTTAAGTCGAGTTCTACTGGGGGCAGAAAACAACTACTCTCCCATTGAAAAACATTGCTTGGCGTTGATCTTCATGATAACAAAGCTCAGGCACTATGCGTTGGCGCATGAAGTCCGTCTCATTTCAAAGGTGGATCCCCTTAAATACTTGATGTTAAAAGCCATATTGACGGGAAGACTCGCTAAATGGGCCCTGCTCTTGATGGAGTTCTCGATAACGTATCAACCTCTCAAGGTAGTAAAAGGCCAGGCCATTGCCGATTTCCTCGCTGAGCACCCGATACCGGCTGATTCTCCTCTGAACTGTGATTTGCCGGACGAGCATGCATTTGACGCGATTGGCGGCGGTAGCACCCGATGGGAACTCTATTTCGATGGAGCGTCCTCCGTAAAGAAACAGAAACAAGGTATCCCAATGATCAAATCGGGGATAGGCCTCGTCTTTGCAACTCCACAAGGAGGGATAATGCGCTTCGCTTTCTCCTTAACAGAGCTGAGGACAAACAATGAAGCTGAATACGAAGCTCTGATAGCAGGCCTCGAAATCGCCATCGACTTGGGAATTGAAGACCTCCTTATATACGGGGATTCTCAACTGGTCGTTAGTCAAGTAAATGGTGACTACCAAACGTGCAAACCGGAGTTGGTGAAGTACGGCGAAAAGGTGCAACAACTATTGACCCAAATTCCTTCCTATACTTTGGAGAACATACCACGCGCGGAAAACAGCAAAGCAGACGCGTTGGCCAAACTTGCTAAAGAGCTGGCGGACGAAAACCTCGATGATGTAAGAATCGTGGTACAAAGCCATCGAATGCTCGCCCCGGCAGAAATACCTCCGGAATTATATAAAGAAAAGGGGGCGACTGAGCAGACGACCCTACAAATAAAAGACCGCAAGAAGGCTAAGGACTGAAGGGAAGTATTCATAGACTACTTTAAGTCCCACCGAATGCCCAAAGAAGCGTCCTCAAGACATCAGCTCATGAAACGAGCTCTATCTTTCGCTTTCGTCAACGATACTCTATACAAGAGATCGTTTGATTCTTTATGGCTGAGATGCTTAGGACCTGACGAAGCAGAAAGAGTCATTCAGGAAGTTCACGACGGACTTTGCGGTTCTCACCAAGCAGGCCCAAAGATGAAGTTAAAAATTAAACGGATGGGTTACTACTGGCCCACGATGATCCAGGACTGCCTCGAGTATGCGAAGCAATGCCACTCGTGCCAGATTCATGGAGACTTTATCCACCAATATCCGAATCCACTACATCCAACGGTGGCTAGCTGGCCATTCGAAATATGGGGGACTGATATAGTCGGCCCCATCGAGCCAGCATCGTCCCGGGGACATCGTTTTATCCTGGCGACAACTGACTACTTCTCCAAATGGGCAGAAGCAGTACCACTGAGGGAAGTGAAGACGGAGAATATCCTCCATTTCTTCAAGGCGCACGTCATCTATCGGTTTGGAACCCCACGGCGGATTATCTCCGATAATGGGCCAGCCTACCGAAGCCATAAGATTAGCCGCTTCGCGCAGCAGCACAATATAGACTGGAGATATTCTTCAGTTTATAACCCACGAGCTAACGGTCTGGCCGAGGCCTTTAATAAGACCTTGACGAAGATCATAAAAAAGACCGTTTCCCGGAATACGAGAGACTGGCACGAGAGGCTGCAAGAGGCCCTTTGGGCCTATCGAACTACGTTCAAGACGGCCACGAACACAACGCCGTACGCGTTGGTATTTGGGACGGAAGCAGTGCTCCCCCTCGAGATAGAGATACCCTCTCTACGAGTGGCAGTCCACTACGAGCTGACGGACGAAGAAAATGCTCACCTTCGGCTTGAGGAGCTTGATGCCCTCGATGAAACCCGGCTCATAGCGCAACAAAATCTAGAGGCCTACAAAGCAAAGATGACGCGCTCGTATGAAAGATTGACCAGGCCGAGGACATTCCGCCAAGGCGAACTCGTACTAGTGGTCAAAAGACCTATGATCCCCAATCGGGCCAAGCGGGGAAAATTTGAGCCAAACTATGAAGGCCCGTACATCATAGATAAGGTTTACCAGGGTGGAGCCTATCTACTCATAGACATGCACGGTGAAAGGCCTTTCAGGCCAATAAACGGCCGCTTCTTAAAGAAATACTATGCTTAATAAGCCACAGCCTGGGTCAATGATAGACGACGACGACTATGTCCGCTCATAATCTTCCTAAGCTCAGACTCTACAAGCAGCAGCCGGCCTTCCCATCACGACGGACCGAAACGTCCTTAAACTAACGACGGACCGAAACGTCCTTAAACTAACGACGGACCGAAATGTCCTTAAACTATCGATGGACCGAAATGTCTTTAAACTAACGGCGGACCGAAACGTCCCTAAACTACTACCGCAGCATCCTTGGGCTGACGAGATAAAAAAAAGAGAGAGAAAAAGAGTAAAAAACGGTATGTCCACAAGCAAAATGGGCACGGATGAAAACCCGAAAGGTCTCCGTGAGTAAAAACAGCAGGACTATCGGCGAGTGTTTGTGAAAACCCGAAAGGGCGCAACCTCGTTAAAAGACACTTATAGGGTACTCTTGACCTTGTAAGAAGAAACCACCTGCGTGAGATCCTTACGACTCACGAGGGAGCAGCACACTTAGGGATCCTCACGATTCCTAAGTAGAAATTACACTTGCGAGATCCTCACGACTCGTAAGGAGAACTCTCTTATGGGACCCTCACGGCTCATAAGATTTGAAAGTCTTAAGTTACAGAGACCTGAACCTGTGCTTAAGCAATCCTCCACAACCTTCGATATTGCCCTACAAGTGGTTCAGTACTGACCCTTGTATACAATCCACGGGCATGAATAAACATTTCCCTAACCAAGTCCCACCAGTGGCTAGGGATATATTCGCACGGTGAACAACCCTTGTAAGTCCTCTCGACTTATAAGGAGAAAACCCTTTTGTAAGATCCTTACGACTTACAGGGGAACATACGCTTAGGAATCCTCACGATCCCTAAGGAGAAAACACACCTATGAGATCCTCACGACTTGTAGGGAGAGATACCTTTGTGAGACCCTTATGGCTCATGAAGTCAAAAGCCTTAGTCGACGGGATCCTAACCCTGTTTGCTAAGCCACCTTTGTTCAACATCGACAGAGGCAAATGATGATTCGCTCCTGGCAATATCCCAGTTGTAGCGATGCTGATGCCTAAACCGGTATCAAATTCTAAGTCCTTTCATGGCAAATGATGATTCGCTCCTGGCTATATTCCAGTCGCAGCGATGCTGATGCTGAGATTGGCACCAGATTCCAAGTTCCACACTCGCGAGAAAAAATCAGCGAGCCAAAAAAAATGCATACGAAATAGCCGAAATGATGGGGCAACTTGCAAACAAAATCAGCAAGTAAAAATGTATGCATGAAAAATAGCCGAAATGATTGGGCAACTCGCAATAAAAAACAGCGAGTAAAAAGAAAAATAGCCAAAATGATTGGGCACCGCAAAAAATAGCCGAAATGATGGGGCAATCGCGACCTCCGCGATATAAAAGATGAAATGATAGAGCATCGCGGAAAATAAAATAAAATATAAAAAAGGTTTCAATTTATGCCCTACAGGTGATGTTCCATCACACCCTGTACACAATCCAAGGGCGTAAACAAAAAGGGAACATACCTCCCTCCAGGTTTCACCAAAGAGAGAAGCTAAATCTCGACGGGCCACAAGCGACCTAGAGATCATCCCGACACTCGTCTCGTAACAACGGACACAACTTCAAGTTAAGCGGAATAGCGGCAACTCCCAGTTCCATGGCCCGGTGGTATACATATCGCTAACAGTCAAACCTCCATCCCATGAAATGCGGATACAATCAGCAAAATTCCTGGTTACGTGGAACGCGGATAACGTCAGTCTTTGACCCCGCAGAAAACATCCAGAGCGGAGCCTAGTCCTTGCCGAGCACGGCAGTGAACCCGTGTGAAGCATCTAGTGCAAAATTGCTGGTTACGTGGAACGCGGATAACGTCACTCTTTGACCCCGCGGAAAACATCCAGAGCGGAGCCTAGTCCTCGCCGAACACGGTAGTGAACCCGTGTGAAGCATCTAGTGCAAAATTCCTGGTCACGTGGAACGCGGATAACGTCACTCTTTGACCCCGTGGAAAACGTCCAGAGCGGATCCTGGTCCTCGCAGAGCACGGCAGTGAACCCGTGTGAAGCATCCAGAGCGGAGCCTAGTCCTCGCCTAATGCGGCAGTGAAACCGTGTGAAGCATCTAGTGCAAAATTCCTGGTCACGTGGAACGCGGATAACGTCACTCTTTGACCCCGTGGAAAACGTCCAGAGCGGATCCTGGTCTTCGCAGAGCACGGCAGTGAACCCGTGTGAAGCATCCAGAGCGGAGCCTAGTCCTCGCCTAATGCGGCAGTGAACCCGTGTGAAGCATCTAATGCAAAATTCCTGGTTATGTGGAACGCGGATAACGTCACTCTTTGACCCCTCGGAAAACATCCAGAGCGGAGCCTAGTCCTCGCCGAGCACGGTAGTGAACCCGTGTGAAGCATCTAGTGCAAAATTCCTGGTTACGTGGAACGCGGATAACGTCACTCGTTGACCCCGCGGAAAACATCCAGAGCGGAGCCTAGTCCTCGCCGAGCACGGCAGTGAACCCGTGTGAAGCATCTAGTGCAAAATTCCTGGTTACGTGGAACGCGGATAACGTCACTCTTTGACCCCGCGGAAAACATCCAGAGTGGAGCCTAGTCCTCGCCGAACACGGCAGTGAACCCGTGTGAAGCATCTAGTGCAAAATTCCTGGTTACGTGGAACGTGGATAACGTCACTCTTTGACCCCGTGGAAAATGCCCAGAGCGGAGCCTGGTCCTCGCCAAGCACGGCAGTGAACCCGTGTGAAGCATCCAGAGCAAATACCGGACTGTGGAGTCCTTAAAATCCACGGACTATGATGTCCTTAACCTCGACCGTGATGTCTTAAAACTAACGATCAACCACCCCGATTCCCTACGGATTCTGCCTTGGTTTAAGGGTACATCTCTTCACTCCTTTGATACCTGGCGTTGTAATTCCTCAACGTCTTCAAAGAGGTGACGGGTCCCTGCAACCAAACGTCGGACTGTGGAGTCCCTAAATCCACGGACTATGAGGTCCTTAACCTTGACCGTGATGTCTTAAAACTAACATCGGACAGTGGAGTCCCTAAATCCACGGACTATGAGGTCCTTAATCTTGACCGTGATGTCTTAAAACTAATATCGGACTGTGGAGTCCTTAAATCCACGGACTATGAGGTCCTTAACCTTGACCGCGATGTCTTTAAACTACAATACCTGGAGAAACCCCTGACTCCGTAAAACACGGACAAGGGTGACCACATCCAGCACCTACAAGTCCTCACGACCTGTAAGGAAGGAAAACTCTCTTGTGAGATCCCTATGACTCTTAAGGGAAAACCCGCTTAGGAATCTTCACGATTCTTAAGAAGGACTTACACCTATGGGATCCTCTCGACCTGTAGGGAGAAAAACTCTTTATGAGTCCCTCGTGGCTCATAAAGTGCAAAATGCCTTAGGAAGCAGATCCTAACCCTGTATCCTAAGCCATCACTGTCCAGCAAAGAGATCAAGATAGAATATTCGCAGAATACATTCAATGAAAAGGGGATACACCATTGAGAAAAAATGTATCTTTTATTCATAAGCTAAAATGGATACAAAGTACAATTCATGAAAGAAACAAAAAGGCTCTCATTCATGAGTATGTACAAAAAAAGGGAGAAAAGATACAAGTCCTCAAGCCGGCGGGCGGTGCAGTAATTTTACCAGTTCATCGTTCTGTTGCTGAGCCACGGCTTCATGACGCAAGATCTCCAGAAGACGAGCCTCCGCCTGAGCTTGCTGAGCCTGATACGAAGCAAGCCGAACTTCGAGCTCTTTCTAGGTGGATTTATGAGCCTCGACCCTCTCATGAGTGAACGTGGCAGCTTTATCGAGAGCCACCACCTCTTTTATGGACTCCTGGAGCACTCGCCAAAGTTCGAATGCTTTGTTGGCCTTGGCTGTGAGGCTGGCCTGAAGCTCGCTCAGCGCCTTGGAAGCCAATTCCCTCTCCGAGAACTTGCGGCCAAGCCTCTTCTCGCACGACGTCATGTTGGCCGCACATCGTGCTATCAGACCCCGCAACTCCGCTTTTGCCGCCACGGCTTCCGAGGAAAGGTGAGAACATTCGAGAGCGTACAAACAAGCCTCCACTTTCCTACAGAACTCCACCCAGACCCGCACCACCTCCTCGCTATGATAGGTGGCGAGAAAAGGAAGGGAGCCGTTAGCTTCAGCGGCAAACGCTTCGGCTGTGGTCGCACTACCAGCACGGAGCTCCTCGACGAAAGAAGATAGGGAGACAAGGCTCAATTGGGCCAAGCGTTTTGAAGCCCGCAAAGCGTAGGGGCCCCGGCGGCATCACAATGCGCGATTCCAAAGCCATGGAGACTGGCAGGGCTGTTCAAATTTGGCAAATGTTAGTAAAACTCTTAAACGCAGAACGAACAGGGCTATAATAAAATGTCACTCACCGACAGTCATGCAAGTAGGAGCTGAAGGTTCCCCTGGCCCTTCAATGACCTCGACTTCATCGTCGGTTTCCAAAACTATAAGAGGCATCAACGTCATTTCGCAAAATAGTAACAATGCTATGGTAAAAAAATGGCGAATGACACTAACCTTGCCCAGAGGAAAGGACAATACGCTGAGGGGAGATCGCCTGCGGAGCTGCCATTTCCAATAAACGATGAAATGACTGTCGAGGCGACAGATCCGCGATCGTGGCCGCCAAACCGCGCAATTCTGGGAAAGATAAAAGAGTTCACACTATGAAGGGGTTGCTAAATTAAAACACAGAAGGATACCTTCAACACTCCTCCCATTCTGAGCCGGGAGGATAGCAGCTTCAACGGTCTCCGCCGTGACCTCAGGCTCCAACAAAGGAAGAGTAGTCCCGACTACCTCTCTTCCAGCCTCTGGGCTGCCCTCAGTAAGAGTCATTGGGGTGGCGTCCTCCAAAGGAGCCTCCCCTAAAGGGGCAAGCGCTCCCTGATCAAGAACCGCCGCTGGAGGCTCTACTATGAGAGGAACAGCCTCATCAGCCCCCTCCACATCAAGCAAGGCTTCATTGAGAATTTCGGCGGGCTTCAACTTTAATGGGCCCGTAGGGAGCTCCCCAAGCGTCGAAGGTTCTACACGATTCGAATAAGAATAATGATACATATGCATGGGCATAAATAATCGGAAAGACTGTAAAAGAAGCACAACGTACCTATACGCAAAGAAGCCCTCAATATGGCTTCTTCAAGCCACCGCTCCTTCTTAAGTAGGTGGGCTCGCCGGGGTTCAAGGGTAGACTCATGGCCATCGGTCCATAAAGAAAGCGCATCAGCGGCGTCTTCTGAAGTGGCCTGCTTCAAAGCCCTTTCCCCCCATTCCTCCAAAGGGCCGATAAATCACCGACGAATCCACGAAGGGTCTTCATAAAAAATCACAGCGGGATAAGACTTCTTCGGAACCTTGGCGTTATGAGACGCGTCTTTTGAACGCCGTATGGCCTCAGCCAACTGTGCGGCCTCCTCATCAGCCGAACTCGGGAAGAGAAGTCCAGCGTCTGACTCCTGCAGGGCCAATGATTCGTCCTCAAGGATAGGCTCAGACTCCGCCACAGAATCAAGCAGGGTGGTGGCCGCCTTCCTCCGTCGTTTGGACCCAGAGCCGGTCGCTGAGGATGACCACTTCCTCCCTCACGAAACCTTAGGGCGGCGCTGGCCTACATCGCCCTCAGCGCCCTCATCCCTGTTACTCTCGCTCGGTGCCACAACCGAGGATGACATCGCCATCGTTGACGCCACAGGGGGCGGTGACGCCACCGGCAGGGGTGCTACCACTGGGGCCCGTTACCCCTCGATCGAGAACCCAAGGGCATACCAGCTGTTGGAGTAAGGTCTACCCTTGACTCCCCCGGAATGAGCGCGGTGCCAATCTCCCTCAAAGGGAAACGGACTGGAACCCTCGGTCGTAGCTTAGCTCCCGAAACCCGAGGAGGGGCGTCGTGACCAAGAAGCACCCTTCTTTCTTCAAGAATAATTGGGCTGATCCGATGAAGATACCAGCCCGTAAATGCACCCACACATTGGGGCATGTACTCGGCTTCAGGGACCATGAAAGGGAGCCGGTGTTCAGCCTCATGAAATGATGAGCGGCATCGCGAACAGCATCAAGCGAAGGGATTGGGGCGACTATAAAAGCCTCGAAAGGAACGCCCTGGTCATATTCGAGCTGCCGGGTGAATCGATGCGGATTATACCTCATAAAAAGAGCTGCACTGTCCTGGCGAAACACCAAGTAGCCCGGTCTAATTGTATACAAATGCGCGGCCTCCCGGGGCTTCAAAGAAGGTGCGTTGTCTTTTGAATGGTCCCAGAGTTGTTGAACCGGACCCGAAGGAGTAGACAAGACCCGATCATTAAAAACCAACCCGCCAGCGGTGGCATGAGGAGAAATCAGCACCTGAATAGCCCCGAATTGAGTCGGGTCGGCAGCAGAAGCACCCACTAGTCGCATAAGTCACGGGAAGGGATAAGCGTCGTAAAAAGCGAGCCTCTGATGCATAGCGAAAGCCCCCAGCACATGCATTTCGACCCAGGACGTGAAATAATGAAGCGAAAAGTTCACTACATCCACGCCGGGTGTAGATGTATTAGCTGCGGTGCCCAATCCATGATAGAGGTGCGCCAAGGCCGGGATGCCGATGGCCAACCTCGTCCCCTCAGCAATACGATGAGCCGGGTAGATAACCGAGGCTTTCATGAAGCGGTGATGCATGGGGATAACGAACCAACTGAGCCAAACACTAACAAACCCCACAAAGAACGTCTCCTCATCCATGCCTGGGACAGCAATGGATTCAAAAGATATTGGCGATATAATAGGGATGTAGTACTGAGGTAAATCTGATTCGGTGGTCGGCAACCTCTTCGGACCGAACCCAAAGGGGTCCCCAATGTTGGCAAACTTCGGGGCTGTCTTCGATAAGGCGTCCTCACGAAGGAAACGAGCAATGAAGCTCTTGAAAGTAACACCCTGCTCTTCGGACTCAGTGAATAATCGGTCGAAGATGCCTAGCGCCTTGATTAAACTGGGGCACTTGTGGCGAACAACATTTTCAGCAGACAAGCCGTCAACCGGGGCGGGCTCGGGTTCAAAAACGTACTCGTCAGGAGGCAACAACTCCTCATACAAACTACCCCTGATTGGCAACCCCGAAATATCATAGAATTCTGCTAGGGAAATCGAGACCTCGCGATCTCCTAGGATGAAAGTGTTGGTAGGAAGATTCCATTGGTTTAAAAACGCCTTAACCCACCAGACATGCGGGGACTAATAATGGAATAGTGACGCGTATATGGCCTGGTAAAGCCCGACTTTCTGCAACCGCGCACGATGGGCAGAAAGGATGTAGCGAGCCCAGAGAAGGTAGCCCGTAGGATGCCGGGGAGTAAGCCCTATCTTATAAATTTGCCCCCACGGGTGGGCCTCACCCTGGCAGATACGCCGCCCCAAGATGTCTATGGCCGGGATCGGATGGTTCAGAATACCGGTCGTCGAAGGCTCGAGCCTCCCCGTTGGAGTCCAGTTGGGCATTTCCACGGCAAAAAACGTCTTCGGAGGATCCATCGGTAAAAATGGGAAAGTGGGCTCCGTCGGCACTGCGCAAAGAAAACTCCGGCGACCCTGAATAATCTGACTATACCAAGATCCCCATTGAAAAAGGTTGGTACAGTTCGGGTCATGGGCCCGAATCATCGCCATCGCTTCCTCATCAGATGGTGACTGAGGAAAAGCAGCCTCCGAGCGAGAAAAGGGAAAGCGTGGAACAGAAGCCATCGCACCTGAAATCCAATAAAGGAAGACCGTTAAAAGAAAAGTCAGCAATATATATATTCATGCATGAACATGAAGACTTGTTAAAGAAAGCAACAGCAGAGTTTTCTGAGACCATTGGCTACAAAACACATGGGCTCCACAGAATCCGGATGACGGCTCATTAATAACGAGACCAAATAGTTATAATAAAACAAAGGGAATATCCTCATTTAATAAAGAATGATGACCATGCACATTTCCCCCAACAGAATCTGTCTCGGGCTCTACAATGAATCCAACAAGATCAAAGGAATTAAATTCCCACAGAAGACATCATTACAAAACCCCTGTTTCATTAATTGCAGAAGAACAACCTCGGGCCAAAGACCCCAGGAAGCCTCCGTGTGAAGAAATCGAGTTCTTCATTGGAATTAAAGTCCTTATTAAGAAAAGGGAATTAAATTCCCAGAAACATTTTTGGGACGGAATTAAATTCCATGGATTTGAACCGCCATCATCATCATCTCCCTAAGGATCATCTAAACCCTAAGAGATCTTCTGTTGGAGATTAAGTGGTCTCATATTTTGGTTAAAGAAATTGAAGAAAAATGGGTTCTTTGTGAAACCCTTAATGTGGATTTAAAATCCAGAGAGTGCTGTCAAAATGAAGGTGCTTCGATCACCATTACCTGAGGAGGAAGAGTCCTTTTAAACAGAGTTAAACTCTGAAAATGTTTTGAGGCAGAGAACTAAGCTCTGGAAACGAGAATTAAATTCTCAAGGGAAAAGGCTCTCAAAGGAAGAAGATAAGTAAAGTGAAGGCTCTTCTGAAGAGACAGTGGTATTTATAGAAGGCGATGGAAACGCTTCATCTCCACAAATCCCTAAAGGAATCCAACGGTCATAAAAGGTGACAGCGTTGCACTCACGAGCGGACACGTGAGAACAACGCTGTGGGGGCATTTGTTTCCTGATTTAAAATCAGAAAAGCTTATGGAAAAAGCTTCAGAAGAGGGTCACGTGCTTACACGTGACCAGCAGTCACGTGTTGGTACGTGACACCTAAAAGCATCAGCAAGGCAAATTCAGCTTCCCGATTACATCAAAGATAGGGGCTTCAGAAAGGGTCACGTGCTCCCACGTGACCTGGGTCACGTGTTGGCACGTGACAATCAAAAGCGGCTTCAAAACCCAACAGCTCCCTGAGCAAATCAAGGAAAAGGCTTCAGAAGGGGTCACGTGCTCCCACGTGACGCTCAAAACATCAGGCTCATTCTCCGGTTAAATCAAGAAAAAGACTCCATACGAGGGTCACGTGCTCACACGTGACCAGGGGTCACGTGGTGGCACGTGACTGCTAAGCAGCAGAAGAAGGCAGAGTGCAAAAGAAGAAAAGGGCTCGTTACAAGGGGGTCACGTGCCCACACGTGACCAAGGGTCATGTGGCCGCACGTGACCAGCTTTCAAAGCCCATTTGTTAAACAGAATTAAATTCTGAGAAAAGACCTCTTAAATCTTTCCAAAGCAACCGATTAAATCAGAGATTTAAAGGTGATTAAATATCATCTATTTATGGGAAAATCCTGAACTTGGAAAGATTTCCCCTTAAAATCCAACCGAAATAACAGAGGAGAATCTCTGGATTTAAAATCCAATGGTGAATAAAATTCACCTAATAATCCAAAGATCCAAAACGAGTGGTGAATACAGATTAAATCTCTCAATGAAAGATTCACCAAAACTAATTGATTCGGCTGCTTCTCCTATAAATAGGAGCCAAGAGACATACAAAAAAATATATGTAGAGGGAAGAAAAGGGAGAGAGCGTGGATACTTTGAGGAATCTGGATCTTCTGCAAAAGAAAACCCTAGGTAAGAAAGAGAAGGCTTTTTGAAAGAAAGAGAATTTAATCCTCAACAGAGTTCAACTCTGATGTAAAAACAGAAGAACATATTTCTTCTCTCTTGGATGGAGGATCTGTAAAGCGCACATCTCCCCTTGAAGTTGAGAATTTAATTCTCAATGGGTTGAGATCCTGCCATGCAGATCCAAAGCATAGAGAGGGAATCGAAGCACGAGAATTTAATTCTCACAGAACTATAGGAATTTAATTTCTTTAAAATAAAATTAGGGTTTGACCCTGTGTCATGGGAATTTAATTCCTTCAGAATAAAAAGAAACAGGGTTTAACCCTAATTAAGAACTTAGTTCTGTTAAAACAACATGAATTTAATTCCCTTGATCTTACTTCCCAGAATAATTCTCTAACAGAGAGTGGGAGTTTAATTCCTTAAAGCTCTTATTAGGGTTTAACCCTATTCGATTCTTCATATATATGAGGAATTTAATTCCTATAGAAAATTCAGAGTTCAACTCTTCAAAAGAAACTAGGAATTTGATTCCTTTGAAATTATTGTCAGGGTTCAACCCTACGAGGAATTCAATTCCTGAAAGGGATTAATAGACCTTCTAAACAACTACAGAAAAGAAGGGTCACGTGTCACCACGTGACCCCCCCCCCAAAAAAAAGATCTACAAAAAAGCCCTTTGAGGCAGTGCCTCACGTGATCCATGTGACCCTTAACAGAAGCTTTAACATACCTCGTTTAGACACCCGTCATGTGATAACACGTGATGCTCCAAAAATGCGATCTCCTCAGAAGAACAAATGAAGGGAGGGCGCTCTCACGTGTTGCCACGTGACCCCTCTTGCCTTAGTGTTTAACACTAAATTGGAACTCCCGAATCCAGTGTTAAAACATTGTTGGGCCTTAGTGTTCAACACTAATCAAAGAACTTTATTTGCAGTGTTCAACACTGATTACCTTAGTGTTTAACACTAATTTGAGATCTCCGTTGCCTGTGTTTAACATTGACCTGTTTTAGTGTTTAATGCTAATTTGAAAGCCTTGTTGCTGGTGTTTAACACCAATTATCTTTTAGTGTTAAACACTAACTTGTCAATCTCATTCCCAGTGTTCAGCACTGATTGGTCTGTAGTGTTTAACACTAGGCTGTGGCCCAATTGGCTAAATGGCCAGAGACAAAGTCTCTCCTTCAATGGACCAACAAGAAGCCAATATCCCAGACATGATTGGACTTAGCCCAAGCTGGCCATAAGTCCTCAATTCGTAATTAACTGGGCTAATGGGCCCATAACATAATTAATCGGTCTTGATCCCAAATCGGGCCAAGGAATATTCAATCCACTCCGGTTCCAGGGTACATCTCTTCACTCCTTTGATATTTGGCATTGTAATCCCTCAATGTCTTCAAAGAGGTGACGGGTCCCGATGACCACATATCGATATGGACTGTGGGGTCCTTAAACCCATGTACTACGACGTCCTTAACCTTGACCGAGATGTCTTAAAACTAACAATGGACTGTGGGGTCCTTAAACCCATGGACTACGACATCCTTAACCTTAACCGAGATCTCTTAAAACTAACAATGGACTGTGGGGTCCTTAAACCCACGGACTACGACGTCCTTAACCTTGACCGAGATGTCTTAAAACTAACAATGGACCGCAATGTTCTTAGACTACCCATGGACCGCAATGTCCTTAAACTACCCATGGACCGTAATGTCCCTAAACTACCCATGGACCCCACATGTCCCTAAACTGGCAATGGACCACCACGTCCCTAAACTGGAACAATAGAGCCCCGCATGCTCTTTTGTCGGATCTAAAACGATCCCGTTTAAGTTGATCTTAGCCTCAAAGATGGCTAACGTATCCTTAAACCTTCAAACAGAATGGGCTATGAATCTCCCCCAATTAACTCTGGTTCGAGGGTACATCTCTGAACTCCTCTGACATCTGTCGTTGTAATCTTTCAACGTCGTCAGAGAGGTGACGGGTCCCGACGGCCACACATACGATGGACCACCATGTCCCTAAACTGGAACAATAGAGCCCAAACGCTCTTTTGTCGGATCTAAACGATCCCGTTAAGTTGATCTTAGTCTCAAAGTTAGACTAACGCATCCTTAACAAATGTTTGAGTTGATCTTAGCCTCAAGTATGGCTAACGTATCCTCAAACCAAACCCCCAAACCCAAATCTAAGATAATACGGATTTGGACTAGTCCACGCCCTACGGGCGACAACATAACTCGGTCTCCATAAACAATCCACGGGCAACAAAACATAAAATAAACACACACGACACGAAGTGACCATCTGGAGAAGGAGAAAGTTGTTACCGCGATGCGGTAGCGTAATTAACTACAGGGGCTTGCGCCTGCAGGGAAGAGCGTCTCCACAATCAAAAACCCCTCAAACGAGGGGGAATCTGACGAAGTCTGCTACATCGGCCGCATCCGTTTAAACCTTCGATACATGGTGCCATAAATCAACTTGGCATCTTCGGAGAGGTGGACGGATAGCACCAATTAGCATCTGTCCTGAATCTCAGGCGAGACGCTATGTCTTGCGTGTCTTTCGGAGGGGAACACCCGTTGCCTGTAATATTTACCAATACCAATAATCTTGACCTATTATCCTGATTGACCTGACTTGTTGTCTTGTTAGACAAGACCTGTTCATGATTATTCCTGTGTTGGCATTAGATAGACATTCTAGTGATACGTGGCTTAAATACAAAACCTGGGGGGAAATGGGAAATCAATAATGAAACCCGACCTGTAACTCAACAGTTCACTACTTTCCCGATACTGATCAGTCGATACGGGTTTCGGGCTCCGGAACGATGATGCTGACATCATTCGTCTGTACATGATATCGCTTTTTACTGCTTAACGGCACGTCTCAGATTCAGCCCTGAGGGTCTTGACCGTGGTCCCGGGCACGCATGACATACTATTGAGTTACATCAACGATTCCATTAATTGATTTCAAATACTGTTAGGATAGATAACCTAGAAATATAGATTTTAGGATACACGTGAGATACCTATAGCCTGCTGATATATCACCTGTGAGTGTTTGTTTATAATTATACTTCATTTTTGCACATAACACCTTATAGTATATTGCTCAATTTATTATTATGATATTTATGACACACTGACGTTTGGGTTTTGCAAAGCCCAGATACTTGACTTAGCATGTGAGTATTTCGACAAGATGGTCGATCAGTGATGACCATTTCACTCATATAGCTCTTATTGGTGGTTAGTTATTTCTTGAATCTTTATTGCTTTCGCTACTATTTGCTGTTGTCGTTTGTGGCTATTTGGACATGTTTAGAGTAGACAGTTATATTATTATTCTTGATTACTGATAGACAGCCGTAATGTGACTATGGGAGGATATTTCCTTAGCGTAGGTAGCATGGCTTGCTTTGTTACGTCCCAAAATTTTGGTATTTTGGGAAGTGGAGCATGACAAGGTTTTATTAGTATCAGAGAATAGGTTCTAGGTTAGCTGTGCTTGGTTCAATTTGTAGTTGGGTATGGTTCCCAATACACTGTCTTTAAAACCCAGAATTTTAGGAACATGTTCTGCCACATTATTGTCTTGTCATTCAAATTCTTGAATCTTATCTTTCCCTGATAGTTTTTTATCTCGATGATATGGAAATGACATTGCATCTCATCTTGGAATTCTCTTGATTCCTTATTATTTCTCCCCTCTTATTCTCTCGATTTTGATAGCAGGATTTGGGCAACTTGGATGGAGTTATGTGATTATAACTATGTACCGTGGCATGGTTACAATGCAGTACTCTATTTAGGTAACATGGAGTCCTATTTTTATTCATTTTCTTGACTTATGTTCATTGTACTACTTTATTTCTTTCGGTTTCATTGCTTACGAATTTATGCCTTATCGCGAAATTGAATCCAACAACCGTGTTATATCTTTCCTTTTATCTCGTAGTGACCAGTCCGTCAGCGTTCCGAAGAACAAGGAGAAACACGGAGAGTATATGATGATTGCAGTAGTTCAAGTTTGACCCTAGCGGGAGTTATTACAGACCACTTCAAAGTCGATCAGGTGTAAGATGTTTATTGAAAAAGTTCTGATAGACCCGCCTCAGTTTATTCGAGTAGCGCAATGAAAGTGTGATTGGCTGATAACCCACAAGTTTTAGAATAGACTTATAAATTTATGATGAAGGGAACTGTTTGTGTGTGCGCCAAAAGGTGAGATTCGTGAACAGGCTGCAGATGAAGCACCTATAGTTGTTCGGAAATTCATGGAGGTATTCAAGAAAATCTCGGGTGTATCGTCTAAACGACATGTGGAGTTCGCGATTGATCTTATTCCTGTAGCAACGCCAATTCGGAAGCTTTTATCCGATATCACCGGTGGAACTGGAAAAGGTAAAGAGATAAGTTTCTGAGCAATTAGAGAAGTGTTGGATTCGCAGCAATGGTTCACCATAGGGAGCTCCAGTTTTTCTAGTCAAGAAGAAAGATGGCACGCGGAGGATGTGCATCGACTATCAAGAGTTAAATTGGGTGACTATTAAGAATAATTACCCAATCCCTCACATAGGAGAATTATTCGATCAACTCAGTGGCACGAGAGCATTCTCAAAGTTGGATTTGCGATCAGGGTATCACCAAGTTTGGGTGGAAGAAGGAGAAATTTGCAAGACAGCGTTCAGAACTCGATATGGGCATTAAGAGTATTTAGTTATGTCACTTGGAGTTACTAACGCACCGGCGATATTTATGGACTTTATGAACCGAATCTTTTCACCATTTCTAGATTGGTTTGTGGTGGTATTCATTGACGATATTTTGGTCTATTCAAGGAGCAAAGAAGAGTATAAAGAACACTTGAGAGTCGCACCGTAGACGTTGATACAAAGAAAATTATATGCAAAGATGAGTAAGTGCAAGTTTTGGTTCGAAGAAGTGAAGTTCTTGGGTCATGTTGTATCGGAGATGGAATTGCAGTTGACCCCGAAAAGATTGCAGCTGTTTATGATTGGCCAATTCCAAAGAATGTAAGGGAGATCAGAAGTTTCCTTGGGCTTGCTGGATACTATAGAAGGTTTGTGGAGAACTTCACTCGGATAGAAGAACCCTTAACCAAGCTAACACGAAAAGAGCTACCGTTTGTTTAGTCCAAGAAGTGTGCGTAAGCTTTTGAGGCGCTGAAGCAAAGGTTAACAACCGCTCCTATTTTAATAGTGCCAAATGGTTCCGGAAGATTAGTTATTTACAATGACGCATCTGGGAAAGTCTTGGGATATGTTTTTATGCAGCATGGAGAGTTGTAGCTTATGCGTCGAGGCAGTTGAACTCTCATGAGAAAAACTACCCAACTCATGACTTGGAGCTAGCAGCAGTTATTTTTGCGCTGAAGATTTGGAGACACTACTTATTGGGCGAATGGGTAAAGGTGTTTACTGACCATAAGAGCCTAAAGTACGTGTTCACACTGAAAGAGCTCAACATGAGGCATCGTAGATGGTTGGAGCTGATGGCTGACTATGATCTTGATCTAAATTACCATCCGGGAAAAGTTAATGTTGAAAGTCTGTTTTAGCACCTCTACTAGGATTCTATGATTATCAAGTATGCAATTTAAAAAAATCTAGAGGGCTAAGTATACCAAACAAGAATCGAACTAGAGAATTAGGGTTTCAAAGTTAGCAAACTAAGTTCTAAACTAAGTGAAGAGAAACTACAACCTTTGTAGTCCAGTCCTTCACTTCAAATGCTCCGAGTAGTAGTCCTAAAACTCTTCTTTGACCCCACTTGAAGGATGGAACGAGCTTGCTGAAGGGTTGCCTAGCACGGCAGCAAGGTTTCGGGAGGCATTTTCCATGCCATATTAAAAATTTGCCATTCTAGCTAACCCTAACCCTAGAATCGTATACTAGAAATCCGACGAATATGTAAATGCAAACACTTTGCATGTAAAGTGAGCAAGGAATACAACCTTTGCAGACCGGTCCTTCACTTCAAAAGCTTTGTGAAGTAGTCCTTTCGCTGCGATCGTGAACTCCGGACTCTAGAGAGGCTCCACAAGATGTACAGATCAAGCTTGCTAGAAGACTTCGAGGCCGAAGTTGATCTACGTCGAGGAGACACTAACCCAAGCTATCTCTTCACTAATTATGAAATTAGTGAAGCAAACACCCTATACTAAATGGCAAGTAGTAAAGGATGATGAAGTAGGAAGTGGGCTCACTTTAGATTTGATTTTCTCACACGTTTTCTCTCATCTCTATGAAGCTAGAAAAGCTTGAGAGGAGGAAGAAGAAGAAGCAAGTGATCAAGTGATGAATGAATTCATGAGGTTAGAAATGCAACCATGGTTAGTGTATGTCATGTACTAACCATTGTAGAGAATAAACTATGCTATGAGGTTAAGGGTTGGGTTAATAAATATCGTAAGCTAGACAAAAGAGTGGACTTAGTCAAAGGTTCATACAAGCTTCTACAAGCTTTGAACATTAAACTAATTCTTCACTAATTTGTTTAACCTTTAATAAAATTATAAACCCTAACTTAACCCTAGCATGGTATAAGTCTCATACATGCTTGTTGCATATGTAACCTAGCATGACACAAACATGTACACAAATATACATATCACATATATACAATGTGCACATCAAGTGAGAAAAGAAATCTTAAGTGAGCTTAATATTAGTTAATGTAATGTAATATATCAAATATATAATTATACATTAAATTATTAAATCAACTCTTATATCATATATAACCGACTAATATCAAATGAATCAACTTATCGAACCAACACTTGATCCGATAACCCGGCTATATAATATATAACCGACCGATATCACATATCGCGAGAATAGAATACGGTATCACATATCACATTAATCTCGGTCCTGCACATATCACATATGTGCTCCTACTCCATTTCGCTTGAGCCAGGAAACCTCTGTGTAGGACTTTAAAGACTCGTCAATACGTCGGCAGTAGATGATGATCATATCAAACACCCACAAGCCTCAAGCGGTCTGCTAAACGTAAGGCCATCCGGGTATTGAGCGATCATAAGATCAACAAGTAAGCCTGTTCATACTCCTGTGAATCCAATCAGTAACACTACCGTACAGTCCGGTCTCTTCGTCTGATATATCGCATATCTCGTTTAGGGGTGGTAAACGTCAGACCCCAGTAACTCAATAAGTCATGCCGATATGAGGCTCATAACGGGTCGAGAAACTACTGATAACACTTACCAGTATATCTCTGAAGCAGCCCTGGACAGGGACCTCCTGTTATAGCCAATCGAGCACAACACAACATCAACTCGCAATACCGGGAGAGACGAAACCCCTCCTATCGCTCATTGCCTCCATGTGATTCGGGACTGTACCCAAAAGCCACCGTTTTGCACGTTCTCTTGAACGTGGTAAGGTAGAAATCAAAGCACAGTGGGAATCACACAAGACTCTATGACGGTCTCGGGTCTACAGAATAACCTATACCAGTGTCACCAGAGAACTGCCATCTGACATGAGGTATAATACCATCTGAGAGTTCTCGGTAAGTCCGTTCAGTGTACCCAGTCTCCACTGAGCACCCGTATACTATCTCTGATGTCAAACACCAATGGATATGGGATCATCCATCGCCCATCTACATGGGTCGAGAAGCTATACGCTAGTCTACTCTGGTATATCGATGCCCTGTCTCGATACACCCACGACTAGGAACATTTGAAGGATGTACTTGATGACTACTCTGTCCCCACTAGTATGATCTGCATCATAGTCTTGGTAGTCAAGTACTCATCCTAAGGGTTTTATCAACATGTAACATAGAGACAATCAGTATACATGTTAAGATAAAGAGAAACCAGATAGCATACTATCATGTCGAGCAAGAAAGTCATCCCTATATATGTCCAAGCACCCATTACAATATACATCGTATGTACAATAATGGCCTCTAGGGCATACATATAACTAACAATCTCCCACTTACACTAGGGCCATCTGTTGTAGTATCCCATACCCAACAATTAGCAGTGGTTCTAGTATCCCATACTCAACCATCCCATAAAAGTCTCTCTTGTGAAAATGTCTTTGTGAGTGGATCTGCCGTATTGTCCTCTGTGTCTACTATCCTAACCTCGATCTCGCTGGAGATCAACCATCTCCATGATCAGGTGATACTGCCTAAGAATATGGCTGGATCTCTGATGGGACGGGGGTTCCTAGGCCTAAGCCACAACTCCATTGTCACACAATGGTAGGAACGAAGTTCATTTCATGAACTAATGTACATCCAGACTTCCTCTTTGGTAGCATGCTTGGTAACAATGTATCCAGCCTTTATCGTCTAGTTTGCCACGACATCTATCTTGGAACTCTTCCAACATACCATCCCTCTACTGAGGGTAAAGACAATTCCTGTGACTGACATTCAGTCGACCTTACCACCCTGGAAGCTATCCAGTGATTCTCCCCAGGATTGATTGATACCATCTCACTACACCTAGTGAGAATCCTAACATCCATTTAGATCTATCTCATAGATCCAAAACCCAGGATTTAGGAGGTATCACCTTGATCCTATATGGAGAATCCTTGTGATAAGAGGAGATTGACTGAGTGTAGTATAGGAAACTTTTTTGCTATCAAGAGTATGTCATCCACGTACAATACGAGGATCACTACCATACTCCCTACTACCTTTTGTATATATAAGGTTCATATACCATTTTGATGAAGTAAACTCTTTGACTACCACATCAAAACAGACGTTCCAACTCCGCGATACCTGCTTTAACTCATAAAGCAACTTGCACACGTTTCCGCTGCTTCCACTGTCTACGAAGCCCTCTACTGTGTACTTATAGACGCACTCTTCTAAATCACTATTTAGAAATGCAGTCATGACACCCAACCGCCAGATATCATAGTCATGGTATGTAGCAATGGCAAGTAGGATCCGGATGGACTTAAGAATAGGCACTAGAAAAGGTTTCATCATTATCCATACATGGTCAGTGACGAGAACCTTTTACAACAAGTCTAGCTTTGAAAGTCTCAACTTTTCCATGTACACCAAGTAATCTTCTCAAGATATATTTGGTTTTGATGGGGATTTAACCCTTCAGATAAAGCAACCAAAGTCCATACTTTGTTGGTGTACATAGATTCCATCTCAGATCGCTTAGCATCCAGCCATTCTCACAGAGTCACAACTCTTGATGGCCTGCTCAATACTAGTTGGGTCATCATCTCATGATGCAATCTTCGCTCCCACTGTCATTGAGAAAACCGAAGTATTTCTCAAGTGGATGAGGAACCCAACCAGATCGGCGGAGAGGCTGAGGTTCGTCGGGAACTATTGAATCCCCCGGTTCTACAAAATCATCAGCTGTAGTTTGTATAGCTGGAACTCCTTCCAGTTCTACCTCATGACCACTAATTTCTTCATAAGAAATTCTCTTTCCAAAAGGTGGCATGCTGATAATCAAAACACCTTTTGCTCCTCAGTGTGGTAGAAGATATTCCCTTGCGAATGTTTAGGATATCCAACAAACTTCTATAGAACTGACCTTACCTCGAGCTTGTCCGAATTTTGCTTTTGGCATAGGCCGGACAACCCCAAATCTTAACATCCTTAAGAGATGGGCTCTTCCCATACCATATCACATATGGGGTGGTAGGCACCTGATTTGCTTGGAACTCAATTCAATAGGTATGCAGTTTCTCAAGTGCATAACTCCCAAAAGAAAATAGGCAACTCAGTAGTACTCATCATAGAGCACACCTTATCATATAAAGTGCGATTGCTCCGCCCTGATATACCAACGTGCTGTGGTGTATACGGAGGAGTAATACTGAGAGAGAATTTCATTCTCCTTTAGAATAGTCCAGGAATTCCGTGCTCAAGTATTCTCCTCCCTGATCACATCATAGGACATAATACTTATACTCGTTTTGGTCTCTACTTTTGACTTATAATCTTTGAATTTCTCAAAAGGTTCAGACTTGTGTTTCAATAGAAACATATGTCCGAATCTTGAGAGATCATCAGTGAATGTAATGAAGTACAAAGAATCAGTCCTGGTATGTGTAGAAAGGGGACCTACATACATTATCATGTATCAATCCCAAGAGTTCACCAACTTTTTCTCTATTTCCAATAAACGGAGCTATAGTCATCTTATCTTTGTGACATGACTGGCAAGTTTCACAAGATGTAAATTCAAACTGATTTAAATATGCATCTTTATATAACTTATCTAGTCGGGTTGTATTGATATGACCTAGTCTACAATGCCTCAAGAAGGATTCGTTCATTTCTGAACTCTTCCTCTTGTTTGTGTTTTGTACGTTAAGAACTGTGTTTTGATTTAGAACGTATATATTTTTAGATAACATGCCTGAACCGATCAACTCTTGATATAGGAAATGTTCAAAACATTATCCAATAATACAAAATTATATCCTTCTTTACAAAATAAAGAGACCGATATGATGTTGTATATCAGGTTCGGTATCTAATAACATTCGTTCAGAATCAATGTATTTGGTAATACAGGGTGATAACTGCCAATATCTTGGCTGCAACAATTACACCGTTTATAACTCTTAAAACTTATCACCCATTCTCAGTTCTCTACCTATCTGTAGCCCGTGTAACAGATTACATATGTGGGATCCTGATCCGGTATCTCATACCCAGGACGTAGAGGATACTGAGAAACAGTTCTCGGTGATGAACACACCCGAAGAAGATGCATCATTATGCACTTTCTTCGTTTGGGCGGCACGAGAATCCTGGCAATCCCCAATTTCCTGCTCGGTCTTATAATAATTATAAGTTGGAGCGGGACCAACGTTCCCCAGCTCAGTATAACAAGCGGGTTCAGTCAATACATCCGTATTATTATCTTGATTAAGGCGTGACATGATCGCTACTTGGAGAGAGAGAGAAGAAAATACTCAGCGTATGCTCTTGCAAGATTAGATTGGTTATTATTTTATCTAATAAGGATGGCTCCCACTGATTTAGTCAAATTTTCTTTCAAACCCTAAAAGGAAAGATTAGCCGGAATTAATTCCACCCTATAAGTTTGCCAATCTTTCAGCCAAGTCAGTGTCGGTACTTTGAGGGAGGTTCCTCGTGTTTTTGCACGGACCTAATTAAAATAAACCTCATTTTCCCAGGGGCGTAACCCCGTTGACACTTTTCTAGACATCTACTTGATCAGCTAATTGTAATATGTAAAACTCTCCCAGGAGTAACTCTTACTCGCAGTGGGTATCGGGATCCAACTATCTCATAGAAAGTATGCAATCTTATTGCATATTTCAACACTTGAAATTCCCGATAATATTTTGCCCCTAGCGTTCTATGACCTTGACGGAGGTCAACAAACCATAGGCTGCTAGTCAAGTTCAACCCGTTATTTCCTGATTGAATTAAACCCACCCGCACGACCCTTGACGGAGATCAACAAGGTCGCACGACTACCCTAAAACAATCGCATCACATGCAGCAGATAAATACTAGTCAGCTACCGCATACTACGCCTTGACGGAGGTCAACAAACGTAGTATGAATACTAAGTAGGACTTATCTAAAATGACGGAGGGCCACGACAGGTTTTTAAGAAAACCTTTTGCGTAATGAACTTGATATCGTCGTAGAATCGAGTGATTTAAAATGGAGTGTTTTTGAGGTTTTTACTAGTTTCGCTAAAGAGGTCACTCCCGATATATGCGGGAAAACCAGCTACGATGGTTTGGTCATGTGCGACGCAGACCTATGGAAGCACCGGTTCGAAGAATAGATACTCTCGATATGATCAATGACAAAAGGGCAAAAGGAAGACTGAAGAAAACATGGATGGAGGTGATACGAAACGATATGGTTGCCAAAGGACTCAATGAAAGTATATTGTTCGATAGGAGTGAGTGGAGGCGGAGGATTCATGTGCTGGACCCGGCGTGATTCTCATGTTGGTTCATGTAGCCTACCCCATATGCTTGGGATAAAAGGCTCAGTTGTTGTTGTTGTTGTTTTCTAAAGAGGTCACTCCCGGGTGAAGGGATCTCGGCTCTTTCCTTATCGAATAAGGTGCAGGATATTTCACAAATACCACTATGCAAAGAAAAGACTATAGAAGCAATCAAAAGAAAAACCGAGTGGGTTGTAGCATCTTCCAGTTATTGCTAAAGAGGTCACTCCCGGTGAAGGGATCTCGGCTCTTTCCTTATCGAATAAGGTGCTGGATATTCTAAAAGGAATACCGCTATGCAAAGCAAGAACTAGAGCTACCTGTTTTTGAAAATTCGATTCCACAACATCTTTAAGTTTATTTTCTTTCATTAATCTTATTAATGAAGTCCCATCATCTAAGTTACCTAAGCATCACAGATAAATACAACGTACACTTATGCCACCCGCATTCGCCTTGATGTCCCGTCATGCACCGTTAGGTTAGGTAACTAACGGCAGAGCGGGACAGTGCTAGCGCGGGTGTAAAACATAAGTAACGTTTATATAATATATCACATATACTATATCCAATATCTATCTCAACATATACAGTGATCACATCACAGAATATCGCAGCAGAACACAACATATGAAATATTGGATATACTAGGATTTCCGTGTTTTAAATTAAGCCTGTATAAAACACGGATTCCACGGTCATGATGAATAGCCAAACCCACATCCCTAGACCCCTACGAGAGTGGCAAGCAACCCCACCAATTCTAGAGTTAGGAGACCCGGTCTCAACTCCTTGAGATGGTTTCCCACTGGACCCTAGAACCCGGTTACTTATGCTCCCCTCCTTGGGTCTATCCTAATGCGGAAAAGTAAATAATATACAATGGTGACATCATCCTCAACCCGGAAGTTCCCCAATAAAATAATATTACATACAATGAATTTTACATGAATGAAAATGAAAAACTCTAATCTCACATAAAACCTCCGACTATTCAAACACGACGATCCAATATAACATATCACAGCAACACATAACATCACATGTCATCAACGTAAGTAAATATGCGTATCCCAATTGTCGTTGACATATAGCAACGAAACCGGCGATACACCACATATTGCACTTACGGTCCCAGAAAAGAAAGTGAAAAACTACAACAGTTGGAATCCGCAACCACCTTAGACATTACATGCTTAACCAAATGAATTCCTTAGACATCGCATGCCTACCAATTATAAACCCCGCATTTTAGTCTCGATATTCAAAACACCTTTTAATATCAAGTCGGGCAATTCAACAAGATTCCCGATATCCTGATCGAATGCTCGTCGGAAACTTTAGTAGACGGCCGCACCCCTTGATACCGTCGACGAAGTGCACTAAGGCAGAACATCGCTGCCGCGAGCACCTGAACAGATGGTTTTGGCGACGGGGTTCTCCTACAGTCACTTGGTCGGGGCTATGGGGCATGGCTATCTAATAATGATACCCGGCGAGTATCCGCGTACGCTACGTGATTGCGACACACTTTTGATCTCATCAAAATCCCGTGGCAACCGATCAAATGAGACTAAATTGCTAGATTTATAACATTCAAATTAGTTATCTTATAACTTCTTTTGTGGATTCCAAATATTGTATCCCATCATATGATATCCGGACGACGTTAAACTTTTCGATCGATTCACCAAAGTCCTACAATTTCCCGACAGCCCAACACTTGAGCACAGTTTAATAATACCCAGAATATGCCACAGTACCTATGCACCAGCCGTAGAAGGGCAGACCCAAGCCTCACTCATGTCACCACGGAACTGCGGCAAACCCTAGGGTATGACCGCGATTCCGCGATCCAAAAAAGCCGAGTTAGGGTTTCATTCTTCTAGAGGGTTCATAGAATCACGTGCATATTTTTCCGAATACGTTAAACTTGGAAAAATGGGCTGACATTCGATCGAACTTTTAAATTTCGCCTAGACAACATGTGAATAACCCGAGACAATGTTAAAACTACGAATACGAAACACTCCGACTTGCTTATAGTGTAAGATTACATCACATGCAAAATTAGATAAAACAAACAACACCTGAAACATCAAAACCTAGTCACTGGAACACAGTGAAAATTTCAAGCAAAACCAACATTTTTTGGCCGGCCACAACTACCTTGATCTCGGCCAAAATCCGAGCAAACTGCCTGAAATTTTCATGGCGTTCATGATATATCCCATATAACATTCTGTACTTGTTTAAAATTTTTTTTGACAACTTCTTAAAATCGACAGAAACTACATTTTCGTGTTTCAAGTTTCGGAGTATTTCGGTTTCGTAATCTTAACAAAATCCGTCTAAATTTCTAGCATGGCTCTGATACCACTGAAGGGTTTCCTAGCACGGCAGCAAGGTTTCGGGAGGCATCTTCCATGCCATATTAAAAATTTACCGTTCTAGCTAACCCTAACCCTAGAATCGTATACTAGAAATCCGACGAATATGTAATTGCAAACACTTTGCAAGTAAAGTGAGCAAGGAATATAAACTTTGTAGACCGGTCCTTCACTTCAATAGCTCCATGTAGTAGTCCCTTCGCTGCGATCGTGAACTCCGGACTCTAGAGAGGCTCCACAAGATGTACGGATCAAGCTTGCTAGAAGACTTCGAGGTCGAAGATGATCTACGTCGAGGAGACACTAACCCAAGCTATCTCTTCACTAATTATGAAATTAGTGAAGTAAACACCCTATATTAAATGGCAAGTAGTAGAGGATGATAAAGTAGGAAGTGGGCTCACTTTAGATTTGATTTTCTCACATGTTTTCTCTCATCTCCATTAAAGCTAGAAAAGCTTGAGAGGAAGAAGAAGAAGAAGCAAGTGATCAAGTGATGAATGAATTCATGAGGTTAGAAATGCAACCATGGTTAGTGTATATCATGCACTAACCATTTTAGAGAATAAACCATGCTATGAGGTTAAGGGTTGGGTTAATAAATATGCTAAGCTAGACAAAAGAGTGGACTTAGTCAAAAGTTCATACAAGCTTCTACAAGCTTTGAACATTAAACTAATTCTTCACTAATTTGTTTAACCTTTAATAAAATCATAAACCCTAACTTAACCCTAGCATGGTATAAGTCTCATACATGCTTGTTGTATATGTAACCTAGCATGACACAAACATGTACACAAATATACATATCACATATATACAATGTGCACATCAAGTGAGAAAAGAAATCTTAAGTGAGCTTAATATTAGTTAATGTAATGTAATATATCAAATATATAATTATTCATTAAATTATTAAATCAACTCTTATATTATATATAATCGACTAATATCAAATGAATCAACTATCGAACCAACACTTGATCCGATAACCCGGCTATATCATATATAACCGACCGATATCACATATCGCGAGAATAGAATACGGTATCACATATCGCATTAATCTCGGTCCCGCACATATCACATATATGCTCCTACTCCATTTCTCTTGAGCCAGGAAACCTTTGTGTAGGACTCTAAAGACTCGTCAATACGCCGACAGTAGATGATGATCATATCAAACACCCACAAGCCGCAAGCGGTCTGCTAAACGTAACGGCCATCCGGGTGTTGAGCGATCATAAGATCAACAGGCAAGCCTGTTCATACTCCTGTGAATCCAATCAGTAACACTACCATACGGTCCGGTCTCTTCGTCTGATATGTCGCATATCTCGTTTAGGGGTGGTAAACGTCAGACCCCAGTAACTCGATAAGTCATGCCGATATGAGGCTCATAACGGGTCGAGAAACTACTGATAACACTTACCAGTATATCTCTGAAGCAGCCCTGGCCAGGGACTTCCTATTATAGCCAATCGAGCACAACACAACATCAACTCGCAATACCGGGAGAGACGAAACCCCTCCTATCGCTCATTGCCTCTATGTGATTCGGGACTGTACCCAAAAGCCACCGTTTTGCACGTTCTGTTGAACGTGGTAAGGTGGAAATCAAAGCATAGTGGGAATCACACAAGACTCTATGACGATCTCGGGTCTACAGACTAACCTATACCAGTGTCACCAGAGAACTGCCATCTGACGTGAGGTATAATACCATCTGAGAGTTCTCGGCAAGTCCGTTCAGTGTACCCAGTCTCCATTGAGCACCCGTATACTATCTCTGATGGCAAACACCAATGGATATGGGATCATCCATCGCCCATCTATATGGGTCGAAAAGCTATACGCTAGTCTACTCTGGTATATCGATGCCCTGTCTCGATACACCCACGACTTGGAACATTTGAAGGATGTACTTGACGACTACTCTGTCCCCACTAGTATGATCTGCATCATAGTCCTGGTAGTCAAGTACTCATCATAAGGGCTTTATCAACATGTAACATAGAGACAATCAGTGTACATGTTAAGATAAAGAGAAATCAGATAGTATACTATCATGTCGAACAAGAAAGTCATCCCTATATATGTCCAAGCACCCACTACAATATACATCGTATGTACAGTAATGGCCTCTAGGGCATACATATAACTAACACTTGCTTGTAGTCTTCGTCGTCGAAGATGATCCACATCGAGGCAACTCATACTCAAGCTCACACTTCACTAATCAAGGTATTAGTGAAGAGAACAATCTATACTAATTTGCTAGAGTAGTGTAGGTTGATGAAGTAGGAATTTTTCTCACTGAAAATATTTCTTTTCCTTTTCTTTTTCTCACCCTAGAAAAACTAGTGAGGAGATTGTAGGGTGTTTTTCTTCAGCACGCTTGTCAGGCATATACAGATTCCTATTGTCTAAAGTAGACCGGGGTTTATTAATTGTGGGGATCTGAATCTCCGGCAGCCGCGGACTAAGCTGCCGTTAATTACCCCTCTCCTTTAGAGTGAAGGAACCTCCGATTGACGGGTCAACTAGTCATGCGAACTTAGTGTGAAGTGTGCGTGTGTTGTGTTTTAAAATGGGGTTTTGGATATATCGGGGGCCTCGCAGAGTTTACGGGGTTCCCGCTACCCGGATTGCAGGCTGGGGTCAAGGGGGCTAGCAGCCCTCTTGCCGAATGCGGGGCAGCGCCCCGTTAGAAAAATTTTCCTAACGGGGGACGTGTTTCTGGTGTGGAGTGCATGGAAAATGAGGGGTGGGGAGCGTCTTACAGATGCGTGCATGGTACGTGGGTGCTAGGCGCCCGCGGGTCATGTGCGCAGCACGCTACCGCTCGGTGCCAGCGGGTCATGTGAGTTGCACGCGACCACTGGGCGCTGAGCGTCCGCGGGTTGCGTGAGGCGCACGTGGGCTCTTAGCGCCCGTGGGTCACATGCCCTGCACACGACCGCTGGGCGCCCGCAGGTCATGTGCGCGACATGCAACTGCTAGAAACACCAGCGGAAAAGAGGCTTAGCCCCTAGGTTAGGAATTGAACTCCCAAGGGGCTTTGGAGTTGAACTCCTAACAGGGATTATGTATAGATTTGGAGTTAAACTCCTAAATAAAGGGGGTTGATTTATGGAGTTAAATTCCAACAGATCTTGAATGGAGTTAAACTCTGAGAAATCTTTGGATCTTCTTTTGAGCCTCGAATCCTCCTGGAATGGGATTTTTGGAGATGAGTATCCTTCTTCTTCCTCTCTGTTGGCTGGATCTTGGGGCAAAAAGGGGAGGTAAGACTTAAAATCTCCCCTTTTAGGTATTTGATGGCAGACCCGAGCTCTTCAAGGGTTTTATGGTGAAAAACTATTTATTTCTGAAAAAGGAAGAGTTAAACTCTTGATTTAATTCAAAAGAAAAGAAAAAGGTTTAGAATCTTGAGGAAGGAGGAGGAGGTACAAATCCTAGTTTTTTTTGAGAGAGAAAAAGTTATCATTGATTTTTTTATCATGTTGCCTTATTAGCTACACACTTTACATATAGCCCCTTGGGCTTTGCTAAATGACACTTATGCTATCTCATGCCTTATGTGCTTATCTCTTTTTGCACATAAGCCATGGGGTTTACAAAATTTTTGCTTTTTGCTTATTTTACATACATTTATTTCTATACATATATATAAAAAAGAATTAAATTAAACCAATTTATGGCTTCATTCTTTTTGTCATGGGGCCGGTCTCTTTGACCTGGGCTTGGGCCCACTTGGCTTGGGGTTGACCCTGTGTTTTGACTTAGTTAACTAGGGTGTAATTTTGACCCCAACAAAGAGCCCCCATCAATAAATGCACACCATATATGTGGGTTGTGTGCATGAAATTGATGGATTTTCTTTCGTGTGGAGGTCGACTCCGTTTTGACGGCGTGGAGGTCGATGCTGCCCTTTTTGCGACGTGGACGGTCGGTGCTGCCCTTTTAGCGATTTGGATGGTCGGTGTTGCCATTTAGCGACGTGGACGGTCGGTGCTGCCCTTTTTGCGATGTGGACGGTCGGTGCTGCCCTTTTAGCGATTTGGACGGTTGTCGTTTCCATTTTAGCGACGTGGACGGCCGGTGCTGCCCTTTTTGCGACTTGGACGGTCGGTGCTGCCCTTGTAGCGACTTGGACGGTCTATTATGCCATTTTTGCGACGTGGACAGTCGGTGCTTCCCTTTTTGCGACTTGGACGGTCGGTGCTGCCATTTTTACGACGTGGACGGTCGGTGCTGCCCTTTTTACGACGTGGACGGTCGGTGCTGCCCTTTTTGCGACTTGGACGGTTGATGACTTGTTCCGCTTCTTACGGTGTCGGGGTTTGATTTGACTTGCTCCGTTTTCTGCGGTGTCGGGATTTGATTTGACTTGCTCTGTTTTCTACGGTGTTAGAGTTGATTTGTTTGATTTGATTTATTTTAGGAGTTCCCTACCCGTCCAGCGGGACTTTTGAGCTTGTAAGCGCTACCGGGTGGGACATTAATTTGATCTGTTTGATTTCTGCCTTATTTGGCGGGAATTTTGAATTTGAGAGGAACTTGGAATTCGGATTTTGTTTGGCATTAGCATTGCTGCACTGGAATAATGCCAGGAGCAACTCATCATTTTTCCCGGGTGGACTTAAGATTTGGTTTTTGGGCCGGCATCAGTATTGTTGCACTGGAATAATGGCAGGAGCAACTCATCATTTTCCCCAGGAGGACTTGGGATTTGGTTTTTAGGTCGGCATCAGCACCGCTAACACTGAAGCAATGCCAGGAGCGACTCATCACTTGCCATTGGGAAAACTTGGGATTTAGGTTTTGGGTCGGCATCAGCACCGCTAACCCTGAAGCAATGGTAGGAGCGACCCATCATCTGCCGTTTCCTGTTGGGGAGTGATGTCTTAGGAGACAGGTTTAGATCTCTATCACTTAAGGCTTTTCAATTTTATGAGCCGTAAGGGTCTCATAAAAGCATTTTCTCCCTACGAGTTGAGAGGATCTTGTAGGTGTATTTCTCCCTAAGAATCGTGGGGATTCCTAAGTGTGTTGCTCCTTTGTGAGTCGTAAGGATCTCACGCGGGGATTTTCTCCCCACAAGGTCGAGAGGACTTTGCGAGTGTATTTCATCTCTTTTTTACGAGTTTACGCCCTTTCGGGTTTTCACAAACTCGCTGGCAGTCCCGCTGATTTTACTCATGGAGCCCTTTCAGGTTTTCATCCGTGCCCGTTTTGCTTGTAGACATACTTTTTTGTTACATTGGCGAATCTTCATTGCTGGTGGGACTTTAAATGTAGTCTCACCGGTAGGACTTAGGAGAGATAGGGGTCGTTTATGCCCATGGATTGTATACGGTTTTACAGGATGTATGATCCAAACTGTAGGGCCGGTGTGCTCAATTCGCCTGCGACTTGGAGCATTCACGCGTAGTATTTCTTGAGATATCGACCATTGATGGGTGGCATGGACCTTTCTCCCTCGGCACTTATTAGTTGGTAGGATCCTCCGTCGAACACTTTCTCGATGACGTATGGTCCTTCGGCTTTTTGAGGACCAACACCAATTCGCCTTTCTTGAAAGCGCGGAGACGGATCATCTTGTCATAGGCCCGTGACATTTGGGCTCGGTATAGCTCCAGATTTTGCTGCACCGCAAGCCTCTTTTCTTCGAGGGCATCAATCTCTTCAAGCCGAAGAAGTACGTTTTCCTCTTCCGTCAACTCGTGCTGGACGACCATTCTTAAGCTTGGAACATCGATTTTGAGGGGGAGGATCGCCTCTACTCCGAAGAGTAATGAGTATGGAGTGGACTGAGTTAGAGTGCGGTGCATGGTACGATATGCCCACAACGCCTCGTGGAGTTTCAGATCCCAGTCTCGTTTATTGGCTGAGGCATTTTTCCTCAGGAGCTTGCATAGAGTTTTATTGAAGGCTTCGGCTAGCCTATTGGCTCTTGGATTATAGATGGAGGAATATCTTCAGTCTATCTTGTGTTGGATAGCGAACCTTGAGACTTTGAAGCTCTTGAAAGAAGGCCCGTTGTCAGAAATGATTCTTCTTCGTATACCAAAGTGGTATAGAATATTATGCCGGAAGAATGTCAGAATATCTTCTGTCTTGAATTCTTTTAGCGGGACAACTTCAGCCCATCTGGAGAAGTAGTCTGTTGCAGCCAATATGAACCGGCGGCCTTTGGATGACGGAGGATCAATTGGACCAACTATGTCGGTGCCCCAAACTTCGAAGGGCCATGACGCCACCGTAGGATGCAGTGGATTGGGGTGCTTATGAATGAAGTCACCGTGAATTTGGTAGAGATGACACCTCTTCGCATGCTCTTCGCAATCCCTTATCATGGTGGGCTAGTAATACCCAAGCTGTTTAATTTGAAGCCGCATTTTGGGGCCAGATTGGTGAGCTCTGCAGACGCCTGAGTGAACTTCTTTCATGACATTTTGGGCTTCGGCCGATGACAGGCACATGAGCCAGAGTTGGTCATATGATCTGCGGTATAGCGTATTATTTACAAACATGTATCGGAGAGCTCTCTTCTTCAGCTGAATTCTTGCAGATTTTTCTTTAGGCAGCTTGTCGTATCGGAGGTACTCTATGAAGGGTTCTCTCTAATCGGCCTCGTCTTGAATGATCGAAGCTTCTTCGGCAGGATTGTTCTCTTGTTCTACGCTTTCTTCTTCACGCAAAGAGACTGGAGGCAGAATTTGTCGGCTTCTGACTGTGATTAGAATTTCGTCCATGCCAGGATCAGCTATCTCTTTAGCTAGGCGAGCAAGTATTTCGGCTTTTCCGTTCAACGCCCTAGGGACTCTCATTAGTTCAATGTGGGTGAACTGTTTCATGAGCTCCACCACCCGGCTTCTGTACTGAGCCAATTCGGGTTTGTATATCTTATAGTCGCCGCTTACTTGGTTGACGACAAGCTAGGAATCACCGTAAACCCGTAGCCGAAGGGTTCCCATTTCTATGGCGAGCTCCAGACCAGCTATCAAAGCTTCGTACTCAGCCTCGTTGTTTGTACAAGGCTCGGTGAGAGCGAAAGAACGTCGTAGGGTTCCTCCCGATGGTATGACGAACACCAATTCTATCCCCACTTTTATCTCCGGGATGCTTGATTTGCCGGAGCTCTTCATTGATGAGGCTCCATCGAAGTAGAGCTCCCAACATGGCTCGTCATCCTCGAGGTGCAGCACTTGTTCGTCGGGTAAATCACAATTGAGCGGCGACCCTTCTAGTATGTGATGAGCAGCAAGGAAGTCGACGAGGGCTTGCCCTTTTACTTCTTTTTGAGGAGTATAGATTATGTCAAATTCAAGCAGCATGACAGCCCATCTCGCCATTCTACCAGCTAGGCTTGCTTTGGTCATTAAGTGTTTGTGCGGGTCGACCTTGAAGATCAACATAACCCGATGAGCGAGCAGATAGTACCTCAGCTTCTTCACAGCAAATATCAGAGCCAGGCATTGCTTTTCGATCGGGGAATAGTTGAGTTCTACCCCGAATAAAGTTCGACTGAGGTATAAAGGGCATTCTCTTTTCCCTCCTTGGGCAAGGAGTACACCGAGTGACTCATCTAGCGCGGCAGTATAGAGAATCAACTGTTTATTTAGAATAGGGGCAACAAGAACTGGAGGGTGCAACAGATACTGTTTGATGCTTTCGAACGCTTCTTGACATTCGGTATCCCAGACAAAAGGAGCTCCTTTCTTCATGAGCTTTGAGAAGGGCCTACATCTCCCCGATAAATTTTAGATAAACCTTCGTATATAAGCAAGCCTGCCCTGAAAAGATCTTAGCTGCGTCAGACTCTTTAGAGGGGGCATCTCCATGATGGCTTTTATCTTGGATGGGTCAACTTCGATCCCCCGATGTCGGACTATAAAGCCCAGGAATTTTCTCGATGACACGCCAAAAGGGCACTTCAGAGGATTCATCTTCAGATCGTATTCCCTCAGTCTAGTGAGAATGGTCCTAAGATCTTGGATGTGATCGGTCTTGGCTTTAGTCTTGACGACCAAATCATCAACATAATATTCGACGACTTTATGGATTAGGTCATCAAAGATATTGGTCATTGCCCTTTGATATGTAGCACTTGCGTTCTTCAGTCTGAACGGTATCATTTTGTAATAGTATATGCCGATCGGGGTTCGAAATGCTGTATGCTTCTCGTCCTCAGGTGATATTTTTATCCGATTGTATCTAGACGAACCGTCCATGAAGGTGAATAGCTCGTAATTTGAGGTGTCATCGACCATCATTTTTGTGACCGGAAGAAGGAAATCATCTTTAGGGCATGCCTTGTTAAGGTCCCTGAAATCGACGCAAATTCGTATCTGCCCATTCTTCTTTTTCACTGGGATGATGCACGCGATCCAGTCCGCGTATTTCTCTCCCCTGATGAAGCCGGCATCGATGAGTTTCTTGGTTTCCTCAATGACCTTTTCTTCCAGTTCCCTTCTCATTCTTCGAGGAGCTTATTTGACAGGCTTGGCATCAAGAGATATAGCCAGCTTATGCACGATGACTTCAGGGGAGAGGCCAGGCATTTCTTTGTACGTCCACATGAAGCAGTCGGCGAACTCATGCAGCAGGGTGATTATTTGCTTTTTCATTTCCTCTGACAAGAGTGAGCTGATGTAGGTCGGCCTTGGATTATCGGGTGTTCCCAAATCAACCTCGGTTAGCTCGTCGAAGGTTGCTTGTCCGCCATCTTCGAACTCTTGAGGGGCTTCTTCCGGCTCGTCTATCTCGTCATTATCATTTGAATTTCGCTGGCTTCACGAACATGGATCATGTAGTATGCTTTGGAATCAGGCTGGATGAAACCTATGCCCCGTCTATCTGGAATTCGTCCATCGATGAGTGCTCGGACCTGAGGCGGATACCATAGCCCTTCATAAAACTTTGCTTCGGACTCCGTTTGATATAACCGGCATCCGCACCTTTTGAAATATTCCTGCATCTCGGACGCATAGTATTTGGGATTGAGGATGACTCTTATGCCTCTTTCATAGGGAAGGCACGTGACGGACAAATCGTCCGGATGCACAACAGGATTTGACCCATAAAACAGGATGCCTTTCTGTCCACTTTTCCTTCCGAGAACGTAGAAAGTTTTTAGCTGGTCTATGGTGGAGAATGAAAATGCATCGAGCTCTTTGCACATCTGCTCCGGCACCCTTGTGACGGCTAGGGACCCTTCTGCAATTTTGAAGGTCTCTCGTAGTTTTGCTCGTTGTGTGGGGCCTAGTCTGTACAGCTGTTGCAAGGCGGGTCGTCTTTCTCCGACTCTTCAGTGTCGCTGCCAAGATGAGGGCGGGCTTTGCTGCTAGATGGGCATTCAGTATCAGACTCGTCCATATCGCTACTGAAACGAGGGTGAGTTTTACGAAAGGACATACTTCCAGCGTCGGACTCATCAGTGTCACTACCGAAACGCGGGCGCACTTAGGGTTTTTTGATTTTGAAAGTGACAGCCGGCTCAGATTTGCCTTTGAGTTTCGGGACTGTTCTGTCTTTGGTCAGCTGTGGCTCAGCACTTTGGAGATTCACAAAGTACCGAGAATCTTTATATCGGACTTCATGCATACCGAACGACTGGATGTCTCCATCAATGCATCTTTCTTCTCCGTTTTTGGTATATTTCATGCACCGATGGAGAGTTGACGGAACGATGCCGTAATCGTGGAGCCACGACCATCCCAGAAAGACCTTATAAGATGTGTCACCGTCGATCACATATATTTTAGCTTCGGTTTGCAGATGCCCAAATTTGATTAGCATAGCTATAGACCCCAGAACTTGCTGGCAGTTTTAATTGAAGCTTTGAATGACAATGCTTTCCCTTGACAGGTGTCGGACGTCCATTGACAAACTCTTCAGAATTCGCAAGTTCATGATGTTCGTTCGAGGATCCTGGATCAATCAATATGCGATTAATCCGATCTCCATCGCTGTACCCTATCACGTAAAGCGGCCGGTTATGCTCAGTTGTTCCCAGTAGCAGGTCTTCGTCCTTAAACGTGACCGCGGCAGTATGCAGGGTGTACTGGGCTTCTTTTATATTAATTTCCGCAAAGCGAGCCTGGTACCGCTCGGGGTTTTGTAAAGCGTGAATGAGAACATCTTTAAGCTCTTTAGATAGGACCAAGGCATCGTAGATGCTCAGGAGAGACGGAAGCTTTCGGAGGTGAGCCAAGACATTGTTGTCCACTGAGGAAGGACTTGAGTTTTCATTAGCCGGTTCTCTGCCATCTCCCTCATTAGCCACCTATTTTTCCTTTCCTTTTGGGGCATTTCCCTGATTCGGCGGTAGAGCCCTGCCGCTTTTGAGTTAGATTTTGTTGGCCTTTGTGGCGAGCCCCTTGAAAATAGAGCTCCTCTTCAGAGTCGCTGCCAAGATGGATGGTGTAGCAGGTCACTATAGGGATCTCTTCATTGGAGTCTTCTTCTAGCTCCTCCAGAATTTCAGCTGCTTCTACAGGGAAGAACTCATTCAATTGAATTAGAGTCCTTTCCTTTTGTTCATAGTCTTTTAGGGAATCGATATATTTTTGAATGGTCGATCTCCCTGCAAACTCTTTTTCATGTCGAGCTGCACTTTTCTTCTTCTTGAGCATTTTGGATTTTGAGCCTGATGGAGCCGAATTGGCAGCCGGAATGGTAGGCTTCTTCTGCCCTTACCATTCCGTTCTGGGCTCTTTTTGAAGTAGCTTTAGCATCTTCTTCATCTTATTAGATATGTGCGTATTCCAAGGAGACTGCGGTGAGTCAGTTTCATTTCTCAGGGTAGCGGGTTCACCTGTCTGCTCCCAGAAGGCTCCAGCTTTTGTCTGTATAAAGTTGGTGGTTGCAACATGATTGTTCACCAACGCACTCTTGGACAGCTCGATCTCTCCAGTCTTGTACGGCTTCTAGACCCAGTCTTTGAAGATATAGCAATCCTCGATCGCATGGCTCACTACTCTGTGGTACGGGAAATACAGGGGATTGTCGGTTATTTTTGCTTCATGGGGTCTCTTTGACTCCTGCAATTGCAGACCATTGTTCAAGGCATCTTTGAATATCTTGCGGACCTTGTCCCTTCTGAAAGAGTAAACCTTATTCTTTTTCTCCTCTAGGGAAGGCCCTTCTCCTCCCAGCAATGGCTTTAGAGACCGGTTGGTTTTGGAATCGCCTTCCTTTCGCTTGTCTTCATTGTCGGACGCATTGAAGACATTAGTACTACTGGAATTCCCGCTTCTACGGTTGTCGTCCCTCTTGGTTTTCCAAGTCTTGTCTCTCGGAGAGTCTGGGGTAGACTCTTGCTTCGAGCATTCCAGCATTTGGACTTTCTTGGTTAGCTCCTGAAACGTCTTGAGGCCTGCTGTACACAAGAATGGGACCATCCAATTAATGAGGTTCCCAATGAGAAGGCTGACGGACTGGTCCTGCTCCAGCGGCGGTTCGCACTTGATCGTGAGATTACGCCATCGGGCGATAAAGTCGGTGTTTCTTTCATTCTTCCCCGGCTTGGTCCTCACAAGGTCAACAATGGAGATTTTATCACTGACACTCATGAACCTTTGCCAAAACAGAGACTCCATTTGGGCAAAGGTAATGACGGACCCGTCTGGTATACTCACGTACCAGTCGAAAGCGACACCGGTCAGGCTGTTGACAAACTGACGAAGAAGGAGCGCGTCATTGCCCCCTGTGTTTCCGCATGGTGCTTTAATATGGGCGACGTGCTGATTTGCGTTTCCCATCCCGTCAAATCTTCCGAACTTAGGAATGACGTAGCCGCTCGGAAACTTGATCAGATCGTACTGTGCGGGATATGGCCGCCCACTACTATTGATTTCTTTCTGAGCTTCAGCTTCGGCTACCAATGTTCTAACCTTGCTAGTGACCAAATCCATTATCCGATCTTGTGTTAGCGGGATAGTGCTATCTGGGGCCAAGGCGTCCCAGAAGTGGAATGTGGCTGGCTTTCGTGAGGTTCACCTAATCTTGGACCTAAGGGGACATGCATCAGTTGCTTCGAGTTGCCATCGCCCGGCTCATGAGTAGAGATATGTGCCTGATTGGAAGGCGCTCGAGCAATTTGAGCCGTGAGCTGTATCACAACATTCGTCAGGTTGTCGATTTTGGAGTAAAGCTTGGCCATTTCTTTATCTTTGCTCATGAGCTGTTTTCGAAGCTCTTGAAGCAGTTCTTGCTCTGCGGTTCTGGGGCGGAAAGTTGGCTCTTCCTTGCTGTCTGAGCTTGACTCTACATGAACTGAGGGGTCTTTCTGCCTATCATCCTCATTGAGAGGGTTTTCATCATCCAGTGGAGGCGGCTATTCTTGGAGAGCGGCAACCACATTCAAGCCAAATTGGGCTTGGGATGTGGTGGCCCCATCCTTACTTTTGCTGCGAAGGTTGTCGCTGGGGAGCGAGCCCGCCATATAGACCGTGTGGACAACATACCCAGCCATCATTTCATTATTGGTAGCTGACTTTGTGGACCACCGTCTCGGCCCTCCTGTTTTGGTAGCGGACAATCGGTTGAAGATGGCCAACCTGACCGGATTCATGAGTGGTGCTAGTGCTTCTTCTCTGGATCTGCCTCGCATCTTTCACACGGCACAGAGCGCCTTATAGACTCTTGAAGATATGGTGTCATGATTTCTCTTTTAGGGTGGGATACGTCCCTTTGTAGCATTGTTCGGACCGACGTCTTCTTGATTCTGGCGGTCATGGCATTTTTCTGAACCCACTTCAGAGGTTCGAAGGAATTGCTGACTTTTACAGCCGACTTTGTCGTCGTTACGGAGTAACCCTGCTCTTGGAACCTCATAAGACTCCACTTGGCCAAAGTACTGGCCCTTTTGTTGGCTCGATACCTGAGCCGCTTCTATCTCAGCCTTTCTGTTTTGAGTACTTGGCTAGCTATGACTCTTTGGGAATCCGCCGTAGACCGGGTGATGGAGAGTTTTGGAGATACGTCTGATTGTTCAATTGTCAGAGGCGTCGCCTGTGCTTGTCCGCGACGTTCGATGATGCCCTTCATTCCGGTAGTTTTTCCCCCTGCTGGAGCACCAGAGAGCCGTACGGGCACCGTCTTACATTTGGGCTGTGGTGCCTTGGCGATCACCATGTTCATTCTCTTGCCCCTTGACACAGGTTTGGCCACCTGGTTTGCCGTGACCTTCGCCAGATGAGGGCTTCCGGTAGGGTAGATGATGACGGACCAAATTCATGGGGTGGCTCCTCCCATTGCTGGCTGAGACTTGCAGGGAGAACCACATAGGAATTGATCTTGACCACGTACTGGATCGGAGTCGCATCAGACACGAAGCTCGTCTTTGGAGACATGATTTTTGAGTTCGAGATTGTGACTGAAAACTTGTTAACCTGTACACAAAAAAATGACTTCAGTACAGGAAATCAACATATATGTTGATCGAGTTCGTATGAACGTTTAACCCGAAATATGGGAGGAGAGAGAAGGGTCCCACCGGGCATGCCAGAATCTGCAGGGTGTTTTTCTTCACCCCATTGAGATGGGAATACGTGCACGCTTATACAGATTCCCTCTGCCTAAGGTAGATCGAGGTTTAGTAATTGTGGGGATCCGAATCTCCGGCAGTCGCGGATTAAGCTGCCATTAATTACCTCTCGCCTTTGGAGCGAAGGAACCTCCGATTGACAAGTCTACTAGTCATGCGAACTCAGTGTGCAGTGTGCGTGTGTTGTATTTTGAAAAAGGTTTTTGGATATATCGGGGGCCTCACAGAGTTTACGGGGTCCCTGCTACCCGGATAGCGGGCTAGGGATCAAGGGGGCTAGTAGTCCCCTTACGGGGTGCGGGGCAGCGCCCCGTTATAAAAATTTTCCTAACGGGGGATGTGTTTCTGGTGTGGAGTGCATGGAAAATGAGGGGTTGGGAGCATCTTAAAGATGCGTGCATGTCACGTGGGCGCCGGGCACTAGCGGGTCACGTGCGCAGCACGAGACTACGGGCGCCAGCGGGTCACGTGAGCTGCACGCGATTACTGGACGCTGAGCGCCCGCGGGTCGCATGAGGTGCACGTGGGCGCTTAGCGCCCACGGGTCATGTGCCCTGCATGCGCCCGCTGGACACCCGCAGGTCACGTGCGCGGCACACGACCACTAGAAACACCGGCGGGAAAGGGGATTAGCCCCTAGGTTAGGAGTTGAACTCCCAAGGGGTTTTGGAGTTGAACTCCTAATAAGGATTATGTATAGATTTGGAGTTAAACTCCTAAAAAAAGGGGGTTGATTTATAATTTAAACTCCAACAGATCTTGAATGGAGTTAAACTCGTAGAAATCTTTGGATCTTCTTTTGAGCTTCGGATTCTCTTGGAATGGGATTTTTGGAGATGGGTATCCTTCTTCTTCCTCTCTATTGGCTGGATCTTGGGGTAAAAAGGGGAGGTAAGACTTAAAATCTCCCATTTTAGGGATTTGATGGCAGATCTGAGCCCCCCTTCAAGGGTTTTATGGTGAAAAACTATTTATTTCTGAAAAAGGAAGAGTTAAACTCTTGATTTAATTCAAAAGAAAAGAAGAAGTTTTAGAACCTTATGGAAGTAGGAGGAGGTACAAACCCTAGTTTTTTTTTGAGAGAGAAAAAGTTATCATTGATTTTTTCATCATGTTGCCTTTATAGGCTACACACTTTACATATAGCCCATTGGGCTTTGCCAAATGACACTTTTGCTGCCCCATACCTTATGTGCTTATCTCTTTTTGCACATAAGCCATGGGGTTTACAAAATTTTGGCTTTTTGATTATTTTACATACATTTATTTCTATACATATATATAAAAAAAGAATTACATTAAACCAATTTATGGCTTCATTTCTTTTGTCATGGGGCCGGTCCCTTTGACCTGGGCTTGGGCCCACTTGGGTTGGGGTTGACCCTGGGTTTTGACTTGATCAACTGGGGTGTAATTTTGACCCCAATAGAGATGAAGATGAACTTAGAAGTGAGAGAGTGAACCATGAGGATAAGATGATCACAAGAGAATGATAAATATCTATGAATAAAATAAAGAAAAAGAGGTGAGTCATGGATTTTCAAGGCTTCTCAAAGCAACCCAAAAATAATGATTCATTCTCCTTTTCTTTAATTCATAAATCTAAACCATTATCTTGTCATCTTTACTTACTTTCGCGCTAGTGCGCTCATCCCTTGCTTGCTGTGATTCTCACACATCCATGTTCCATATATCATCACCAACGATACAAAAAAAGCGCGCGCGTGAGCACACACATATATAAAGAGAAGAAAAACTTAAGTGAACTTAATATTAGTTAATATATATATGAGGTTAATGGAGGAAAGATGCCATAGGAGGGAATTTCCTCCTATGGCGTTGGAAAAATGCACCCTCTATGATTTTTTTCGACGATCGGCATACATCACCTCCATCTTTATCATCTAAGATGTGGATACACCAAATTCATGTGATTATACCATTTTTCCACCGTTGATTTAGTTGGTGCAAAATCAATGGTTTACCGACAATAGAACTTTTTACATTGCTAATTCAACGGTGAAAAAGTGGTGGAATCACATGAAATTTGGTGTATGCACATCTTAGATAATAACGATGATGATGATGGATGCTGATCGTCGGAAAAAATGGTGGAGGTTGTATTTTTTCGACGCCATAGGAGGAAATCCCCTCCTATGGCCTCTTTCCTCCATTATTCTCTCTCTTTCTATATATCTATCATATATATAAATATATATCAAATTATTAAATCAACACTTGATTAAATAATTCGGTTATATCATATATAACCCATTTAATATCAAATATATATATGTATAACAAATCATTAAATCAACACTTGATTCAATAACCCGGTTATATCATATATAACTGGCTAATATTTAATATTAGTTTATATATATATATATATATATATATATATCAAATTATTGAATCAACACTTGATTCAATAATCCAGTTATATCAAATATAACGCTAGATTAGAATACGATATCATATACTCGTATTTAATCAAGCTCCCGCACATATCTTTATACGTGCCCTACTTCATTTCGCTTGAGCTAGGAAACCTCTATGTGGGACTCTAAAAACTTGTCAATACGCCAGAAGTAGGTAGTGATCATATCAGATACCTACAAGCCATCAGCGGTACTACCTGGACGTAACGGCTATCCGGGTATTGAACGAATAGAAGATCAACAAGCAAGCTTATCCAAACTCCCATAGAGTCTATAAGCAACACTTATCGTACAGTCCGGTCTCTTCGTCTGATATGTTGTATATCGAGTCTCGGGGGTGGAATCGTTAGACCCTAATAACTTGATAAGTCATGCCGATGTATGACCTATAACCTTTCGAGAAACTACTGATAACACTTATCTGTAAATCTCATCAGCCTTGGCCAGGGACTTGCTGTTATAGCCAATCGAGTATAGCGCAACATCAATTCCTAATACCGGGAGAGACGAAACCCCTCATATTGCTCACTGCCTCCATATGACTCGGGACTGTACCCAAAAACCACCTGTTTGCATGACTCATTTGAGCCAAGGTAGGGAGGAAATCAAAGCACAGTAGGAACCACACAAGACACTATGACGATCTCAGGTTTACAGACTAACCTGTACAAATGTCACCAAAGAACTGCTATCTGACGATAGGTATGGTACCATTTAGGAGTTCTCGGCGAGTCCTGTTCGGTGTGCTCATTCTCCAATGAGCAACTGTGTACAATCTTTGATATCAAACACCAATGGTTATGGGATCAACCATCGCCCCATACAGGATCAAGAAACGTACATACTAGTCTACTCAGGAATATCGATACCCTGTCTCGATACTCCATCGACTAGGAATTGTTAAGGATGTGCCTGTGGACTACACAAGCCCTACTAGTATGATCTGCATCATAGTCCTGGTAGTCAAGCCAACATCCTAAGGGCTTTATCAACATGTATCAATGAGAAAGTAAACTAAAACAAGTGCACATGTTAAGATAAAAAGCAACCAGATAGCATACTTGTTAGTTGTATGTATGCCCTAGATGCCATTATTGTACATGATTGTATATTATAGCGGATGCTTGGACATATATAGGGAGGACTTTCTTGCTCGACATGATAGTATGCTGTCTGGTTACTCTTTATCTTAACATGTATACTTATATTGTCTCTCTGTTACATGTTGATAAAGACCTTAGGATGTGTACTTGACTACCAGGACTATGATGCAGATCATACTAGTGGGGCCACAGTAGTCCACAAGTACATCCGTTAATGGTTCCTAGCCAAGGGAGTATCGAGCCGGGGAATCGATATTCCAGAGTAGACTAGTGTGTACGATTCTTGACCCTGTATGGGGCGATGGTGATCCCACAACCATTGGTGTTTGACAATAGAGAATGTACACAAGTGCTCATTGGAGAATGGGTACACTGAACATGACTCGCCGAGAACTCCTAGATAGTATTATACCTAACGTCAGATAGCAGTTCTCTGGTGACACTGGTACAGGTTAGTCTGTAGACCTGAGATCGTCATAGAGTCTTGTGTGATTCCCACTGTACTTTGATTTCCACCTTACCACGTTCAAGAGAGCGTGCAAAACGGTGGTTTTTGGGTATAGTCCCGAGTCACATGGAGGCAATGAGCGATAGGAGGGGTTTCGTCTCTCCCGGTATTGGGGGTTGATGTTGCGCTATGCCCGATTGGCCATAACAGGAAGTCCCTGGCCAGGGATGATACTGAGATTTACTGGTAAGTATTATCAGTAGTTTCTCGATCTGTTATGAGCCTCACATCGGCACGACTTATCAAGTTATTAGGGTCTGACGTTTACCACCCCCATACTAGATATGCGATATATCAGACGAAGAGTCCGGACTGTACAGTAGTGTTACTTATTGGATTCACGGGAGTATGAACAAACATGCTTGTTGATCTTCTGATCGCTCAATACCCGGGTAGCCGTTACGTCCAGCTAGTACCGCCGACGGCTTGTGGGTAACTGATATGATCATTACCGGCTGCCGGCGTATTGACGAGTCTTTAGAGTCATACACAGAGGTTTCCTGGCTCAAGTGAAATGAAGTAGGGCACATATGTGATATGTGCAGGACCGAGATTAATACGTGTATGTGATACCGTATTCTAATCTCGCGATATATGATATTAGTCGGTTGAATGTGATATAACCGGATTATTAAATCAAGCGTTGATTTAATAATTTAATATATAATTATATATTTGATATATTAACTAATATAGCTCACTTAAGAATTTCTTTTTTACTTATACATTTAATATATATGTGATATATGTTAATGTATTTATATTGTGTCATGCTTGATGATACATTGCACATGGGTGTATGAGACTCATACCATACTTAAGATAATTAGGGTCATTATTTATTTAGGGAATAAAAAAAATTAGGTGGAAAATGGCTTGGTTTGGATGCTTGTGGAAGTATGTAGAAACCTTGACTTAGTTCACTAATTTTGTTTTACTTTAGATATTTATTAACCTAACTATTATCTTTAGCCATGGTTAAGTCTCTACAAGAGTTTATATGAGATATTTTCTCACCCATGGTTCATCACTTGATGACTTGAGTTTCTTCTTCATCTCCTTCCTTGCTCTCTAACTTTCAAGTGGGATGAAAAAGAAAAAGAAAAAGAAAAAGAAAAAGAGAAAATCAATTCTAAAGTGAGCAAAATTCCTACTTCACCAATCTATACCAAACTAGCCATTTAGTATAGGTTGTTTCTTTCACTAATTCTCAATTAGTGAAGAGGGAGCTTGAGTTAGAAATTCCTCGACGTAGATCATCTTCGGTCTCGAAGATCTTTAAGTAAGCTTGTTCCTTTCGCCTGGTGGAGCCTAACGAGAGTCTGGGAGACCACTACTTGGAGCTAAGAGACTACTACACGGAGCTTTAGAAGTGAAGGACCGGTCTATAAAAGTTGTATTCCTTGTTCACTTAGAGTAAAGTTGTTTAATTGCATTGAAAACCCTAATTCTCTAGTTAGATCCTTGGTTTGGACTCGCTCGTCACCTTAGATTTATTGAAATAGCATACTTGATGCGTGCCGAAATATAGCGGGGTGCTAAGCGAACCCAGCAGTAGTATCAGAGACGAGCTAGAGCATTAGGAGTTGTCTATATAAAGTTAAAGTGTTCGATTGAACTTCGAAAACCCGGAATTACCCACTTTCTGGAAATTTTTCAAAAGTTGGAATTTTTCTAATTAAAAATATTCAGAAAATTGTGCAGCGTTTTCTATAGACCCACAAGAAAAACGACGGCCCAACTCGACCAAACGACCGCGAAAGCGCGACCAAAGCATGCCTTTGGCAGTGGTTCCACGGCGCTGTTGGTGAGGCAGGGAGCGTTCCTTCTTGTGTAGGTCCGTAGGTGCTTGAGGCACTGTCTGGGCATTTTTAACAGTGACTCAAATGTTGAGGTCTCTGGGAATTTTGGGTGTATGATGGATCGATCAAAATGTTTAACATCGTATAGATATGTGTGATTTGTGATACAATATTTGGAATCCACAATGATTAGTTTTGTGAAAACTAATTAGAACTTTGTAAATTTAGAAATTTAGTATCTTTTGATCGGTTGCCGCGGGGTTTTGATTCGGATCAAAACTCCATCGCAATCCCGTATAGTACGCGAACGCTTGCCGGGTAACACTACTAGATAGTCACACCCCATAGCCTCGACCAAGTGACTGTAGGAGAACCCCGTAGCTAAAAGCATCCGTTCGGGTGCTGCCGGTCGCGGTGTTTCGTCTAAGTGCACTTCGTCGACGACATCGGGGGTGCGGCCATCTATTAATGTTTCCGACGAGCATTCGATCAACGGTCGGGAATCTTGTTGAATTGCCTGACTAGATATTGAAAAATGTTTTCAATTTGAGACTAAAATTCCGGGTTTATAACGTTAGGCATGAAATTCGGAATATGCGATATTCTGGGTTTATGATGTCTAAGGAATTAATATGGTTAGGCATGAAATCCGAAGTATGTGATATTTCGGATTTATGATGTCTAAGGATGTTGCGGATTCTAATTGTTGTAGTTTTCACTTTCTTTTCTGCGACCGTAAGTGTAATATGTGGTGTATCGCCGGTTTCGTTGCTATATGTCAACGACAATTGGGATACACATATTTACTTACGTTGATGACATGTGATATTATGTGTTGCTGTGATATGTTATATTAGATCATCGTGTTTGAATAGCCAGGTTTTTTTTGCGTGAGATGAGAGTTTTCCATTTTCATTCATGTAAAAACTTGTATGTAATATTCTTTTATTGGGACACTTCCGGGTTGAGGATGATGTCACCATTGATGTATATTATTTACTTTTCCGCATTAGGATAGACCTAAGGTGGGGAGCACAAGTAACCGGGTTCTAGAGTCCAGTGGGAGACCATCTCGAGGAGTCGAGTCCGGGTCTCCTAACTCTAGAATTGGTAGGGTTGCTTGCCTCTCTCGTAGGGGTAAGGATGTGGGTTTGGCTATTCATCACGACCGTGGAATCCGTGATTTTTACTGGCTTAATTTAAAACACGGACCTCCTAGTATATCCAATATTTCATATGTTGACTTCTGCTGCAATGTTCTGTGATGAAATCATATAATTGCGTGAGACGAATGCTTTATATTATATATATGATATATAATAAACGCTGCTTATGTTTTGCATCCGCGCTAGTCCTGCCCCCGCTCTACCGTTAGTTAACTAACCTAACGGTGCATGACAGGACCCCATGGCGAATGCGGATGGCATAAGCGTACGTTGTATTTTCGTTTCTTTATCTTTGATATTTAGGAAGTATAAATGATGTGATTTCATTAATAAGATTAATGAAAAGGAAAGAACCGAAAAATGTTGTAGAATCAAATTTTCTAAAAGGGTAGCTCTAGTTTTTTCTTTTCATAGTGATATTCCTTGATGAATATCCAGCACCTCATTCGATGAGGAAAGAGCCGAGATCCCTTCACCGGGAGTGACCTCTTTAGCGAAACTAGCAAATGCTACACCCCACTTGGTTTTGTCTTTTGATTGCTTCTCTAGTTCTTGCTTTGCATAGTGGTATTCCTTGATGAATATCCAGCACCCCATTCGATAAGGAAAGAGCCGAGATCCCTTCACCGAGAGTGACCTCTTTAGCGAAACTAGTAAAAGCCTTAAGAACACTCCTTTTCAAAATCACATGATTCTATAATGATATCAAGTTCATTACGCAAAAGGTTTTCTTAAAAACCTGTCGTAGCCCTCCGTCATTTCAGATAAGAACTATTTACTATTCGTGCTGCGTTTGTTGGCCTTTGTCAATGCGTAGTGTGCGGTAGCTGATTAGTGCTTATCTGCAACCATATGATACAATTGGATTAGGGTAGTCGTATGACCTTATTGGCCTTTGTCAATGGTCGTACGTGTGAGTTTAATTCAATCAGGAAATATACAGGTTGAACTTGACTAGCGCCCTATGGTTTGTTGGCCTTTGTCAATGTCATAGGATACTAGGGGCAAAATATGTAGCCACATTAAAAGATGTACTTATGCAGTACAAAGACCGATTCTCTTAGAACTACTCCAAAATGCCGGGTTTTGATTCAGAGGTAGCGGTACACAAGCTGGCCATATCGCCAAACATAAAGCCAGTCAAACAGGCGCTAAGAAGGATGCAACTCGAACTTGAGATGAGTATCAACGCCGAAGTCAAGAAATTAATCGATTTCGGCTTCATCCAAGAAGTTCAATATCCTGACTGGATCACTAATATCGTTCCAGTGATGAATAAAAATGGGACAGTTTGCATTTGCGTAGACTTTCGGGATCTCAAAAAAGAATGCCCGAAAGATGACTTCCCAGGTAACTGTTACCGAGCTGATGATCGATAACATCTCCACCCTTAAAGTCTTCTCCTTCATGGATGGATCTTCAGGATACAACCAAATAAAGATGGATCACGAAAACCAGAAGCATACCGCCTTCCGGACTCCGTTAGGCGTATTCTGCTACAAGGTGATGCCCTTCGGTTTGAAAAACACTGGAGCTACATACCAAAGAGCTACGATGAAGATATTCGATGACCGCATACACGAGATCTTCGAATGTTATATCGACGACCTTGTCATTAAAAGCAAATCTCATAAGGAACACTGGGAGCATCTGAAGGTCGTGTTCGAGAGTCTTCGGAAATATAATCTGAAGATGAACCCTCTAAAGTGCGTGTTTGGAGTCTCCTCAGGCAAATTCCTAGGCTTCATCATTCGTCACTGAGGTATCGAAATTGATACTTAAAAAATCAAGGCGATTATGAAAATGCCCTCACCAAGAACCCTCAAATAGCTGCGATCTCTCCAAGGAAAACTCGCATTTATCCGGCGGTTCATAAGCAACCTCTCCGGAAAATGTCGTCCCTATAAACATTTAATGAAGAAAGGGACCTCGTTCGTCTGGGATCAAAAATGTCAAAATGCATTGGACGAAATAAAACAATACCTTCAAAATCCGCTGGTATTGGCCGCTCCGGTTAAGGGAAAGCCCCTTATCCAATATACAATGTCCCTTGAAGGTTCTCTAGGTGCACTATAGGTATAAGAAAACAATCAATGAAAGGAAAGAAATCTAGACTATCTATGTCGAGTTCTTCCGGGGGCAGAAAGCAACTACCCCCCATCGAAAAGCACTACCTGGCGCTGATCTTCGTAATAACGAAGCTCAGACTCCACGATTGACGAATGAGGTCCATCTCATATCAAAGGTGGATCCTGTTAAGTATCTGATGTCAAAGGCCATACTAACGGGAATACTTGACAAATGGGCCCTACTGTTGATAGAATTATCGATAACATATCGTCCCCTCAAAACGGTGAAAGAACAAGTCATCGCCGACTTCCTTGCAGAACATCCGATACCAGCCGATTCTCCCCTAAACTGTTAATTACCGGATGAACAAGTGTTCGACGCAGTCGAAGAGGAAAAAGAAGAAAATGAGCCTCGGTCTCTATTTCGATGGAGCATCTTCTATGAAGCGGCGAAAGAGGAACACTCCCATAATTAAAGCCGGGTGGGTCTTATCTTCATGACCCCGTAAGGAGGAATATTGCATTACGCCTTCTCTTTGATGGAACCCTAGACCAATAATGAAGCGGAATATGAAGCTTTGGTAGCCGGTCTTGAGATTGCTATCAATATAGGAATCAAGGACCTTCTTATATATGGTAATTCTCAGCTGATTGTCAGTTAAGTAAATGGTGACTGCAAGACATGCAAGCCAGAACTAATAATGTATGGCAAAAGAGTACAACGACTATTGACCCAAATCCCTTCCTATACCCTGAAAAGCATACCGCGAGAGGAAAACAACAAGGCGGATGCGTTAGGAAAGCTGGCTAAAGAATAGGCCGCTGAAGACCTCGATGACGTGAGGATGATTGTTCAAATTCCCAGGATCCTGGCGCCATCAAATATACCTTTGAAAGATCTGATAGAACTATCCAAAGAAAAAGAAACAGCCGAACATGAATCTCTCCAAATAAGGAGCGAGCAAGAGGTCGACGACTGGAGAGAAGCCTTCATAAGCTACTTCAAGTCCCAAAGCACACCTGAAGATGCGTCATCTAGACATCAGCTCATGAAACGAGCTTTGTCATTCACCTTCGTCAATGATACTCTATACAAGAGATCCTTCGACTTTGTATGGTTAAGATGTCTAGGGCCGAAGGAAGCGAGGAAATTCATCCAAGAAGTACATGACGGGCTTTGCGGCTCTCATCAAGCAGGACCAAAAATGAAGCTGAAGATAAAAAGGATGGGCTATAAATGGCCCACAATGATTCGGAACTGCCTCGAATATGCGAAGCAGTGTCACTCATGCCAAATACAAGGGGACTTCATATATCAACATCCAAATCCATTGCATCCGACAGTAGCCAGTTGGCCGTTCGAGATGTAGGGAACCGATATAATCGGCCCTATCAAACCAGCGTCATGCAAGGGACGTCATTTTATCCTTGCAATAACCGACTACTTCTCTAAGTGGGCAGAAGCAGTTTCACTGAGATAAGTGAAGACGGAGAATATCCTCCACTTCTTCAAAACCCATGTTATCTACCGGTTCGGAATTCCGCAACGGGTAATCTCGGATAATGGACCAACCTATAGAACCCACAAAATAAGTCGCTTCGTACAGCAGCATAAGATAGACTGGACATAACTCCTTAGTCTATAATTCTTGGGCCAATGGTCTTGCTGAAGCATTCAACAAGACCTTGACCAAGATTATAAAAAAGATGGTGTCCAGAAACAAAAAGGACTGGCACGAAAAGATGCATGAAGCTCTTTGAGCATACCGAACAACATTCAATACGGCTAAAAATACAACACTATATGCATTGGTGTTTGGCACTGAATCAATACTCCCACTAGAGATAGAGCTCCCTTCATTACGAGTGGCATTTCAATACGAGCTAACGGATGAGGAAAATTCTCATCTCAGGCTCAAGGAACTCAATGCTCTTGACGATACCCGCCGTATAGCACAGCAAAATCTGGAAGCTTATAAGGCAAAGATGACACGGTCATATGAAAGACTGACCGGGCCGAGAACATTCTGCCAAGGCGAACTCATGCTGGTTGTTAAAAGACCAATGATTCTTAATCGTGCAAAATGATGGAAGTGTTGGATATAGTGCCCTCAAGGCAATTATTGTAATTGTAGGCACGCGATTATGATAATTGAGGGAGGACCTATACAGGTAGAATAATCTTAATCGAAATGATAGTATGCTATATGGTTTGTCTTTATCATTAATATGTATACGTTTTACTTGTTAGTACGTGTCGCTAATACATAATGATGAAGCCCGTAGGATTACTGTTTGACTACCAGCATTATGATGGCGATCATATACGTAAGAGCTGGGTAGTTTATAAGCACATCCTTAAATGTCCCTAGTCGTGGAAGTATAGAGACTGGACATCAATATTCCGAAGTAGACTAGTGTATACGTTTCGAGACCCCGATGAGGAGCGGTGGCCGGTCTCACAATCCATTGGTGTTATGTCATCTAAGATAGTATACAGGTGCTCACTGGAGGTGAGTACATTGGACGGACTCACCGAGAACTTCTAGATAGTATTATATCTATCGTCAGATGGAAGTTCTCGAGTGGCATTTGTACAGGTTAGTCTTTTGACCTGAGATCGTCATTGTTCTCATGTGAGTTCCCATTGTACTTTGATTACTACCCTACCACGGCTTAAAGGAGTCATGCAAACAGGTTTTAATTGGGTACAATCCCGAGCCACATGGAGGCAGTGAACGATTATCGGGGATTCGTCTCTCTTGATATTATGAGTCGATGTCGTGCTGTGTTCGGTTGGCTATGACCCTAAATCCGTGGACACGGTAGATGAGATTTACTTATATGAGTTCAGTAGTTTCTCGGTTGGTGACTAGCTTGACTCCGACACGACTTATCGGGTTATTAAGGGTCTGACATTTCCACCCCATAGACCCGGTATGTGATACTCTCAGACGAAGAGACCGGACTGTACGGAGATTGTCACATTCAGGCTCAGTAGGGTTCAGACGGACTTGATTGCCGACCTCCCTTTCGACAGATACCTGGACAGCCGTTACGTACAGCCAGTGCCGCTGACGTGCTTGTGGTTTTTGGATTTATCAGTAAATTACTGCCAGCGTATTGTCGAGTCTTTAGAGTCCCACATAGAGGGTTTTCCCGGTACAGGCGATATGATATAGATGATGTATATTGGTACATACAGGGTGTCCGATTAAATACGTGTATAGGCTAAACGGACTTTAATCGGACGGTTGATAATACTAGAGGTTTAGGATTAAACCGGATTATTAAATCAGGTTTTGATTTAATAATTTATATATATATATATATATATATTTTTAATATGTATATTCTAGTATTATTGTACACTATTCATTTTCTCTCTTTTGGCTATTCGTATTTTTTGAACGAATAGGCGTATATATATTTCGATATGTATACCGGGTTGTATTTTATATTTATACGGAATTTATTCTAGAATATAGACACTTCATTTATTGATTTTCTTTTATAAGAAAATCATTAATGAGGTGGAGGATGAGGTGTGAAGATATTTGTAGAGAGGTATGGCTTGGTTATTATAATGTATTATCTTTAGTGACTCATACATTAGTGACTCATTTTTTTGGATGGTTGATAACAACCAAGCCATATTGTTTTTCTACACGTGATCTTTTTCTTTCCTACCAAAAAGACTTACATTTTTTTCCATGGCTTCTTCTTGTTCACCTCTTCCTCCTTCTTCTAGGTAGCACTCTTGAGCTTAGAAAAGAGAGAAAAAAATAGCGAAAATATACCTACATTCTCACTCTCCATTTGTAGCGAGCTTGGAGCGTCGGTCGCTTCACGAGGTGAAGCCGGAGTTTGGATTGGTTTCTCTCAGGTGGATCTTCTTCGGCAAGGGCGGTCTCCACTCAAACTCGATTCGGACAGCGTACACGGAGCATGGAAGGGTCTTCCACGATTGGGTGGGCATGCATAAAAGTTAGTATTCCGTATCTTTGCATGCTTGGTTTGGTAGTTTAGGAGTTTGGATCGATTCTAGGTTCGGGATTCCTTCGTGTTTTCTTGAAATTTTTGTTTGCCATCTGTGCCTACACTACGCCGTGGGCACTAGGGAACCATACAGTGGTATCAGAGACTCCCAAACACCTTAAACTAGCTAGTTACGACATTAAAAATCGTGTTTTTTCCGGCATTGAAAACTGTCGAAAAAACAATCCCGAATTTTTTAGTTTTGAGATGTTTGCACTCCCCGCGGGCTCTCGGTTTGAACCGATAAGCCATGGGGTGGTGCGTGGGAACCCCGGGGAGACCCCCGGAAGGCTAAAAGGCTGGGCCCACTCCCCAAGACCACCGCGAGGTGGTCTTGGGGGTGGGGACCCAAAACTGCCCCCATGGGCAGTTTCGGGTCTGCCTCAACCCCTGACCAACTCATGGTAGCCTCGGGGGTAGGATACCCCCTAGGCCCCCGACTTGAAGTTAATTTCATGCTCTAACTCCCTACGTAAGCTCGGGTGCGTTTCGTTTTGATTCGGACTTCCGAATTGGCTCAAAACTCAACTTTTTTGGATGTTTAGTGCACTTGGTTTTTAATCCTTGGTATATTTGGGATGTGTGCTAATTGTGTTTTGGAATTCTATTTTCATGACTTTGTTTTCATGCGTGTATGTGTTGATAACGTTGTCTAATTGCTATATGCTCAATTAGACTGGGTTACACACTTGTTTCGGTTACTTATTTCTGTGAATATATATCTTGATTATGGCTTAGTCGTGTCGGATAGCCCTTCGTGTGTTGCTTGTACAGTTTTGATTTACTTTGTTGTATTCATTTGTTCGGGACAAGCTCCAACATGCGGCCGCCGTTTCCGTATTATGTATATTCTTTTATTAGGTCTCGACAAGATGCGATCGATATCACCATTGTATATATTTCATTTCTGTACTAGGATTGTTAGTTATATGTATGCCCTAGAGGCTATTACTGTATATAGGATGTATATGGTAGTGGATGCTGGGACATATATAGGGAGGACTTTCTCGCTAGACATGATAGTATGCTATCTGGTTACTCTTTACCTTAACGTGTATGCTGATTGTCTCTCTGTTACATGTTGGTAAAGCCCTTAGAATCTGTACTTGACTACCTGGACTATGATGCGGATCATACTAGTGGGGACGTGGTAGTCCATAAGTACATCCTTCAAAGTCCCTAGTCGTGGGTGTATCGAGACGGGGCATCGATATACCAGAGTAGACTAGCGTATACCTTCTCGACCCATACAGATGGGCGATGGATGATCCCATATCCATCGGTGTTTGACATCAGAGATGATATACGGGTGCTCAGTAGAGACTGGGTACACTGGACGGACTCGCCGAGAACTCCCAGATGGTATTATACCTCACGTCAGATGGCAGTTCTCTGGTGACACTGGTACAGAGTAGTCTGTTGACCCGAGATCGTCATAAGAGTCTTGTGTGGTTCCCACTGTGCTTTGATTTCCATCTTACCACGTCCAAGAGGGCGTGCAAAACGGTGGTTTTTGGGTACAGTCCCGAGTCACATGGAGGCAATGAGCGATAGGAGGGGATTCGTCTCTCCCGGTATAGGGGGTTGATGTTGCGCTGTGTTCGATTGGCTATAACAGGAAATCCCTGGCCAGGGTTGCTGAGATTTACTGGTAAGTGTTACCAGTAGTTTCTCGAATTGTTATAGACCTCATATCGACACGACTTATCGAGCTATTGGGGTCTGACGTTTACCACCCCTAGGCGAGATATGCGACATATCAGACGATCAGACCGGACTGTACGGTAGTGTTACTGGTTGGATTCACTGGAGTGTGAGCGGGCTTGCTCGTCGATCTTCAGATCGCTCAATACCCGGGTGGCCGTTACGTTTAGCAGACCGCTTGCGGCTTGTGGGTGATTGATATGATCATCACCTGCTGCCGGCGTATTGACGAGTCTTTAGAGTCCTACACAGAGGTTTCCTGGCTCAAGCGAAACGAAATAGGAGCGCATATGAGATATGTGCGGGACCGAGAATAATACGGTATGTGATACTGTATTCGATTCTCGCGATGTGACATTGATCGGTTATATGCGATATAGCCGGGTTATCGGATCAAGTGTTGATTCGATAAGTTGTTACTGATGATACCAGTCGGTTATGTGCGACATGACCGGATCGTTAAATCAAGTGTTGATTTAATGATTTAATGCATAATTGTATATTTGATATATTACTTTGCATTAACTAGTATCGGTTCACTTTAAAATGGATTTTCTCACTCGGGTGTGCGCATTGCATATGCGATATGATTTTGTGCACTTTATTGTATCATGTTTGATGATGCATGATTGCTAGGTTATGTGTAAAGAATTTAACCAAAGTTATTTAAATGGTTAAGGGTTTTACTTATTCATTAATTAGTCTTTTTATTTTTGGAAAAAGGAAAAGAAATGAGAGAAAAATGGTGGCTTATTTTGTTTGCACTTGAAGCTTCATGAAGCTTTGATGATGCAACCATTTTTGTCTCATCTCCTAAACCCTAGCCATTCCTTTAACCTTGGTCAATTCTCTACACTTAAATTAGGTTAAATTTATGATAAGAATGATATGATTATTCTTTTCATAATTAACATCATAATTTCTAGCTCATCTTCTTCTTCATCTTCAAGTTTGAAACCTTGAGGCCATCAATGGCAACTTGAGCTTGAGAGTGAGAAATCCAATTCTAAAGAGAACCCACCTCCTATTTCTTCATCCTCTACCTCTTGCCAAGTAGTAGAGTGTGTTTCCTTCATAAGTTTCAGCACTTTGTGAAGTAGGGAGCTTGATCTAGCGATGCCTCGACGTAGATCATCTTCGGCATGGACATCGACGACCTAGCTCGCCTATTCTCCGATGAAGCCGACGCTAGAGCCCGGATTCTTTTTGGACAGCGGAGATGATTTCGTTGCGGAGCTATGGAGGTGGAGCACCGGATCTACAAAGGTTGTATTTCCGTTTTCTCATTAGTTAAGTGTTAACTAGTTTACTTTTCGCCTAGTTTTCTAGCAAACGATCCGTAGTCGGGTCTCTCGGCACCGTTAAAATTTTATATTGGCATGTTTGATGCCTTGTGAGACCTCACTAGTGTGCCTAGGAACCCTACAGTGGTATCAGAGCCTAGCTAGAGCCCTAGGCGAAGTCTAGACGGAATTTGAAAGCCGAACGAACCGAAATCCATCTCAAAAAATGCTCTCTGTCCTTTTTTCAAAAACGTGGTTTTTTCAACATTAAAAATGCTTAAAAAATTCAGCAGGGAAATCCAAGAATTACGGCGCAAAAATTTTCTGATGAACAGTATATATTGCGGCGGATCCGCGGCAGAAGCTTGGCTTCTGCGGCGGATCCGCGGCAAAAATATGACATCATCAGTTACTGTTTGCACAGTAACTCCTATTATTTTATGCTGGATTTTCTGGGTATTTTTAAAATTTATTCCAGAGTTGTATTTTCTGGGATTATTTTGGGGATTCGGTGTTTCGATCGGAGTATCAAATTTTGTCTGTGTGGCTTTCCGGGTAATTTTTAGAATATGTTAAAAAGTTCGACCGGATATAAATACCCAATTTTTCCCCTGTCGGGAAATTTCCAAGTGTTGGATTTTTCCGTAGTTTAACGACGTTCTAAGTGGTGCAAGTAACGCGATGGACCCTCTAGAAGACAACAAACCTTAATTCGATTATGTGACCGTCTTGAACTGCCCTTTGAACCTTCGGGTTTGGGGCAGTACGGCGTGCCACATGTGAGGCGTTGGCTTGACCCTTCTACGGCTGGACCGTTGGTACTGAGGCACGAACGGAATGTTGTTAGACTTATTTCATGTGTTGATCTGTATCGGGAAAACTTGGGTGTTCGATTGTTCGATTGGAAAGTTTAACATTTTCTATTTATCCGGAATGTGATACAATAATTGGAATTCACAAAAAGTTATGAGATAACTGAATGAATGTTATAAACATAGCACTTTAGTCTCACTTGATCGGTTGCCACGGAATTTTGATGTGATCAAAAGTCCGTCGCAATCACGTAGCGTACGCGGATATTCGCCGGGTAAACTTAATAGACAGCCTCACGCCATAGCCCCGACCAAGTGACTGTAGGAGAACCCCGTCGCCGAAAGCATCCGTCCGGGTGCTCGCGGTAGCGGTGTTCCGCCTTGGTGCACTTCGTCGACGGCGTCGGGGGTGCGGCCGTCTACTGAAGTTTGCGACGAGCATTCGATCAGGATGTCGGGAATCTTGTTGAATTGCCCGACTTGATATTGAAAAGTGTTTTCGATAATGAGACTAAAATGCGGGGTTTATAACTGTTAGGCATGCGATGTCTAAGTAATTCATTTGATTAGGCATGCGATGTCTAAGGTGGTTGCGGATTCCAACTGTTGTAGTTTTACACTTTCTTTTCTGTGACCGTAAGTGTAATATGTGATATCGCCGGTTTCGTTGCTATATGTCAACGACAATTGGGATGCGCATATTTACTTACGTTGATGACATGTGATGTTATGTGTTGCTGGATATGTTATATTGGATCGTCGTGTTTGAATAGCCGGGGGTTTTTATGTGAGATGAGTGTTTTTTCATTTTCATTCATGTAAAAACTTGTATGTAATATTCTTTTATTGGGGCGCTTCCAGGTTGCGGAAGTTGTCACCGTTTGTATATTATTTACTTTTCCGCACTAGGATAGACCCAAGGAGGAGGGCACAAGTAACCGGGTTCTGGAGTCCAGTGGGAGACCAACTCGAGGAGTCGAGTCCGGGTCTCCTAACTCTAGAATTGGTAGGGTTGCTTGCCGCTCTCGTAGGGGTCTAGGGGTGTGGGTTTGGCTATTCATCACGACCGTGGAATCCGTGTTTTATACTGGCTCGTATTGAAAACACGGACGTCCTAGTATATCCAATATTTCATATGATATTCTTCTGCTGCGATATCTGTGATGTGATCATGTGATGTTCTGTGATAGATACTTTATATAGTATATATGATATATTATATAGACGTTACTTATGTTTTACACCCGCGCTAGCCCTGCCCCGCTCTGCCGTTAGTTACCTAACCTAACGGTGCACGAGGGGACATCGAGGCGAATGCGGATGGCATAAGTGTACGTCGTATTTATCTGTGATGTTTAGGTACTTAAATGATGGGACTTCATTAATGTGATTAATGAAATAAAAGAAACCTAAGATGTTGTAGAATCGAATTTCAAAATAAAACAGGTAGCTACAGTTCTTGCTTTGCACAGCGGTATATGTGATATATCCTGCACCTTATTCGATGAGGAAAGGACCGAGATCCCTTCACCGGGAGTGACTCCTTTAGCAATAACTGGCAGATGCTACACACTCGGTTTGTCTTTTGATGCTTTTAAGTGTTTCTGCTTTGCACAGTGATATATGTGATATATCCCGCACCTCATTCGACGAGGAAAGGACCGACGATCCCTTCACCGGGAGTGACTCCTTTAGCAAAACTAGAAAAGCCTAAAAAACACTCCATTTCAAAATTCATTCGATCCTACAACGATATCAAGTTCATTACGCAATAGGTTTTTAGAAAAACCTGTCGTAGCCTTCCGTCATTTCAGATAAGTAGTAGTTAGTATTCGTGCTGCGTTTGTTGGCCTTTGTCAAGGCGCAGTGTGCGGTAGCTAACTGGTGCTTATCTGCTTATGCATATGATGCAGATTGAGTTAGGGTAGTCGTGCGACCTTGTTGGCCTTTGTCAAGGGCCGTGCGGGTGGATTTAATTCAATCAGGAAATGACGGGTTGAACTTGACTAGCATCCTATGGTTTGTTGGCCTTTGTCAAGGTCATAGGAGGTTAGGGGCAAAATATTATCGGGAATTTCAAGTGTTGAAATTTGCAATGAGATTGCATACCTTCTATGAGATAGTTGGATCCCGATACCCGCTGCGAGTAAGAGTTACTCCTGGGAGAGTTTTATACATTACAATTTGCCGATCAAATAGGTGTCTAGAAAGGTGTCAACGGGGTTACGCCTCTGGGAAAATGAGGTTTACAGTAATTAGGTTCGTGTGAAAGCACGGGGGACCTCCCTCAAAGTACCGACACTGGCCTGGCTGAAAGATTGGCGAACTTGTAGTGTGTAATTAATCCCGGCTAGTCTTTCCTTTTAGGGTTTGAAGGAAGATTTGATAAAAAAGCAGTGGGAGCCATCCTGATTAGATAAAATAAAAACCAATCTATTCTTGACAGAGCGCACGCTGAGTGTTTTCTTCTCTCTCTCTCCTGGTAGCGACCATATCACGCCTTAATCAAGATAATAATACGGATGTATTGACCGAACCCGCTTGTTATACTGAACTGGGGAACGTTGGTCCCGCTCCAATTTATAATTGTTATAAGACATAGCAGGAAATTGTGGATTACCAGAATTCCCGTGTCGCCCAAAACGAAGAGAGTGCATGCTGATGCATCATCTTCGGGTGTGTTCATTATAAAGAACTGTTTCTCTGTATCCTCTACATCCTGGGTATGTGATACCAGATCAGGATCCCAGATATGTAATCTGTTACATTGGGCTACAGCAAGGTAGAGAGCTGAGAACGGGTGATAAGTTTAATGAGGCAGAAAACGGGGCAAGAGTTGCAGCCAAGTCTGTTGGTCACTGTCACCCTGTATTACAATACATTGATTCTGAACGAATGTTGTTAGATACCGAACCTGATATACAAAATCATATCAGTCTCTTTATTGGTAAAGAAATGATAAAATTTTGTATTGTTGGATAAGGTTTTGAACATTTCCTATATCAAAAGTTGATTGGTTCAGGCACGTTATCTAAAAGCATTAATGTTCTAAATCAAACTACAGTTCTTAGTATACGGAACACACACAAGAGGAAGAGTTCAGAATTGAACGATTCCTTCTTGAGGCATTGTAGACTAGGTCATATCTATGCGACCCGACTAGCTGAAGTTACATTTAGATGCATATTTAAATCAGTTTGAATTTACATCTTGTTAAACTTGCTAGTCATGTCACAAAGATACGATGACCATAGCTCTGTTTACTGGAAGCAGAGAAAGAGTTGGTAAACTCTTGGGATGATACATGTTGATGTATGTAAGTCCCCCTGTCTACACATGCCAAGACTGGTTCTTTATACTTCATTACATTCTCTGATGATCTTTCGAGATTCAGACCTATGTTCCTGTTGAAACACAAGTCTGAAACCTTTTGAGATATTCATAGAATATAAGTTAGAAGTAGAGAACCAGAATACGGGTAAAAGTATTATGTCCTTTGATGTGATCAAGGAGGAGAATACTTGAGCACGGAATTCCTTGACCATTCCAAAGGGGAATGAGATTCTCTCTCAGCATTACTCCTCCGTATACACCATAGCACGATGGTATATCGGGGCGGAGCAATCACACCCTATATGATATGGTGTGCTCTACGATGAGTATTACTGAGTTACCTATTTCCTTTTAGGGGTTATGCGCTTGAGAAGCTGCATACCTATTGAATAGGGTTCGAATCAAATCAGTTGCCTACCACTTCATATGTGATATGGAAAGGGAAGAGCCCCATATCTTAAGTTAGTTAAGATTTGGGGTTGCCCGGCCTATGTCTAAAAGCAAAATCCGGACAAGCTCGAGGCAAGGCCTGTAATGTAGAACTGGAAAGGTTCCAGCTATACAAACTGCAGCTGATGATTTAATAGAACCAAAGGATTCAGTAGATTCCAACGAACCTCAGCCTCTCCGCCGATCTAGTAGGGTTCCTCACCCACTTGAGAGATACTTAGGTTGCTCTATGACAGTGGGAGCGAGGATTGCATCATGAGATGATGACCCAACTAGTTTCGAGCTGGCCATCAGGAGTGAGACTCTGTAAGAATGGCTGGATGTTTACTGATCTGAGATGGAATCCTTATACACCAGCAAAGTATGGACTTTAGCTGCTATATCTGAAGGGTTAAATCCCCCATCAGGAGCAAGTATATCTTGAGAAGATTACTTGGTGTAGATGGAAAAGTTGAGACTTTCAAAGCTAGTCTTGTTAAAAGTTTGCATTATTGACCAGGTGTGGATAATGATAAAACCTTTTCAAGTAGCTATGCTTAAGTCCATCAGATCCTACTTGTCACGGCTACATACCATGACTGCGATATCTGGTGGTTGGGTGTCTTGACTGCTTTTCTAAATGATGATTTAGAAGAGAGCGTCTATAAGTACAACAGCCAAAGGGCTTCGTAGACAGTGGGAGCAGCGGAAACGTGTGCAAAATGCTTTATAGGATAAAGCAGGCATCGCGGAGTTGGAACATCTGTTTTGATGGATTAGTCAAAGAAGTTGACATCATCAAAATGGTAGATAAACCTTGTATAAACAAAAAGGTAGTAGGGAGTATGGTGACGATCCTCGTAGAGTACGTGGATGTCATACTCTTGATAGGGAAGGAGTTTCCTATGCTACGCTCGATCAATCTCTGCTTATCACAATGATTCTCCACTTAGGATCAAAGTGATACCTACTAAATCCTGGATTTTGGATCTAAGAGATAGATCTAATTGGATGTTAGGTATCTCACTAGTAGTAGTGAGATGGTATCAATCGATCCAAGGGAAAATCACTGGAAGGGTTCCAGGGTGATAAAGACGACTGAATGTCAGTCGCATGCATTTTCTTTACCTCAGTAAAGGGACGGTATATTGGAAGAGTTCCAAGCTAGATACCGTGGCATACTAGACGATAAAGGCAGGATACATCGCTACTTAAGATGCTACCAAAGAGGCTGTTTGGGTATATAGGTTCATGAGATGAACTATGTTCCTCCATTGTGTGACAATGGAGTTGTGGCTTATGCCAAGGAACGCCGGTCCCATCAGTGATCCAGACATATTCTAAGGCAGTATCACTTGATCATGGAGATGGTTGATCTCTAGGGAGATCGAGGTTAGGAGAGTAGACTCAGAGGACAACACAGCGGATCCACTCACAAAGGCCTGTTACCAGAGAGAGACTTTTATGGGATGGTTGAGTATGAGATACTACAACCACTGCTACAGATGGCCCTAGTGCAAGTGGGAGATTGTTAGTTATATGTATGCCCTAGAGGCCATTACTGTACATAGGGATGTATATGGTAGTGGATGCTGGGACATATATAAGGAGGACTTTCTCGCTCGACATGATAGTATGCTATCTGGTTACTCTTTACCTTAACGTGTATGCTGATTGTCTCTCTGTTACATGTTGGTAAAGCCCTTAGAATCTTTACTTGACTACCTGGACTATGATGCGGATCATACTAGTGGGGATGTGGTAGTCCATAGTACATCCTTCAAAGTCCCTAGTCGTGGGTGTATCGAGACGGGGCATCGATATACCAGAGTAGACTAGCGTATACCTTCTCGACCCATACAGATGGGCGATGGATGATCCCATATCCATCGGTGTTTGACATCAGAGATGATACGGGTGCTCAGTAGAGACTGGGTACACTGGACGGACTCGCCGAGAACTCCCAGATGGTATTATACCTCACGTCAGATGGCAGTTCTCTGGTGACACTGGTACAGAGTAGTCTGTTGACCCGAGATCGTCATAAGAGTCTTGTGTGGTTCCCACTGTGCTTTGATTTCCATCTTACCACGGTCCAAGAGGGCGTGCAAAACGGTGGTTTTTTGGGTACAGTCCCGAGTCACATGGAGGTAATGAGCGATAGGAGG
>JASDDO010000006.1:335170084-335315084 GCA_030015575.1 Agapanthus africanus
GAGATGATATACGGGTGCTCAGTAGAGACTGGGTACACTGGACGGACTCGCCGAGAACTCCCAGATGGTATTATACCTCACGTCAGATGGCAGTTCTCTGGTGACACTGGTACAGAGTAGTCTGTTGACCCTGAGATCGTCATAAGAGTCTTGTGTGGTTCCCACTGTGCTTTGATTTCCATCTTACCACGTCCAAGAGGGCGTGCAAAAACGGTGGTTTTTGGGTACAGTCCCGAGTCACATGGAGGTAATAGAGCGATAGGAGGGGATTCGTCTCTCCCGGTATAGGGGGTTGATGTTGCGCTGTGTTCGATTGGCTATAACAGGAAATCCCTGGCCAGGGTTGCTGAGATTTACTGGTAAGTGTTACCAGTAGTTTCTCGAATTGTTATAGACCTCATATCGATACGACTTATCGAGCTATTGGGGTCTGACGTTTACCACCCCTAGGCGAGATATGCGACATATCAGACGATCAGAACCGGACTGTACGGTAGTGTTACTGGTTGGATTCACTGGAGTGTGAGCGGGCTTGCTCGTCGATCTTCAGATCGCTCAATACCCGGGTGGCCGTTACGTTTAGCAGACCGCTTGCGGCTTGTGGGTGATTGATATGATCATCACCTGCTGCCGGCATATTGACGAGTCTTTAGAGTCCTACACAGAGGTTTCCTGGCTCAAGCGAAACGAAATAGGAGCGCATATGAGATATGTGCGGGACCGAGAATAATACGGTATGTGATACTGTATTCGATTCTCGCGATGTGACATTGATCGGTTATATGCGATATAGCCGGGTTATCGGATCAAGTGTTGATTCGATAAGTTGTTACTGATGATACCAGTCGGTTAATGTGCGACATGACCGGATCGTTAAATCAAGTGTTGATTTAATGATTTAATGCATAATTGTATATTTGATATATTACTTTGCATTAACTAGTATCGGTTCACTTTAAAATGGATTTTCTCACTTGGGTGTGCGCATTGCATATGCGATATGATTTTGTGCACTTTATTGTATCATGTTTGATGATGCATGATTGCTAGGTTATGTGTAAAGCATTTAACCAAAGTTATTTAAATGGTTAAGGGTTTTACTTATTCATTAATTAGTCTTTTATTTTTGGAAAAAGGAAAAGAAATGAGAGAAAAATGGTGGCTTATTTTGTTTGCACTTGAAGCTTTCATGAAGCTTTGATGATGCAACCATTTTTTGTCTCATCTCCTAAACCCTAACCATTCCTTTAACCTTGGTCAATTCTCTACACTTAAATTAGGTTAAAGTTATGATAAGAATGATATGATTATTCTTTTCATAATTAACATCATAATTTCTAGCTCATCTTCTTCTTCATCTTCAAGTTTGAAACCTTGAGGCCATCAATGGCAACTTGAGCTTGAGAGTGAGAAATCCAATTCTAAAGAGAACCCACCTCCTATTTCTTCATCCCTCTACCTCTTGCCAAGTAGTAGAGTGTGTTTTCTTCACAAGTTTCATCACTTTGTGAAGTAGGGAGCTTGATCTAGCGATGCCTCGACGTAGATCATCTTCGGCATGGACATCGACGACCTACGCTCGCCTATTCTCCGATGAAGCCGACGCTAGAGCCCGGATTCTTTTTGGACAGACGGAGATGATTTCGTTGCGGAGCTATGGAGGTGGAGCACCGGATCTACAAAGGTTGTATTTCCGTTTCTCATTAGTTAAGTGTTAACTAGTTTACTTTTCGCCTAGTTTTCTAGCAAACGATCCGTAGTCGGGTCTCTCGGCACCGTTAAAATTTTATATTGGCATGTTCGATGCCTTGTGAGACCTCACTAGTGTGCCTAGGAACCCTACAAGTATTAACCCAGGAGAAGTGCTCTAGTAGCCGGGTTCTAGAGTGTAGCAGGTGGACATCTCAGGGAGTTGAGACCGGGCCGCCTTGCTATAGAATTATTGGGTTACTCGCCGCACTTGTAGGGATTATAGGATTCAACCCATGGAGGGGTGCACAAGTTACCGGATTCTAGAAAGCGGTGGGTAATGGACTCATTCATTGAGGGTGTGTTACCCAGTTTCTAGAATTGGAAGGTAGCTTGCCGCACTCGTAGGGGTCTAGGATCGACTACGTATGGGCTATCCACACGACCGGGGAACGTCATGTTTCATTTACGACTCAGATGAAACGTAGGGCTCCAAGTTTATCCGCTATTCCATATTGTTGTTCGCATGCCTGTGATGATTCTTATCTGCCTGTGATGACTATTATCTGCCTGTGATGTTGATATATATATATATATATATATATATATATATATATATTAGTACATGCTTCTATATATTTTGCATCTGCGCTAGCCCTGTCCCCACCCTGTCGTAAGTTAAGTAACCTTACGGTGAAAACCCGAAACCCCATGGCGAATGCGGATGACATATAAAAGCATGTTATTTTAGTTGTTTCTGTTATAGCTTAGAAACTAGATTTGATGGGACTGCATTATAGCTTTAATGCAAAGGAAAACAAACCTATTGATGTTGTCGGAACCAATTTTTAAAACTGCTCGGTTTTCTTCAAAACAACTGTCATATTCTTTTGCTTTGTATTGAGGTATTCGGTTAGGAATATCTTGCACCTCATTCTATGAGAAGAAGAGCCTTGATCCCTTCACGGAGAGTTCGCTCTTAAGAAAAAGTTTATGTTACTAGTTTTAAAATGCGGAGTCTGAACCACTCCATTTCAAAGCCACTAGAGTTCCTTCAACGATATCAAGTTCATTACGTTAAAGGTTTTTTGCCAAAACCAGCCGTAGCCCTCCGTCATTTCAGATGAGTATCAACTAGTATTCATGCTATGTGTTTTGACCTTCGCTAAGGCATAGTATTTGGTAGCTAGGGGATACTTGTTTGTAGCATAGGTAGATACATTAATCTAGGACATGCATACAACTGTTTTGTCCTTCGTCAATGGCTTGTACAAATGGGTCTAGATTAATCAGGACAATGACGGGTTGAACTTGACTTGCGACTTATGATGTTTTGACCTTCGTCAAGGTCATAAAAAGCTTGGGGCAAAAACCATATCGGGAGTTTCAAATATAAAGGAAACTTGACAGGTATGTCACATACCTTCTAGAGTGTAGTAATTTTGTCCGGCTTCCGTCAAAGTTATCATACGATGATAGTTGGGTCACGATTCCCACTGATGAGTAGGTACTACTCCTCGGGAGATTTTTCACTCACAATTAGTTAACCTATTAGGTGTCTAGAAAGTGTTAACGAGGTTACACCTCTGCAGAAACGGGGTTATTAATTGGGCCCGTGCGAAAGCACAGGGGATCTCCCTCGGAGTACCAATACTGACATGGCTGAACAGTTAGCGAACTTATAAGGCGTTATGATCCCGACTAGTTCTCCTTTTAGGGTTTGAAGGAGAATTCGAGGAAACAATGGGAGCCATCCTAATTAGATAAAGTGATAACCAATCTAATCTTGTTAAAGTGCACACTGAGTGTTTCTTTTCTCTCTCTCTGGTACAGCGACCCATGACTTACCTAAAACTCATTAACCAAGTTAACCAAACCTTCTTACACACGTTGGTTTTAGATTGTCATGATTCACGACAAAGTCGCAAATATCCCTGCTACTCCTACATTCCCTTTGCATTTCTCCAGAACACTCCATATCGATACGATGATCCATATTGCTTGGAAATGGCCATCGTATAGTTACATAAGAACTCGAAGAAATTATTTCATTCGAGAATGGCTACCGGTTCTGGAGAATTTAGATTGTGTTATTCGGTTGTCTCTTCCTTTTTACCTTCTCTTAGGTTGCAAGAGCTCCTTGTATTAGGAGAGTACACCTATTGCGCTTATTGGATAGTCTTCTTTCAAACCTTAGGCATGTGCCAAAAGGTAGGGAAAGAAGAAAACCAGTTAGCGTAAGTGCGGTATACAGAAGCTAAGATGTAGAGATATATAAAGGGATTGAAGTGGGGGCAAAGGAAATTGGGACTACTGTCATGAATTTGGATAAAGAAAGGGCATTAACTAGGAATACCTGGTTACCCACTTGAAACATTTATGTTTCAGATTTTCTGTGTACTTGTAAATGAAAACCGTTTTCCCAATTAATTTCTCACTCTAGGGTATGTATTTACCGGATTTGGATCTCACATCTGTAAGGCGTTATAGATACTGAGAAGGAGTAGAATATTGGGAAATGGGGCGATCTGATCCTCAATATCAGAATTCGTTGTAATTGGTGATATTGGATTAAATCGTCTGGTTTTTCCTAACGGCAAAATATTTAGTTTCGAATAACCGTTATTAAGCACCAATTTTTAAATGAAATATTTGTATCTTTATTTAATAAAATGAGATATAAATTTTGAAAATTATATTCCAAACATTTACCTTTATCAGTTGAGAATAAGATAAGGTGCATTGAATAACGGTGTAAGATATTCTCGACCAAAATACAGTTTTCAACGTACACCACATGGAATTTGAGTTAGTATACTCTTGGGACTTATATATGAAAAATGTATGTTGTCCAGTGTCCTTCTGGACAGGGGTTGGCACTCTTACTTTGTTAAAAGTTTACCTATGAGTTCTCTGGTTTTAGATACGCATTCATTGTATTGCAAGGTCCAAAGAATTTGAGAAATTTATAGGTATAAGAATAAAGTAAAGAACCATAACGTTGGAAGTATCAGGATTCTTCGAAGTGATCGATCATATAGATACTTGTGCTAGGTATTCCATTATAGTAATATTGAGAACTTGATTCTCTCTCAGGTTACACATCCGCGGGTTCGCTCCTTGATGAGTAATGCTGTATTGGCCTTTTTCCATAGGTGATATGCACTGGAAATAGCCGCATGATATTTGAATCCGGTTCCATCTAAATTAGTGCCTTTGATTTTATATAGACATAAATTGGTTACATATATTGAGCTTATAAAGATATGGAGTTATCTGATTCCTGTTTAAATGCAGAATTCGGACAAACTCAAGGCACGCTTCAGTAATGGCTGTTTGTGGATTATCCCAAGCATTCGCTGGGGTTTTGCTTCTACCATTTTCAAGATCAATAGTTACATTGTTCTTGACTCGCCACCTTTTTATAAAAGGAATCTTTTTGCAAAAAAAAACTAGTGGAAGTATGGTAGAATTGGAAGTGATTCCAGAACCACAAACGATTACCGAAAATTTAGTAGAACCTAAGGATTCAATTGGACTTGACAATCCATTAGCCACTCCGCAGATTTTAGTAGGTGGCCTCAGCCACTCGAAAGATACTTCGTTTTTCTTGGAAACAGTGACAGGGAGGTTAGCATCATGGTTATGATGGACCTACTAGTTATCTGTAGGTCATAGGAAGTGGTAACTTCCAGGTGACCAGATGTTTCATATCTAAATTGGACACCACGCACTTCAGCAAATATTGGATTTTGGACTTTGCAGGATGCTCCTAAAGGGGTAAAACCCATTAGGAGCAAGTGGATCTTTCCATATCTGTGTAAGTGGAAAGGTATTAACCTAATAAAGCTTGACTTGTTGTAATTATTCTCATCAAATACCCGTTGTGGATTGTGATGAGACTTTTACTTCAGTGTCTGCGCTAAAGTCCATATGGATATGACTTGGCACTGCTCAACTTTAGGTATACAAAAAAAATTGGAGTTGTTACAATCTACTCTCCTTACAATAATTTCGTCCTCGAAATTTACAACTTTTATTTGAGAACTAGTTTACAAAAAGGTGAGGATATCTTGCACGCATTTCATCCTCCCTTTTCCACGTGGATTCTCCTGGAGTGTCTTTTCTCCACATTACCCGGTCCAGGTTAACTTCTTTGTTCCGAAGTGTCTTCACTTTCCTGTCCAGGATTTCCACAGGTTGTTGCTCACAAGACAAATCGGGCTGTATCGTGAGCTCGGAATGATCAAGTACATGGCTGGGGTCACTCACATACCTTCTGAGTTGAGATATGTGGAACACATTATGCACTCCCTCCAATGAGGGTGGAAGCGCTAATCGGTATGCCACTTCACCGACTCGTTCGAGTATGTCGAACGGTCCAATGTATCTCGGACTTAGCTTTTCCCGTCTTCCAAATCAGATCATTCCGCGGTTCGGAGATATTTTCAGGAATACATGATCTCCTGGCTGGAACTCCAAGTGTCACCTCTTCGCATCAGCCCAGTGCTTCTGTCTATCTTGGGCTATGCGCATTCTTTCCCTGATAGTACGAACCACATCAACTGTTGCTACTATCATCTCTGGTCTAAGGAGTTCCCTATCTCCGATGTCGTCCCAACTTAATGGTGATCGACACTTCCTTCCATACAATGCTGCAAAAGGTGCCATTCCTATTCTTGCTTGGTAGCTGTTGTTGTACGCAAACTCCACAAGATGCAGGTGATCTTCCCACGATCCTTTGAAATCGAGCATACATGCTCTGAGCATATCCTCCAAGACCTGAATAGTTCATTCCGACTGACCATCTGTTTCTAGATGATAAGCCGTGCTGAAGTTCAGACTTGTTCCCAAGCTAGCTTGCAGACTCTGCCAAAATTGCGATCGGAACCTGGTATCACGATTGGAGACAATGCAGACCGGTACTCCATGAAGTCTCACAATTTCCTGTATGAGTTCATGGGTATCAGAGATAGTACATTATGAAGAGTTTTTAAATCTAAATTAGATTATTACCTCCATGTACTTCTTCGCTAGTGTCTTAGTCGATTGGCCAACTCGAAATGGGATGAAGTGAGCCGACTTTGTAAGTCGATCTACAATGACCCATATTGCATCGTTACCCTTTGTGCTACGAGGAAGAGCAGTTACAAATTCCATCGTGATATGCTACCACTTCCATTCTGGAATTGGTAACGGTTGAAGTAGTCCAGCTGTCCTGTGATGTTTAGCCTTTACTTGCTGACATAACAAACATTTTGCGACGCTTCTGGCTACTTCACGCTTCATTCCATGCCACCAATAATTCTGACGTAGATCTTTGTACATTTTGGTACCTCCAGGATGTACTGAATAGGGAGAGCTGTGAGCTTCTTTCATTAACTCTTCCTGAACAGGACCCTTTGGTACACACAATCTGCTGCCGTATCTCAAGGATCCGTCTTCATGGATGATGAAATCTGTTCTGAGTCCATTCTCCACTTGTTCTCTGATCTTTTGCAACTTAGCATCGCTGGCTTAAGCTGCTTTGATATGATTGACAATGGTTGATTGAACTTGTAGATTCATCAAACTCGAAACATCACCTGGCATGACTAGTTCAATCTCCATCTGATGTAAGTATTGCTGAAACTTCTACTGGGCGGTGAGATTCATTGCTAATGGTTGGCGATTAAGAGCATCAGGTACTACGTTCACCTTTCCTGGATGATATTGCAAGTTGATGTCAAAGTCCGCCATGAGTTCTAACCATCTTCTCTGCCGCATATTCAACTCCTTCTGAGTAAACACATACTTCAGACTTTTATGATCTGTGTAGATGTTCACTCGTTCACCAAGTAAGTAGTGGCGCCAAATTTTGAGAGCAAAAATGACGGCTGCCAACTCCAGATCATGCATCGGATAATTGCGCTCATGAGTTTTCAGTTGTCTTGAAGCATAAGCCACAACCTTACCATGCTGATGTAGAACACATCCTAATCCCTTACCGGATGCATCACAATGCACTTCGAATCCTCCAGATTGATCCGGTATTACGAGAATAGGTGCAGATGTCAGTCTTGACTTGAGTTCTACGAAAGCTTGCTCGCATGCTTCTGACCACACAAATTCTTCATCTTTTCGTGTGAGCTTGGTCAGGGGTGTTGCTATCTTCGAAAAGCCTTCAATAAATCTTCTGTAATATCCAGCTAATCCCAAGAAACTCCGTATGTCCTTCACTGACTTTGGTGTAGGCCATTCGCTAACTGCCGAAACTTTTGCTGGATCCACAGAAATTCCTTCTCCTGATACGATATGTCCAAGAAAACCAACTTGATTTAGCCAAAACTCGCTCTTGCTGTACTTGGTGTAAAGCTTATGTTGTCGAAGAGTTTCCAGGACAATTCGTAGGTGCTCCGCATGTTCTTTCCGATTCTTAGAATATACCAGGATGTCGTCGATGAAGATGACAACGAACCTGTCTAAATATTCCCGGAAAACTTGGTTCATAAGGTTCATGAAGATTGCTGGTGCATTGGTCACTCCAAATGGCATTACTAGAAATTCGTAATGTCCATAGCGAGTTCTGAAAGCTGTTTTGTGAATATCAGCTTCCTTGACCTTCACCTGATGATAACCTGAACGAAGATCTAGTTTAGAGAAGACACAAGATCCACTTAGCTGATCGAATAAATCGTCGATATGCGGGAGTGGATACTTGTTCTTTATAGTGACTTCGTTCAAGGCCCTATAATCGATGCACATTCTGTATGAACCTTCCTTCTTAACCAATAGTACAGGTGCTCCCCAACTTGAAGTGCTGGGACGAATCCATCCTTTCGCCAGTAATTCGTCCAACTGTGTTCGTACTTCCTTCAAACCTTTCGAACTTAGTCTATAAGGTGCTTTGATCACCGGTTGTGCTCATGGTACTAAGTCAATACTGAATTCAAGAGCTCGATCGGGAGGCAAACCTGATATATCGTCAGGGAATACATCATCGAACTCTCAAACCACCTCCGGTCTTGGTTCTTCTTCTGCTTGAGCTGCTGCAACTACTGCTTCTCTTGGCTTTGCTTTGTAAGTACTTGGCTCTAATGTACGGTCTCCACTTTTAAAATAGAAGACCGGATGGTCTGGAATCTCGAATACTACCCTCCTTTGACGACAGTCGATGGTAGCATAAAAGGTTCCAAGCCAGTCCATTCCTAGAACCACATCGAAGTTTGGTATATCCAGTACCTTGAAGTCAGCATAAAATTCTCGACTGCAGACGACGAATGGACACATGCTGTATCCCACAGTTGCCTTTAGAACACCATTTCCGGAACTGACGTTCCAGCTGATACAAGCGGTGAGACTGGAATCGCATGGGTTCGGACAAACCGTTGCGACATAAAGCAGTGGGATGCTCCAGTGTCAAACAGTGCAAGTGCAGGTAGTGAAGCTACTAGGATTATACCTAAGGTATATGGGATAGGTTTTAGGTATAGGAAAAGTGTGTAGATAACCAAGACTAAAAGATAAATTTAAGAAGGAAGTTTACCAGTAATGACTTGGCCAGTGGCCTCAGTTTCTTCCATAGACATCATGAAAGCCTGGCGCTTCGGCACATTCCTCCTGGCCTGAGGAGCATTCCTCGGAATGTTCCTTTGAGCTTGATGGAACTGTCGAGGAGGTGGTGCAGCTTGTGGTCCCCTGGGTGGTGCAGAAAGTGCAAGTCTGGGAGTAGGTGCCTGAAGAGCTGGTTGCTGCTAATAAGTATTTGCTGGCCTGGGTGCAGCAACTGGGTTCTGTCTTTGGGGACAAGACCCAATACCGTGAGTAGCTGAACCGCAGATCAAGCAAAGGCGGTTGGCTCGATGGCAGTCCTTCATCATATGTCCAGTTCTCCTGCAGTAGGTGCAAAAGGCTAGGCTAGGACGATGGGTTGGTACTCCGGGTCGCCTTGGCACGAAAGGTGGCCTGGACGAGGCTCCACCTGCCATCTGGTTGGCAGGGCGTTTGACTCCTGCAGACTGAGGTCTGCCCCTTGCTTTTATTACTGCCTCATAGCTGCGAGCAGCTTCTAGAGCATCCTCATGAGTCAAAAACTTTCCTGTGGCTAGAGCAGCCTGAATTTCCGTGTCCAGTCCTTGTTGAAAGCGACGGGCTCTGATATCGTCCGTCGGTATCAAGTGTGCCGCGAATCGGCTCAACATGGTGAATTCAGCGTCGTATTCATCTACCGATTTGTCCCACATTGATCCTTGCTGTAGATGAATAAACTGCTGCTCCATTGCAAACCTGGCAGTCACAGGGAAATATTTCGCGTCGAACTTCTCGCGAAATGTCTTCCATTCAATCGGCTGTCCCAGACGGGTTTCTTCCGCCTTCCACCAATTGCGAGCATTATCCGTGAGCTGTAGCTTCGCTACACGGACCCAAGCGTTTTCTGGCACTTGAGCTGCTGCCAGATCTTTTTCAATGCTTTGTGCCCATTCTTCCGCTTCAAGAGGGCTTCTTTTTCCAGAGAATTGCTTGGGATGTAAAGCCCTGAATTGCTTTACTCCCGGTGCATCGGCCTCAGGACGGTTCAAAAGTTGTTGCTGTCCCTCGAGAAGACTGCGGATTGCCTCGAATAGCATCGTTTGCTCAGTGGGTGGTGTAGGAACAACTGGTGTGAGAGGTAGTGCTGGAGGAGTGTTGTTGACGTTGGTGCTGGTGTTGTTCGGGGAATCCATAACCTTGGAGAAAAATTTGGGTTAGGACAGATTCAAATACATGAAATGATAAGATTCAAGGAATAGAAATTTGCAAGATTCAAGGAATATGAATTGTAAAGAATGTTTTAAGTTGCTGGTTCTTGTGTTATATTGCTTAGGTTGTTCACGCAGACCAGAACTGCATGACAGGGATTCATACAGCTCTGACCTGCATGGGCCACCAACAGAACTTGTCATGCCCCGCTTCCCAGTGTACGGCGAAGTGGACGCGACGAGGTCCGCTACGTATGTACTCAGAAGTACATACGCTAAGCGTAGCTAAGCAATATAAAATATTACACAAGAGACAAGAGTATAAAAATAACAGCAACTTTTATTTATTAACATTCTTTGTACAAAACATGGAAAAGAAAAAAATACAACTGAAATAAAGATGCCTAAACAGTGGCATAACAGGAAATGGAAAGTACTGAAAAGAAAAGTGTACAATGAAATTATACTGCAGGGTCTTCAGCAAATTGCTCCAAGTCTTCCTGGGTTGGCTCAACTTCTGCCGGGTTCAGGTCACCTGACGACATTCAAAGAAGAGAGAAACAAAATGTCGTCAGCGAACAGATCGCTCGGTAAGTCCCAAAGGTAAGAGGGAAGTAGAGAAGACAGAATAAGAGGATACATTTTTAAAGTGTAAACTATTGTTGTAATATTATGTTAACGCTGTTGTTTGTAGCTTGGTACAGAAGGATGCCAGTGTATACGAGGGGAGTCTCACTTGCCAGAGACTAAGGCACGTGTAGTACAAGGAACCGTTATGCCACGGTACAACAGCAATGGGATTTAGGTTAGGTGTCTTAATCTGACCACCTCGTGCCACCTTTAACACCTTCCGTACCAATCTACCCCTTAAACCCCGCGATATCTTGTTTGTATTGTTATCTTGTAAAATTGTATTGATTGTAAGATTGATTAACTGACTGACCGAAACCATGATATCAGGAAACGGATAAAACCGTAGAGTCATGTAAATGGAATACTGGGAAACATGTAAAAGGAATATATCCATGGTTCGGTTCAGTCAAGTTATATAGATTGTTAACTGGATTCAGGGATTCATGTATTCGTATTGAGTTGGAATATAAAAGAATATAGATTGACTTGAATCATGTTCAAGTCAGAAATAGTCAGACTCAAACCCGAGTCAGACTAAAAGAAGGTAAGTTGAAGTTCAATAATTGTTAGGGGCCTTATTGTAATTTATAAAACTTGAGGGGGTTTTATGTAAAAAGTACTATTGTATATTTTTCAAAATACACCTCAAGTATTTATTATTCGTCTTTATAGTTATAATGAATGTGAATTTTATTTGTGTTATTCTAGTGAATATATCCTAATAAAAGTATTAATTGATTTATTTGAAACTCATGGTATTTTAATGTAACTTTTAATCTTGTAATTTTAGAAAAAATGGAAACTTTATCTTATGATAAAATAGGTGTTTAAATGATAATTAAATTAATACAAGAATAATTTTAAATAATATTTTATTTCCTAAAATCTCATTTTTTCTTAAATGCCGTATTTTAAACCTTTCGAGACCGAATGCTCCTTGCGGAGGTCTGAATCTCGCACTGCTAGCCCACGGGTGCACGATGAACCGTACTATCCCTAACGGGTTCCCCAAAGATGGGTTATAGCGGCGCTTTGCTTAGGTTTAACAAATACCATTCATTTAGAAAAAACGGTTTTATAAATATAAGGTATTTATTTGTAAAAGGGTATAGATTTCCGTATTTTAGTTTCTAGGGTTTCTAAGCCAACTAGCCTATTTCTAAGGTCTAAACGACAAGTCATTAGAAGCCTCAAATCGCCTCTTCACCGTTATTTACGGCCAGGTAAGTGCCAGGTAAGTGGGAAGGAACCACAGTAGTGGGCCTAATTAAAAACCACTAGCCTAGACACACTTGCCTAGACACCACAAAGTCAGTTTAGATAAACGATCGATGTCCATGACATATCGTGCTTTCATTTTAAAAGATTTTGTTTTAGAATTGTTTACAACTTAAAGCTTTTAGAAAAGATTTATAAAGAATATGGTATTTTAGTGAAAAGTCCTGTATTTTCGTATTCTATGTTTTGACGTTTATTAATTAGGGTTATATTTGTGTGTGTAGAGGTAGGTCATTACCTCGTGACTTATTTAAGGTTTAATGAAGTTTTAGAGGTTAAACATGATATATTAAACTTGAAGGTATTAAAGCGCAATAATACGGTATTTGAAAACATTATCATTTTATGTGTGAAAATTCATTCAAATTGATTTCTACAAGTTTATTGATCAAGATAAACATATTTAGGAATGAGGGAATTGATTAAACGAAGAAAAATAAACTTCATGGTATTTTTATGAAAAGAATACGGTTTTACAAGAAAGCTATCATTTCATGTGAGAAACTTTGTTTAAATTGGTTTCCATGTGATTAATAGTCATCATGAATATAGGTAGGTATTATGGATTAGGTGACAAGTGGGATTTTGTAGAAAAACCGAATCGGAAATCGGTTTGTTCCGATTTCCGTCGGGGTTCGTAATTCCGTATTTTAAGAAATAGAAAAGAGGGAAGATTGGGACTTACGGGTTTTCAAACTCTTCTAAAGAGTAAAGTGGACTAGGGGAAAGGCCGAGGTGTGGTTTCGTCACCGGTTGCTTCAAAGCACGTCGCCGGAATTCCGTCAGGGCTTCGCCGTGAACTCGGTTTCAAAGCACACACTTCTTGGAAAACTTTTGAGAGAGTGGCTCAAGATTTTGGGGGGTGAGAGGGTAGTGCGTAGGGTTGGTATTTATAGGGTTAGGCTAGGGTTAGGGTAGATGAAAAGTTAAAAATAAAAATGTGATAAAATGTAATAAAAATGTATTAAAAGTGGAGTAATTGGGGGTTTTTAAGAGCTCTGGAAATGGTATGAGGCTGAAACTTTGCAGGGGCGTAGGGAATATGAAAAGACACAACTTTCATGTTGTGATCATCGCCGGAATCGGCCGAATCGGGGGTGACTCGTCCGTGACTCGGTCGGATCACTGAGTCGGCCGAGTCAAGGCCGAGTTGGCCGATTCCCGGCCGAGTCCAGTGACCTGGATCCCCCCCAACGGTTCATCTAACTCCTGTAAGTGTTATATGTTTGGGTGTAGTGGGGGTTTTTGTGAGATATGCACGTGTAAACTCTTGGTATTCTAAAGGTTTAAAAAAAATCAATATTAAAAATAATGTGGGGTATGGGATTTGAACTCTGGTGGCTTGGTTCAGCAGTGCAAGGTATTACCAATGAGCTACAAGTTCCTTCTTGTAATTATTGTAGGGAAATAGATACTTAAAGTGTTATCAGCAACATTAAATACTTCGTGTATACTTCAAATTTAAATCAAATTTAGGTATACAAAAAAAATTGGAGTTGTTACATCCGGTATGCGATACTCTTAGACGAAGAGACTGAACTGTACGGAGATTGTCACATTCAGGCTCAGTAGGGTTCGGACGGACTTGATTGCCGACCTCTCTTTCGACAGATACCTGGGAAACCATTACGTACAGCTAGTGCCGTTGACGTGCTTGTAGTTTTTGGATTTATCCAGTAAATCACTACCATCGTATTGTCGAGTCTTTAGAGTCCCACTTAGAGGGTTTTCCCGGTACAGGCGATATGATGTAGATGACATATGTTGGTACATACAGGGTGTCCGATTAAATAAGTGTATAGGCTAAACGGACTTTAATCGGACGGTTGGTAATACTAGCGGTTTAGAATTAAGCCGGATTATTAAATCAGCTTTTGATTTAATAATTTATATATATATATTTTAATATGTATATTCTAGTATTTTTGTTCACTATTCATTTTCTCTCTTTTGGCTATTCGTATTTTTTTTATCGAATACGCGTATATGTATTTCGATACGTATACCGGGTTGTATTCTGTATTTATACGGAATTTGTTCTAGAAGACAGACACTTCATTTATTAATTTTCTTTTATAAGGAAATCATGAATGAGGTAGAGGATGAGGTGTGAAGATATTTGTAGAGAGGTATGGCTTAGTTATTATAATGTATTATCTTTAGTGACTCATTCTTTAGTGACTCATACATTAATGACTCATTTTTTTGGATGGTTGATAATAACCAAGCCATATTGTTTTTCTACACTTGATCTTTTTCTTTCCTACAAAAATTCTTAGCCATTTTTTCCATGGCTTCTTCTTCTTCTTCACCTCCTCCTTTTCTAGGCAGCTTTCTTGAGCTTAGAAAAGAGGGAAAAAGATAATGAAAATATAACCACATCCCCACTCTCCATTCGCAGCGAGCTTGGAGCGTTGGTCGCTTCAATAGGTGAAGCCGGAGCTTGGTTCGGTTTCCCTCAGGTGGATCTTCTTCGGCAAGGGCGGTCTCCACTAAAGCTCGATCCGGACAGAATGGAGCATGGAGGGGTCTTCCATGATTGGGTGGACACATGTCAAAGGTAGTATTCCGTATCCGTGCATGCTTGGTTTGCTAGTTTAGGAGTTTGGATCGATTCTAGATTCAGGGTTCCTTCACGTTTGCTTGAAATTTTTTTCGCCATCCGCGCCTCTGCTGCGCCGCGGGCACTAAGGAACCATACAGGAAGTTCAAGCCAAACTATGAAGGCCCATACATTGTAGATAAGGTCTACCGAGGTGGAGCTTATCTGCTCGTGGATATGCATAGCGAAAGGCCGTTCCAACCAATAAACGGCCGATTCCTCAAAAAGTACTATGCCTAAAAGAATCGTAACTTAGGTCAATGACAGATGACGACGCTTGTGTCCACTCTCTATCTTCCTAACTCAAAACTCTGAAAGTGGTGCCAAATAATATTCAACCCAAACACGGGATTGTTGGACCAGAACGTCTGATTGTTTCGAATGATTGTGTTTATAGAATAACCGCAATCAGAACGGTGTCGCGCGTAGCTAGACCGAGGTGAGTACGGGTCATCCTCAGGGAAACGTGGAACCTTTTAATCTTACTTTAGATGTGTTGAGAAAGAGAGGAGGAAGAATAAAGAATATTGAAGAATGGTTGTTGGATCTAGATTTACGTTTAAACACTAATGCAAAATATAGATCTAGATTAACTACGGATGTAAGTTTATATAAGAAGAGGGCTTGTAGGGTTCATTAGGATTTAGTAGTTATGGATGATTAATTAAATATTACTCTTTCTATCCTTTAATAGATTTAAAACTAGAACGACAGTGATGCATGTAGATTAAGGTTTCTGGAGGGAAAATGAATCCCACTCTTAACCTCTATATCGACACGGAACTCCGTTCATATCTAGCCTTTACCAAAACAATCATTAATCTAATCTCTAATCGCGGTCGAGACTAACAATGAATTGGTAGCGCGCCCGATTAGGATGTTAATGATTCTTTTGATAAAGTTTATAAACTTTATAGGACGTAAAAAGAGTTTAAGTATTTTCATCATCCATTAACCTACCTTAATCCTACGAACCCTAACAAGAGGAGAATTACTCGCGCATGTTGGGAGAAAAAGAGATGGAGAGAGAATTCATAATGAAACTACAAAGAAATAGAATAAGAAAAAGAACTACCTTTATTAATCAACAAAACTCATTATACTTTGTTCCCTTAGAAATTATTACAAATACTAGTTTGCTTCTCGATCTCTTCTAAGGAGGTAGATGAACCGTTGATGATCAGCTTGGATGCGTGAGCTGTCTTGGACTTCGTGATCGCGTCGACTTGATGATTTTTCCAAGGGGCTCTCGGTCTTTATTTATAGTCTCAAAGCCAGAACCCTAGTCTCCTAAATTGGAAACCATCTGTTAAGATTCTACAGAAGAAATCACAGCTTCCAAGTCTTCAAAACCGCGGCGGATCCGCGGCCAACAGGTGGGTTTGGCCGCGGATCCGCGACCAAGTAGGAGGATCATTTTATGATTCTTCTGGGGCTTCTTCCATATGACATGTGGCAATCTCTGGAACCTTTGGAAATTGGAAATCTTTTCTTAGTTACTGCCAGACTTGATTTCTTAGCTTGCTTTCTTAATTAGGCAGGTTTTCTCTTAACAACTTTGATTCCCTTGATTTTAGCCCTGCAAATTCTGCACAACAACTCCACAAATAATATTAGTAGAGTTTGTTTTATTGAGATATTAATTTCAACATTAAGATTTGGTCAATGATATTTTTGCATATATTTTCCTACCAAATGTTCATTATAATATATCAACACATGAAAAATAGTATTTATATAGATAAACCCTCATATGTATCATATATTATAATAAACACCTTTTCTAGTATAGAAATAGTAGGAAAAATGTAATAATAAATGTGCAGTTTTATCAACTGAACAAATACCTCCAAACTTATCTTTGATCGTCCCAAGCAAACTAGTTTATTCAAGAGAAGGAGAAAAAAGAAAGGAGAAAACTAAGCACACTTTCGTAGGCAAACACGATTGCACTGAGCACGTGCAACAAGCCATTAAACCTCTAGGTGTCCCTAGTAGGAGGAGTGTTGTCTCCTGAGGGTTTTCAGCAGATTTCACCCATAAAATCCTATAATTAAAGAGAGATGGTGAAATTTACATATAAAGATAAGAACCATAAAAGAAATACTTTGAAAATTTAGAGTTTCCAACTACACTAGCTTTTCAGTTGTCATGAGCCCTATCTTAATAGTCATGAAAAAATGTTAGAAATCACATCATCTCTCAATAAAACATCGTCTTTAATCTTTATTCCTACCTTTCATCCAAACATCGATCATATACCCCTACGTGTGTGTAATGGACATCCCTACACTCGGAGAATTTAATTCAAGCTATCATACTCTTGTCCATCTACCTCAGTACTTTTTAATTTGATGAATATCTATGGATTTTCTTACACATTTTCATGCGACCGTTAATACTTCTTGAGGTACTAACCGACCGATTACTTATGTGCTTGCTGATTAGGTGATAGTATTTTCCTCGTCTTGCACCACTTAAGGCTTAGCAGTGACTCCCAGACCAGTTGGTCTAAGGCACTAGGTGATGAAGCACCCTTGCTATATTTTTTTATTGCTGCCTTGGCGATAACAAAACCAGTGTTCATTTTTCTGCACCATTTTATATTTTATTTATTTTTTTATTTCCTTCATACTTTGGCTTTTAGACAAGAGCATTTCAAGGTATCCTCTACTATCCCGAGTTTCAAGACGTGTGTAGGCGCATATAGTAGGGTATCAACATTCAAATGTTTGGCTTCCAGAATAGAAACTATTTTTCAGACTTATTTTTATCCTCAGATTAGTGACTTCCTTCATCTTACAAACCCTTGGGACAACGGCCCATAACTACTTATTACTATTTCATTTAAGAAAACTTCTAATTTTCTTGGTTTTCTTAAACTATTCCTATCTTTCATATATAATTTTTCACTTTCTATTCTTTTATTATCAAAAAAATTTTAAATTTTTTGAAAATGTTGTGCTTATGCAAAGTGTAATGCAAAGTAACGCGTAAATAAGCACAAACCTCCCCCAAACCTGTTTACAGCAGTGTCCTCGCTGATGTCATCCGTTAAGCTCAAAAATCTGTAGACTTGGGAGGAAAAAGAGAACAAGAAATAATGAAAGTGAAATCATCCCCCAAACTTATTTTTGGCTCATAATTTTTGTAAAAATTATTTTCTTTCAAGAGCCAAAATATACCCCCCCAAACTTGAGTTAAACAATGTCAATCTTTTAAAATCACACGAGGGGGTCAAAGTTATTGGTCAATGCCAAGCTTTGCAAAGACCAAAAGTCAACACCAACCATTCAAAAATTTTATCGATGAAGCACCAAGGTTGGTGGAAGAACATGTCACCTTTCGACGTGAAGAAGTGGGGAGGTGATAAAAGGTGTAATGGAAAAGGATTGCGTCTCAATTTGGAGAGACGACACAGTGATAGTGATGATGGATTACTCGCATTATCGTGATTGTCCAGAAGAAGGGGTGGAGGTTCAATTTCTTTATCTTGGAGATGATTCAACTCAACACCCGTGTCTTTTAAAAATGCGAGTTCATCAGCAAAAATTTCCTCAAAGCTTTCATCGATACCCCGAAGAATAATGTCATCAGAAAAAATCGGGTGATCGTCAGACTCTATAAAAAGTTCATCATCAGCATTAGATGTTGACCCGGACAACTCGATGGAAGAGTCCGTGTATGTATAATACATTGTTGGGTCAAACAACAACATATGAAAAGAGTCAGTATCATGAGGTTGATCAAATTCGCTGCTGTCGACATCCATTAATTCGATAGAACACACATGAGCATAGGGTTCAGAGGGTTCACTTCCCAACTTGTAAATGTTGAGCTCAATTGACTTCTTTCCAAAGGATAGGGTCATAGAGCCGTTTCTACAATTGATTACTGCGTTGGAAGTTGCAAGGAAGGGTCGACCGAGTATCACCGGGATTTGATTTTGTAGGTTCGCTACATGTTGTGTATCTATAACGATAAAGTCCATAGGGAATATAAATTCCCCGACTTTGATTAACACATCCTCTAACTCACCCCTAGGTTGGGTGATAGATCGATCGGTCATCTGAAGAGTGCAATGCGCCGGTTTTAACTCTCCGATCCCTAATTGCTCATAAACAGAATACGGAAGCAAGTTAACACTAGCACCTAAATCGAGTAGAGGACGATTGATATTTTTACCCCCAATAGAAATAGAAATTGTAGGACTTCCGGGTTCCTTTCGTTTCTTGGGTAGTTGTTGTGTAAAAGCAGTGCTCATATTACTCACAAGGAAAACTTTTTTAGGTACTTGAACTTTTCTCTTCCTAGTGCACAAGTCCTTTAGGATTTTCGTATAAGATGGAACTTGTTGAATAGTATCTAGGAGAGGAATGTTTATGTTAACTTGCTTAAAAATTTCCACAATCTTCTCCATTTGTGGACCTGGTCTGTTGCCCCTTAACCTGTTTGGATAAGGTGCTTTATCAATAAGGGTTTGGTCCAACATTGGAGAAGTTTGTGGGGATGGAATGGATCCCAGAATTGGAGTGGGGATCATTTTAGGTAGATTCGAGGAAATGGGCGAAGGGTTCGAGCCTTGGGGAAAACGGAGAATAGGCTCGGATGAAGGTGGGAGACTAGACGAATTAGGGGAAGAAGAAGAAGCTGGGGTATCATTGGTGTCACTAACACCATCACATTGCTCACCCACTCGGTTATTCAGCACTTTTCCCGATCTCAACGTAGTAACGACACTCACATTATAACTTTGTGAGTGGCCAAGATTTTGTAGGGGTTGAGATGGGAGTTTCCCTTTCTCTCTCGCACTTATTGCGGCGTTCAACTGTGCAATTTGGTTTTCTATTGATTTAATACTCTCACCGTGGGAGGCGGAGTCTTTCGTTAGGGTATCAATATAAGACTTCATATCAGCCGATATTTGCATGGAATGTTTCATAAACAAATCCAAAGTTTGTGCGAGTGAAGAGTTATCAGTACCGGCCAATTGTGGTGCGGAAGTGTTGGCCAGATTTTGAAAATTTTGTGACTGAAAGGGGAGCTGACTTTGTGGTTGTGGTTGCTGTGGAGGAAGTCTTTGATAATTGCTTTGTTGGTTTTGGTTCCAAGCAAAGTTAGGATGATTCCTCCATCCTTGATTGTACGTGGAAGAATAAGGATCGTTTCTAGGTCGCTGCTGAAAAGCAGCATTAGTTTGAAACGATGTATTCATATGACATTCTTCCGTTAAGTGTGAAGGATCTGAACAACAACCATAGATGGTCTTGGGAAGCGTGACCTGATTTAGGAAGACTGATGAAAATTTGTTCTCAATAGCGTCGATTTTCTTCTGCATCGCTGCCATTTCGGTTTTCACTGTGATGGAAATATCGAGCTGGTGAATACCTCTCCTAGATGAAGGTGGTCTTACGCTTTCCCATTGCAAAGTGTTTTCAGTGAGATCTTCCAGATATTTCCACGCTTCGCCATCGTTTTTGGACATGAAATTGCATTGACACATTGTTTCAAGCATCTGCTTTGTCGCTGGATTAATGCCCTCATATATAATTCGGCACAAATACCATCTTTGTATTCCATGATGAGGACATTGGACAATCAGATCCTTGAAACGTTCAAAGCACTTCCAAAATGGTTCATTGGGAAGCTGGGTGAATTGGTTGATCTCGCTCCTAATATGGGCAGTCTTATGGTTTGGGTAAAACTTCTTAAGAAATGCAATTACGAATTCATCCCAGTTAGTGATAGAGTGTGCGGCAGTATTATAAAGCCATTTTTCTGCTAAGTCGCACAAAGTGAATGGGAGAAGACGTAAGCGCATAGCATCCACAGTCAATTGTGAAGTACCCATCATTATGCATACGTTTTCGAATTTGGTGATGAAAATGTATGCGTCTTCCGACTCAAGCCCGTGAAATTTGGGCAACAGATTGATGTAGTGGGGTTTAATTTCAAAATTATCCCCGTTAGCTAGTGGAATAGATAGACAAATAGGAAGGGGACCACGGATAGGATAGCATCTCTCTTGGAGAGAGATGCGCGGTGGATTCTGCACACCTACGGGTGGCAGCAGCGTGGTGTTATAATCTGATGGAGTATTGTCCATCTCGGTCGTGGTGTGTGGTGGGGGAAAAAAAAATGAAGAAGTACCGACTTCGGCGTCGATAGCAGGAACGCGGACAAGATGGGCACTAGAATCCCGTGTCCAGCCAAGTATGCACTAAGTGGGTTTAGCGCAAGTGGCAGCGTGTGTGTGATTTAAAATTGGTCTGTTTTGAAAAAGAGTAGGACTTAAGACAAATCACACAAAAATGCACAAACAACCCTAGAACTAAGGTTACCTAGGTTCAGTCACTAGACCGCTCCTAGACTTCCAAAGGACAAGCCGCAGGATCAATCCTCTACCACCTCTTTACTACTCTTGTGGCCAGGTAAGTGCCAGGTAAGTGGGAGGTATCCGCTATACGAATCACCGAAAATAGCGGGCCTTAATTAAGTAACCACTTGCCTAGACACCACAAAAGTAATGCGGATAAGCGATAGATTACCCATGACCTTCCTCTGTCCTTATTGAGCACGACAGTACTTAGAGTCTGGTCTAGATATTTTTTAAATTAATGTAGGGTTGATGTAGATGCTCGGTTTGTGATTTGTGGGGCTTAGGAAGGGTGATAAAATCCCCACCTAATCTGGATTTGGTCTTTGCCCCTTAAAAGTCCGTATTAAAATATGCAAAACAAACCAGAAAAAAAACTTTGCAAAAAGATTTTTGAGCGGCGATATTTTGCAAAGAATCCTACAGAAAAGAGATTTTATTGGATTTGAGAGGAGAGAGAAAGAGGTTAGAATCTTACCAGAGAAGTTTGGAGCCCTAAATCCACTAATGCGCCGCGCTTCCGCCGTGAATGTACCTCCTTTGCCGCGGTTCCGCCGTAAGAGAGAGGGATCGGGTAGTGAAATTTTGCTCTGTACCTCCTGTACTTCTCTGGATCTTGATGAATGTTTCTGTCTTTCTATTTCCTCAAGTCCGTGACTCCAGATCTCCTTGCAAAATTCACACAATTTGTTAAATATGCAATTTTCAGTTTTAGTTTTTATTATGATATAGATCGAATAAGAATTCAACACAAATAGTAAGACTAAAAAATTACGCACGTATCCCCGGCAACGGCGCCATTTGATTGGTTCGAATGATTGTGTTTGTAGAATAACCGCAATCAGAACGGTGTCGTGCGTAGCTAGACCGAGGTGAGTACGGGTCGTCCTCAGGGAAACGTGGAATCTTTTAATCTTACTTTAGATGTGTTGAGAAAGAGAGGAGGAAGAATAAAGAATATTGAAGAATGGTTGTAGGATCTAGATCTACGTTTAAACACTAATGCAAAATATAGATCTAGATTAACTACGGATGTAAGTTTATATAAGAAGAGGGCTTGTAGGGTTCATTAGGATTTAGTAGTTATGGATGATTAATTAAAAATTACTCTTTCTATTCTTTAATAGATTTAAAACTAGAACGACAGTGATGCATGTAGATTAGGGTTTCTGGAGGGAAAATGAATCCCACTCTTAACCCCTATATCGACACGGAACTCCGTTCATATCTAGCCTTTACCAAAACAATCATTAATCTAATCTCTAATCGTGGTTGAGACTAACAATGAATTGGTAGCGCGCCCGATTAGGATGTTAATGATTCTTTTGATAAAGTTTATAAACTTTATAGGACGTAAAAAGAGTTTAAGTATTTTCATCATCCATTAACTTACCTTAATCCTACGAACCCTAACAAGCGGAGAATTACTCACGCATGTTGGGAGAAAAAGAGATGGAGAGAGAATTCATAATGAAACTACAAAGAAATAGAATAAGAAAAAGAACTACCTTTATTAATCAACAAAACTCATTACACTTTGTTCCCTTAGAAAATGATTACAAATACTAGTTTGCTTCTCGATCTCTTCTAAGGAGGTAGAAGAACCGTTGATGATCAGCTTGGATGCGTGAGCCATCTTGGACTTCGTGATCGCGTCGACTTGATGATTTTTCCAAGGGGCTCTCAGTCTTTATTTATAGTCCCAAAGACAGAACCCTAGTCTCCTAAATTGGAAACCATCTGTTAAGATTCTACAGAAGAAATCACAGCTTCCAAGTCTTCAAAACCGCGGCGGATCCGCGACCAACAGGTGGGTTTGGCCACGGATCCGCGGCCAAGTAGGAGGATCATTTTATGATTCTTCTGGGGCTTCTTCCATATGACATGTGGCGATCTCTGGAACCTTTGGAAATTGGAAATCTTTTCTTAGTTACTGCCAGACTTGATTTCTTAGCTTGCTTTCTTAATTAGGCAGGTTTGCTCTTAACAACTTTGATTCCCTTGATTTTAGCCCTGCAAATTCTGCACAACAACTCCACAAATAATATTAGTAGAGTTTGTTTTATTGAGATATTAATTTCAACATTAAGATTTGGTCAAAGATATTTTTGCATACATTTTCCTACCAAATGATAATTATAATATATTAACACATGAAAAATAGTATCTTTACAGATAAACCCTCATATGTATCATATATTATAATAAACACCTTTTCTAGTATAGAAATAGTAGGAAAAATGTAATAACAAATGTGCAGTTTTATCAACTGAACAACGTCCCTAAACTAATATTGGACCGAAATGTCTCTAAACTAATGTTGGACCGAAACGTCCCTAAACTAATAATGGAACGTAATGTCCTTAAACTAATATATTACCCTACGGTGGGTCTCCATATCGAGCACTGTATACAATCCATGGGCATAAAACAATTCACATCCTTCTTAGGTCCCAGAAGATGCGATCCTTCGATGAGTGTCGTGATCAACAATTGTTAGTGCATTATCTTATGGGCCGCTTAAAAAAATGATACATTCATAAGTGAAATGGGCACAGTCAAAAACCCGAAAAGGCGCCATGAGTAAAAACAGCAGGCCTACCGGCGAGCTTATGAAAACCCGAGAGGGCGCAAACTCGTTGAAAGCAAGGAAAAGATGTACTTGCAAAGTCCTCATGACTTTGTAAGGAGAAAACACCCGCGTGAGATCCTTACGGCTCACAAAGGAGCAACACACTTAGGAATCCATACGTTTCCTAAGGAGAAAATACACTTATGAGATCCCCACGACTCGTAAGGAGAATATATCCTCTATAAAACCCTCACGACTTATAGAATTCAAAATGCCTTAAGCTACATAAATCTAAACCTGTTCTTTAGCCATTAAAACCCTACAAATTTATACCCTACAAGTGGTCCAATATCGACCCTTGTATACAATCCATGGGTGTAAATAAATATATTCTTGATGAAGTCCCAACAAAAACGAGAAATATTGCTCGACAAGGTGAACGACACTTGCAAGTCCCCTCGACTGGCAGGGAGAAAGTATTCATGTAAGATCCTTACGACTTAAAAGAGTAATATACACTTAGGAGTCCCCACGACTCCTTAGGAGAAAGTACACCTATGAGATTCTCACGACCCATAGGGAGAAATACCTTTATGAGACCCTTACGGCTTGTAAAGTCAAAAAATCCTTAGTTAGTAGAGATCTAAACATATTACCTAAGCCACCATTTAGCTGCAATTGGTAATGGAATATGATGAGTCACTCCTGACAATATTCCAGTTGTAGCGATACTGATACCGTAGCTAGCATCAGACCCCAAGTCTTCGACTCACAGCAAAATTGGAAAAAAGGGGCCCAAATGATAGGGCAATTCATAATAAAAAGCAGCGAGTAAAAATAAAAAATAGCCGAAATGATTGGGCACCGCGAATAAAATAGCCAAAATGATTGGGCGATCGCGACTTTCGCGATATAAAAAGCAAAAAAGATAGAGCATAGCAAAAATATAAAAAAAATAATAAAATACATTTTTTTTGCCTAGCAAGTAGGTCTTCCTCAATCATTGCAATCACATGCCTGCGATCCAATAATTTACTTTGAGGGCACTACATCCAACAATCTCCCACTTTCACTTAAGGCTAATTATTACGATGTCGTATACTCACAGCCTGTGTGATACCGAACACCCAACTCTTCTACTAATCAGTTTCACAAAGCTCGTTTGTAAAACTCTTGTGTTCGAGAAATAGCCTAAGTGAGTGGATCCGCCCTGATGTTTCTTTCTATGTCTCTCTTAATCTCAAGTTCGCGGAGAAAGCCATCTCCCGAATTGAGTAATACCTGTCTTAGAATATGTCTGGATATCTGATGGGACCTAGTTCATAAATGAACTCCAAACCCAAACTTCTTAGACTGTATCGTCAACTGAACCTAATCAGTATCCTGTACCATACCTTCCACAGTATCCTCTTGGACCACCTGTCCAAACTACTGCCCCCTTCGTCAGAGGGAAAACTATAACTCTGACAATCACTCTTCATTCTTGTCACCTTGGAAGCCTGGAATGATAACCGTCCCCCGAAGGAGGCTGCTATCATCAAATCCGTAGAACATCCACTTATGTTCTAAAACTTCTTCCGAATGTTTCTCCAGGATTGGATTAATATAAACTTATTATATCTGGTGCAAAAACAACATCTGGTGTGGTACTTGACATCTCATGATCGACTCAATTGCCTAAGCAAGTGATATGCCATCATGTACATTGCTCTCCCCTTTAGTTTGTAAGACACCTTTAGAGAGGGATACTACATCACCTACAGGTACACCACCATGCCAGGAGTCGTCCATTCTAAAACACCTTTAGAATACTGTCTAAGTACCCATATTAAGAAACTACCCAAATCTAGATCTAAAACCATAGATCTAGTAACCAGAATGTCTGATATTATATCCATATCCTGTATGGAGAAACAACTGTGTGACAACCAAAGTATAACCGATCGTAGTATATGAATTTTGCTTCCTACTCTGTGTATGTCATACAAATACCAGGACATCACACTCTACTACCTTCTTAACAGATCCATCCCCTATTCTGATGAAGTCAAACCCATGACTGTCACATCAAAAATAGATGATCTATCTCTGCTATATCTGCTTTAGTTTATAAATAGACATAAACTACTTTCCCACTATGCTTCCGCTGCTCCCACTGACCACAACAACCCTCTGGCAGAATAATATATACGTGCACTTCTCAAACTAGTTTAGAACGACGCTATACTCATCCTCCTGCTGGGTCTCATAGCCTGAAACAACAGTAGTGTCAAGTCTGGGTAAACAAGAACCTCCCTGTCACCGTCCTTGAGGCTACCAAAGTACCTCTCGGGTGCCTGAGGTTACCCATCATATCTGCGGAGTGGCTAATGGAATGTCAAACTTGATTGAATCTTTAGGTCCTATTAAATTTTCTGTAATCGTTTGTGGTTCTGGAATCACTTCCAGTTCTACCATATTCCCACTACTGTTTTCTGAAAAAAAATCCATTTTACTAAAACTGTGGCGAGTCAAGAACAATATCATTATTGATCTTCCAGATGGTAGAAAATCAACCCTCGACATAGCCCGGGTCAACCCACAAACTGCAATTACAGAAACGTGCCTTGAGTTATCCAGAGTCTGGTTTTAAGCATAAGCCGAACAACTCCCCATACCTTAACATCGTTAAGATATGAACCATTCTATATCCAATATAGAAACTTTAGCACTTATTCAATTGGAACCAGATTCAAATCATGCAGCTGTCTCCAGTGCATATCAACTTAATGGAGAGAGGCCGATCAACATTACTCAACTTAGGAATACATCCAATTATGAGTAACCCGAAAGAGAAACAAGTTTCTCAAAACCATTACTATCAACTGAATACCATACACAAGTATCTACATCTTCAATCACCTTGAAGAATCCTGATACTTGCAACACTTGGTTCTCTACTTTATTCTTTTACCTATAACTTCTTAAAACTTAGACCTTGTATTTATACGAAACACTTGTCTAAAAACTAGAAAAGTCACAAGTAAACAGAACATAGTATGAGGACCAACCCCTTTGTCCTGATGGACACTGGACAACATACAATACTCTGTATAAGTCCGCTGAGTTGAATAACTCAAAACCTGTGCATCGTAGGTTGGAAACTGTACTTATGGTTAAGAACTACTCCGCTGTTCAATGCTCCTTACCCAATCGTCAACTGATATAGGTAAATGTCACGGATATAATTTTAAAAAGTTATATCTCACTTTATAAAAATAAACGTATAGATATATCGGTTTGAAATTGGTGCACAACAATGGATACTCAAAACTAAATACTTGCTGTCCGGTAAAAACCTAGGCGATTTCCTCAAATATCACTAATTACAACGAATTCCGATATAATGAGGATGATCACCTAATTCCCAATAACTTACTCCCACTCATCATCTGTAAAACCATATGGATGTGAGAATCATACCTGGTAAATATATACCCTGGAGTAAGTATCTAATCGGGAAAACAGTTTTCCTTTAACAACGCATAGTGAAACTGAAGCATGAAAATGTTTCGAAGGGGTAACGGGGTATTCGTAGTAATGCCTCTTCCATAATCCAATTCATGACTGTAACCGTTTATTTCTTTGCCATCTCTCCAAATCCCTTTATATGTCTTTAGTCGTTACCTTTTGTACACCATCGTTAGGCTAAATGGTTTTCTTCCTTCCTTACCGTTCGACACCAGCCTATGGTTTGGAAGAAGACTATCCAGTAAGCATAATAGGTGTACTCTCCTAATCCTAGGAGTACTTGCAACCCAAGAGAAGGTGATGATAAAAGAAAACTTAATAAAACCTTATTCTATTTCTCCTGAACTGGAGAAAAACAAAGGTGAAGTAGGAGTGGCGATGAACTACGCGGTTTGGTCGTGAATGATAGTAGTCGCAATTTACTTTGCCCTCTTTCTAATCCCTTTATTTTGTCTTTACTTATTACCTTCTGTACACCCTACTTAGGCTAATTGGTTTTCTTCATTCCCTACCTTTCGGCACTTGCCTATGGTTTGGAAGAAGACTATCCAATAAGCGTAATAGGTGTACTCTTCTAAACCAAGGAGCCCGCGCAACCTGAGAGAAGGTGATGATAAAAGACAACTGAATAAACCAATTCAATTTCTCCTGAACCTGGATCCATCCTCGAAGAAGTCCCTTCGAGTTCGTTTATAACCATACGATAGATTTATCCAATGGAAGTGGATGTTTATAGTAATACGAGGTGTTCTGGAGAAATGCAAAGGGTAAAAGAAGGAGCGACAATGACTTATGCAACTCAGACAATCCAAAAGCCAGTATTTTAAGAAGGTTCGGTCAACTTGGTCACTGAGTCATAGTCTAGGGTCGGTCAATGGTTGCTGCCAAAGAGAGAGAGAAAAGAAACACTCCGCGTGCACTCTAACCTAGATCAGAATGGTTATCACTTTATCTAATCAGGAAACCTCTCACTGTACCGTCAAATTCTCCTCCAAACCTGAAAGAAGAATTAGTCGGGATCACCCGAAGAGTAAACCAACTCATCAGTGGGAATCGGGATCCAACTCTCATCGCATGATAACGTGAAGGAATCCACTCACGTTATCACACTCCAGAAGGTATGCGCATGCCTGGCAAGTTTCAGTTTCTTTAGAAACTCCCGATATGGATTTTTGCCCTATGCTCTTATGACCTTGACGTTGGCCAAAATGCCATAAGTCACATGTCAAGTTCTACCCATCATTATCTTGTTAATTTGAACCCACCCGTACATACCCCTGACGTTGGCTAAATGGCAGAACGACTGTCCCAAACCAACTCATCTATCTATGCAACAGACGAATACCCAGCAGCTACCAAACACTATGCCTTGGCGTTGGTCAAATACATAGTTTGAATACTACTGAATACCCAACTGAAATGAAGGAGGGCTACGGCTGGTTTTTTGGCGAAAAACCTTTAACATAACGAACTTGATATCACTGAAGGAACCTGATAGCTTTTTACAAAAATATAGTGGCGAAAACCTTTGCTAAAGAGGTCACTCCCGGTGAAGGGATCTCGGCTCTTTCCTTATGGAATGAGGTGCAGGATATTCCAACTGAATACCGCGATACAAAGCAATAAGTAATCGACTCTAGTGAAGTTATTACCCTGACGCAAACTTCTGCCCAAGGGGTCACTCCCGGTGAAGGGATCTCGACCCTTGCCTCGTCGAATGAGGTGCAGGATATTCCAACTGAATACCACTGTGCAAAACAAAAGAAAACATCTTTGTAATAACACTTTTTGAAAATTGTTCCAACAACGTCAAACAGGTTTGTTTTCGTTGCATTGATCAAAATCAATGCAGTCCCATCAACTAAACACACCAGAAAAGAACGAAAATAAAATGTACGTATATGCTACCCGCATTCGTCACTGGGTCCCGTCATCACCCGTTAGGTTACTTAACTAACGACAGAGCGGGGACTGGACTAGCACGGGTGTAAAACATATACAACATCTACTAGTATATATACTAATAAACAATAATCGCTCCAGGCGTGATAAATGCAACATTACAGAAAAGTAATAAGCATCACAGAACAATACAGAAAATTTGGGATCCCCGGGTTTCATAAAGCCGCAATTGAAACCTGACGTTCCCCTGGTCGTGTGGATAGCATATGCAATGAATCCTAGACCCCTACGAGTGCGGCAAGTTACCCGCCAAAACCTGAAGCGAGAAGCCCCTTTACAGCAAAGTGAATGGACCACCCAACACTTCACGGAATTTGGTAACTTGGGCACTCCATCTTGGGTCAACCTATACCCTCTACGAGTGCGGTGAATAGTCTGCCAATTCTAGAGTGAGGCCCCCTGCCTCTTAAAGCCATGAGATGCGGACCCGTTGCCCTCCAGAACCCGGCTATCCGTGCACTCCGTCGCGAGGTAAACTTAGTACAGAAATGAAAATATGTACAACGGGTACATCGACCTCAATCCGGTCGTACCCCAAAAGAATAATATACAAACAGGCAGTGACGGCAGTCCACATGTTGGACGCTCGCCCCGCAATATCAAATGTACAAATAAATCCAAACTGCACTACCATTGCACACAGCTATCCACTACGACAAATCTGCAACAACACAGCACAACACAGAACATCAACGCGAATGTCATGTTCGCAAATCCTTCTAAAAGGACTATAGCAATTAGACACGATTTACCGCTCGAATGACATTCACGGTCAGAGATATAATGTAAGTACTGTAAACCAACACATTTAAAATTCCGATCGACAAAACTTCCCGAAGTGGGCCCCAAGTACAACTCCGGTACTCAAACAAAATCTGGGCCCAAACAAAATATTCCAGAAACCACAATTCCATATGAAAGACACCCAGAAGAAAAATGGTGCACTGAAGCCCCGAAACGGCAGCGGAACCGCGGCCAATACAAGGCTTGTGCGGCGGTTCCACGGCGGTCTTGAAGGTTCAGTCGACCAAATTTCTACAGCGGTCTTAGAAAAGTCTGCTCGATTTTCTGACATACCCAAAATAATTTTTAGACCAGTTTAAAAATTTGACAGAAACTTTAACATTGAAAATGCGGTTTTCGAAATTTCGTTCGATCGATATTTTAAACATGTTAGAACAAGATAGTAAAGGTTAATAGCGTGGCTCTGATACCATGTAAGTCTACGGTAGCGCCCCGACCAATAATCTGGGGCCAAACGCGGAACAAAAACTTTTACAACTGGCGCTATCGCATACTATAACCCGGATCTTGCCATTAACGCTAAACTAACAAACTATAAAGAGATAGAAAGGCTAAACCGATCGATCCGTGTCCTTTGGTCTTTAGCCATCATCCCACGCTCCTCGCTGTGACTCCGATCTTCTCGTCGAAGTGGCACCACGTCAACGAATCTTTATACGTGCTCCCGCCTCTATACCGAGGCAACTCGGACATGAAGCATATCAACCGACATGTCCAAGATGAAGTATAGAATGAGTAGAATACCTAGTCTCAAACACTCTTTGGTTCTCATCACATGAGATGGTAAGAGTGGAGGTTGAAGAAGATGCTAAGGTTTGGAGAGTGTGAGCTCAAGAAAACTCTAGCGAGCAACAATAACCAAGCACCAAAAATTGTGATGGCTGTCCAAACATTTTGGGTGTGATATATATTAGGTTTTTTGATGAAATATCAAGGAAAATATCTTACCAAAATATCTCCACTAACCCTAAAAATATCCTACCCAAAACAAACATCATTAATTCTTTAATGACTCACTAGATGACTCATTACATGAGTCATTAGTGAACATTCTAGAATTAATGAGTCACAACAATGAGTCACACATCCCAAAATCCATTTAATCATTTAAACTAAAATGATTAACCAAAAAGAAATGCATCTTCTAAAATATTCTCGTAACGGATTACGAGAATACCCCTTACCTGTATATACATACCTGTATCCGTATTCCGACCGAATACGAATACGATGAGACTAAAATATTCCGACTCAATATAATACTTGGATCCGTCTTAAACCAAAGCCCACCAGTATTATCTATCCGAAATATGATACGTGCACAAATGCACGTGCATATTTGAACCCTGCCATAAAACCATACGGCCTCTACAACGTTTCGCCCGAACTTGGGAAACTATCTGTGGGGGACTCTAAAGACTCGTCAGTACCCTGGCAGTTGGTTTAACCACAAGCACGTCAGCGGCACTAGCAGTGAGTAACGGCTGCCCATGTATTGACCGAAAGGGAAGCTGATGAGCGAACTCATCCTGGAACCCTACCGAGCCTATCAGTGACAATATCCGTACAATCCGGTCCGTTCATCTATGAGCATCGCATATCGGGCCTAGGGGCTGGTAACGTCAGACCCTCAAAAGCTGTATAAGTCGTGTCGGAGGGTAGCCCTGAACACCCTGAGAAACTACTGGAATACCTACCAGTAATTCTCATCTGCCTTGGACAAGGACTTAGTGTAATGGCTTTCCTAGACACTGCGCGATCTCACCCCCAATACAGAGAGAGACGAATCCCCTGCCGATCCGCTCACTGCCTCTATGTGTCTCGGGACTGTACCCAGCTAAAACCTGTTTGCACGACTCCTTTGAGCCGTGGTAGGGTAGTAATCTAAGCACATTAGGAACTCACACGAGATAAATGACGACCTCAGGTCGATGAACTAACCTGTACACATGTCACCAGGGAACTGCTATATGACGCTAGGTATAATACCAACTAGCATGTTCCCGGTGAGTCCTGTCCGGTGCACTCATAACCCAATGAGCACCTGTATACATCTTAGGTGAACCAACTGACACCAATGGCTTGTGAGACCGGCTACCTCCCTTCATCGGGGTCTCGACTGTATACACTAGTCTACTCCGGAGTATCGATGCCCTATCTCAAAACTCCCACGACTAGGGACCACTTTTAAGGATGTGCTTATGGATTGCCCAACTCTCACGTATATGATCGCCATCATACTGCTGGTAGTCAAGCAAGAATCCTAAGGGCTCTATCAATGTGTAATAGTGATCAGTAATGTCACCTAAAGCCGTACACGATGATAAAGGCAAACCAGATAACATACTATCATCTTGAGTAAGACTGTCATATCTGTATAGGTCCTCCTCAATCATTGCAATCGCGTGCCTGCGATCCAATAATTGACTTTAAGGGCAATACATCCAACACATGCTTCAATTTGATGACAATAGTCAACCCAAGTGCGAACCAGGGATTCTTCATGATAGATACTGAAAGTTCCCAACATGAGATTGACTACCACAGCAAATTCTTTTACGGAGTATGAAACTCCGGCATTCAGTTCCACGATGAGAGCCGTTAGCGACTATAAACTGCTCGCTTCCAGTACCGGAGACGTGTGTTGGGCATGGCGACTTGAGACTCAAAATGGATCGGAGCTACCGAAGCTGGCAAATTAAGAAGGGCAATAGGTCCCCCTACGCTCTCATCGTCTATAAGCTGCAGAACTGTATCGCAAGTCATTGTGAGTGATAATCTTTGTAAAAGAACCAAGAAAGAACGGGCCAAAGATGAAGCTTACCGACGCTGGATCCAAGGGCTGGGCAAGAAGATGAGCTGTAACCTAGCCTCGCCAAAACAACACTGGCAAGTTGGGACACCATCAGACCCATCGCTGAAACATCAAAAGGACGATATAAGGATGGAGTAGGAATGAAAGACGATAAACAATATAATCGAAAAGTACCTTCCATCGTCATCACAAAAGAGGTAGGAAAGGCGAAAATGGTCATAACGCCAGCCTTCCCGGGTTGTAAAACATGAGTCGCGATGGTGGCAGCTCTTGATGGTGAAGATGATGATGTTGGATATAGTGCCCTCAAGGCAATTATTGTGATCCCAAGTAGGCGATTATGATAATTGAGGGAGGACCTATACAGGTATTGAAAGTGTGTCTTAGCACTACCACTAAGTTTATACAAGCATCAAGTATGCAATTTTCAAAATCAAGAGTGCTAAGCTATACTAACCTAGAATCTAACTAGAGTATTAGGGTTTTCTAAGCATGAAAGAAAGTTCTATACTAAGTGAAGCGGGTTACAACTTTTGTAGACCAAGTCCTTCACTTTTAAAGCTCTAAGTAGTAGTCCCTAGAACTCCTCTTGGCTCCACTTGAAGAAAAGATTGAGCTTGCTTTGCGATCCTCGAGGCCGAAGATGATCCACCTTGAAGTCTCTCTAGGTCAAGCAACCTCTTCACTAATCAAGTATTAGTGAAGGAAACAACCTAATCTAAAGGGCTAGTTTAGAGTAGGTTGATGAAGTAGGATTTATTATCACTTCAGAAATATTTTCCTCTCTCTTTTTTCAACTCAAGAAAAAACCCTAGTGAGCTTTTTTTTGAGGAAGAAGATGAACTTGGGTGAGTGAGAGAAAGTTGTGATGAATAATGAGAGAGTGAACCATGAGTTAAAGATAAGGTTGGGGTGAGAAAATATTTTAGAGTAAAACAAAAAATGAGAGATGAGTCATGGCTTCTATAGCATCCAAGCCATGCTCATTATCCACCCATTTTTTATTTCCTCTTAAATATAAATATCCCCAATTATCTTTAGGTCATGTGTGAGTCTTATACACCCATGTTCTATGTATCATCAACCATGGAAAAAACAATTTATATATATTAATACATATATCAAATATATATATATATATATATGTCAAGAGAAGAAAAACATTAGTGAGCTAATATTAGTTTATATATATATATATATATCAAATATATTAATATATATCAAATTATTAAATCAACACTTGATTCAATAATCCGGTTATATCATATATAACCGACTAATATCATTTATATGTATATCAAATTATCAAATCAACACTTGATTCAAAAACCAAGTCATATCGTATATAACCGGCCGATATATATATATAACATATCATTAAATCAACACTTGATTCAATAACCCGGTTATATCACATATAACCTAACCGATATCAAATATCATGATATTAGAATACGGTATCACATTCTCGTATTTAATCAAGTTCCCGCACATATCATATATTTTCCCTACTTCGTTTTGCTTGAGCTAGGAAACCTCTGTGTGGGACTCTAAAGACTCGTCAATACGCTAGCAGTAGGTAATGATCACATCAGTTACCCACAAGCCGTCAACAATACTAGCTGGACGTAACGACTACCCAAGTATGAACGAATAGAAAATCAATAAGCAAGCTTGTCCAAACTCTCGTAAAGCCTATAAGCAACACTTACCGTACAGTCCGGTCTCTTCGTCTGATATGTCGCATATCGAGTCTTGGGGTGGAATCGTCAGACCCCAGTAACTTGATAAGTCATGCCGATATGTGGCTCATAACGGTTCGAGAAATTACTGATAACACTTACCAGTAAATCTCATCAGCCCTGGCTAGAGACTTACTGTTATAGCCAATCGAGAATAGCGCAACATCAACTTCATATACCAGGAGAGACGAAACTCCTCCTATCGCTCACTGTCTCTATGCGACTCAGGACTGTACCCAAAATCCACCTGTTTACGTGACTCCTTTGACCCGTGGTAGGGAGGAAATCAAAGCACAGTGGGAACCATACAAGACACTATGACGATCTCGAGTCTACGGATTAACCTGTACCAGTGTTACTAGAGAACTGCTATCTGACGATATGTATGGTACTATCGAGGAGTTCTCGGCGAGTCCTGTTCGGTGTACCTATTCTCTAATGAGCACCTGTGTACAATCTTTGATGTCAAATACCAATGGTTGCAGGATCAACCATCGCCCCATACAGGGTCAAGAAACGTACACACTGGTCTACTTTGGAATATCGATGTCCTGTCTCGATATCCTCTTGACTGGGAACTATTAAAGGATGTGCTTGTGTACTATCCAAGCCCCACTAGTATGATCTGAATTATAGTCCTAGTAGTCAAGTCCACATCCTAAGGGCTTTATCAACATGTATCAGAGAGTTGGTATAATAATACAAGTGTACATGTTAAGATAAAGAGCAACCAGATAGCATACTATCATGTTGAGCAAGAAAGTCCTCTATATATATGTCCAAGCATCCAATATATCATACAATAATAGCCTCTAGGGCATACATATTCCTAACAGGTATAACAGCCTTACTCGAGATGATAGTATGCTATCTGGTTTTTCTTCATCATCGATGAAACCTGTAGGATTGTTGCTTGATAACCAACATTATGATGGCGATCATATATGTGGGAGCTGGATTGTCCATAAGCACATCTTTAAATGTCCCTAGTCGTGGGAGTATCGAGACTGGGCATCGATATTCGGGAGTAGACTAGTGTATATGCTTTTAGACCCCGATGAGGGGCGGTGGCCGGTCTCACAAGCCATTGGTGTTGTGTCACCTAAGATAGTATACAGGTGCTTACTGGAGGTAAGTACACTGGATGGACGCGCCGAGAACTTCTCGATGGTATTATATCTATCATCAGATGGAAGTTCTCAGGTGGCATAAGTACAGGTTAGTCCTTTGACCTGAAGTCGTCATTTGTCTCGTGTGAGTTCCCACTGTACTTTGATTACTACCCTACCACGGCTCAAAGGAGTCGTGCAAACATATTTTAGTTGGGTACAGTCCTAAGCCATATGGAGGCATCGGTCGACTGTTAGGGATTGGTCTCTCCTGGTATTAGGAGTCGATGTCGCACTGTGTTCAGTTGGCTATCACTAGAAATCCATGGCCACGGTGGATGTGATAGTTAATTAGTAGTATCTTTATTGGTGATGAGCTTGATTCAGACACGACTTATCGGGTTAGTAGGGGTCTGACATTATCCACCCTCCTATACCCGATATGTAATACTTTTTGACGAAGAGACCGGACTGTACGGAGATTGTCACATTCAGGCTCAGTAAGATAAGGACGTACTTGATTGTCGACCCCCTTTTCGACAAGTACCTGGGTAGCCGTTATGTACAGCTAGTGCCGCTGACGAGCTTGTGGTTAAACCCATTACCAGCGTATTGTCGATTCTTTAGAGTCCCACACAGAGGGGTTTCCCGGTTTAGGCGACAGATGTAAGAACCGTACGTTGGTACGTGCAGGAGTCCGATTAAATACGTGTAAGCGATATACGGACTTTAATCGGACGGTTGATAATACTGGCCGGTGTTGGGACTTTACCCGTGCGCACAAAATTTATGTTTTGGAAATCGAATCGGTTTTAGAAATAGTGCGCACGCGAGCTTGGTCTCGTTTTAAAATTTATAAACCGCAAGTGCACGGTGCGTTGTAGCGAGCCGGCAAGCACGGGTCTATCCGCAGGGAATTGGAGATTAAGTATTGTTGCTTAAAGGTTCGAGAAACAAAGAATATGGGTTTGGTTGTCACTAAAATATAATTACGAAATAAGAAAATAAGTTAAATAAGAAGTGGCCGTGGAATTGGCTAGGATGGTTGAATCGTGGTGATATCTTCGACGCTTCCTTGATCATGAGTTGTCCGTCCTTGTATCGATCCTGACGTGAAGCATGACTTGTTAAGGCGGTTGCGAAGTACAAGTCGTCAAGTTGCCGATATTCGACGCAAACACGAAACGAGTCCGTTTTGTTCCCTTACCGTTTGTATGTCCAAGATTGGGATATCAACACTAAGTACAAGGGTTACCAAGCATATCACAACATCAAAAACACAAATTAGTGAGTGAGAGCAAATGATTTTAGTGTTAAGTGTGCTAAGTGTTTGTGATAGTATATGGTATATGAAACCAAGAGATTTGTCAAGTCACTTGATCACAAAATACCATATCTAAACTTCGCAAACATAACACAAAATTGATTTTAACTTAAACATTGTGAAATAGGGAAAGGGAGTGAATATGGTATATGAAGAGGTTACAAAGTAACCAGTCTAGCTCATCCCTTGCTTATTGGAAGGAGAAGTTATTTGCGCCGAGTGTGTGCTCCGGACGGTTTCAAAATACCATATCATATCAATACATGAAACAATCTTTAACTTAGAATCACAAATATAAGCACATTAAACATGAACAGGAGGAGAAGGAAGGAAAAGCCTTTTATCTCACCTCTTCACCATAACCACAACCAAAAAATTAGCTAAGCATGATAAAAAGAAAAGAAAATAACAAAAGAAGCAAATAAACAAAACAAAAAGAAAGCAATTGTATTAACACTTGAATAAGTTGAGGTGCAAGATATTGGTTACTTATTCAACCTCCATAATGAAGCTCTCAAAAGAAAGCTCCAAGAGGGAAGAAGAAGAAGAAAACCAAGTTAAGCTCACACAACTCTCAAGCTAAACCAAAAACAAAAGAAAACTATGGAATATACATATGGCCCTTTTCTCAATATTTGTTCTGGTATTTATAGGCTTAACTCCAGAATAAATAAACAATATGGACTGATGTGATCCCAAGGAATGACCAGAAGAAAAATGGGGACATTTGGAGCAAAGTGATCCGATGATGCCGATTTTTTGGGGGGGGTTCGCCGGTCCAAACTTGGGAAAGTGGGCTCGTTTTGGTGTGGTGGTCTTGAGTGCACTCAACAAGTCTACTGGTATTGTTTGATTTCTTCATATCAGCTTGGGTTATACACAGTAGACTTGGAGGGAAACTTGATGCTTTAAATCACATCACATCTTTTAGAATTTATTACACATCATACCCATATGTGCCCATTTGCACAATTTGTTGTGCCAAGGCAGCCCCACCATGGTCCAAATCATCAAAGAGCTATATGCACACTTGTATTGTGATGGACCAAAATTGTGTACACATGTTTATTTGCAAAAGAACTCTTTGGAAATTGATCGGTTTTATGTTCTGTTTGTAGTGTCGGCTCCCAAACATTATATCTGTGATTTTGAGTGTGTTTCCAGTATTTTATCACAAATACCTGTAATCTGTATTTACTGAGCAGAAACTGGTTAATAATACCGATATATAACAAAATAGATAATGAATGAGTGGTATTAAAATGCAGTTTTCTGTGATGAACAAATACTTCCAAACTTATCTTTTGCTCATCCCGAGCAAAACAAAATCCTAACCTCACTTTCGCAGGGTGCGCAATTGCACTGAGCACGTGCAACAAGCCGTTAAATCTCTAGGTGTCTCTAGTAGGAGGAGTGTTGTCTCCTGAGGGTTTTCAGCGGGTTGCACCCATAAAATCCAGTCAAGTTAGCGTCGCGGAGAAACTGTTGACTCTAATCTTAAAGTTAAGAATCAAAGTTAGAAATTCTATTATCCAAGTTAGAAACGTCCAACCCTATTTTTCACTTCTCACAATTTATTTAACATAAGCTTATACGCGTCTTTACGTGGTTATACGAGTAGTGTCGATAAGTTTTTAAGAACTTGATTAGGGTCATCATGTCATAATTACGGATCAGGATAGATTTCTAAAGGATCACATGAGTTTGAAAGGAGTTAAGATTTTCTTAAGTTTCGTTCTCCAGTTAGGTTTCAAGTCAGAATTTATATCATTTTTAACAGAGAATCTAAGTCTCATTTTTCCCTCCTACATTTCACCTGTTGTTTGTTCATACACACCTTCGTGATAGTGCACCACGTCTTTATAAATATAAACCTTCATATCTCCATGAAAAAAACTGTTTTTATAATCAAAAACTTGTCTTTGCCAAGATTATTCTCTCACAAAGAACCGTGAGGAATTTTAACTTAGAGAGAACACTTGCTTAGCTTGTTTTATTTGGCGATTGGAAACTTAGCAAGCTTTGGGTCAATGACTCAAAACCAGATAGTTTTAGGGCATTAAGTGTGGAGACACTCCAAGAACTTAATTACCCAAGTTACCAAGGCCACAAAACAAAAGACTCATTTTGTTTCATAAAAATATTCTGAAAGCAGTGCAAACGGAGATATAGCCAGCTTTTCTATTTAATTTCGAAAACGTGTTCATGTGGATAAGGTGTGTAATCACTCCAACAAGGTTCCAGATGGGTTATTTTTTAGACTTTTAGCTTCTATTAAAACCTCAATAATATCCATCATATTCACTTCACCTTGTGAACTATTCTTGATATTACTTAATTCAGAACAAACTTGTTTGATCCTAAAGATATTTATCAATTTTCAAAAAGTTTGAGACATGTCAGACATTCATCTAATTATCAAAAACATATGACACATGTAAAGTGATATAAAAGATGTATATCAGCTACGGTTAAACTCAGAGGACGGTTATCTTTCGGGTTTTCAATCTCTCGAAAAGGATTTAGTTGCTTCTATCTTATCAACCGAACCGTCAGACTTCGAGTCGAAGTTCCCCCGCTAGCTAACATGACAAAAAAGTTTTTATGTTTTGAAGAAATTTTTTAATTTTTTATGGGTTATTTAATATGTATGCAATGTAGAATATACACATGATGCAACAAAATAAACGCAATGCTCACCCCCAAACCTGAGTTTCACGATATCCTCATCCTTGCCTCCGTCTCCGGTAGCTAGACTTAGACATCAGGGTGAGAATTTATTCAAAAAAAAGAAAAACCTAAGACTAATTACATCATATACAAGTTAAAGATTGGGTTAGTCCAGAAATTAATACCAGCAATTTAAATTTTTTGTCAATATAGTGCAAGGGCTGGTAAAATAATATGTATATAACAAAAAAGAAAAAGAAAAAGCAAATGTATATGTTAGTTGTTAGTGAATGGCCTGGGCTGTCACGACCCGAAGGTACGGAACGTGACCGGCACTTAAATTATGAAACGTCTAGAGGCGTAACGTAATCTAAGCAAGCCGAAGCCCAGAAATCTAAACCATTTAAAAGAAGAAGTGTAGGAAAACATGTTTAAAAGCAACATCGATTTTTCTTAAAAATTTCGGCAGAGTCTCCTTTGTAAAAACTGGCCCCAAACGGGTACAAACATGAAATATATACACAAGCAGAGATAAAGGCATCCCCAAGCGGGAGCTAGCTCTACGCCAATTGGTGGAAATAACCACGCAAGCAAAATAATATACAACGCCGAAGGGCGAGGAACAAAACTCAGAGGAAAACTAAAATCCATCAGAAAACCATAATAATACAAGAACGACTCTAAGGTTGAAAGAAAAATAACTGGTCTTCTAAATTTACCAAATAATAAAAGTCTGGTTGATGGAGCTTACTAGATATAACTGAAATAGATAAAAGTACAACGGCGGTCACGATACAAGTGAACCAACCTACCAAGCAATCACCCTGAATGAAGTGGTGTGCCAACAAGCCGCCAAGGAAACCTGTACATCTGAACCTGAAAGAAAATTTGGCACAACGGGGGTGAGTTGCCAACTCGTGAGTAGAAGACATCTGCGGATAGAAATCGCAAGCACGACGATCTCCTAGGCCATAATAATATACTTAACATAACACTAGACATCTAGTAGTGACAGGGTAATAATCTATGCATAAGTGCAATACTCAGTACTCGTGTCAGTGTCACTAAATAGTACTAAATCATATATCTGATGTATGATGCATCATAAATGAGGAAATCCACCATGAAATCTGAAAAACCTGATATAAAGAAATCATCAGTAAAACTTGTATAATAAAACTGAAATATCATCAGTGAAATCGACAGAAAGCCCTTGTCAAGCATCGACACATTATCTCAATATCTCAAAGTCTCAATGTCTCAATATCTCGGGCCCCGTCAGTCCGGATCGGCCCATATCATCAAATCTCACGACAACGGCCGGTATCCTCCGGATATCCGCCATGCCAGACATCACCAGTAGGTAGTCTTCCCCTGCCAAGCTCATCGTCTACAACTCGAGTTTCTTGCCCCGGGGTACCTTACCGGGCCCACCATGTACCCGAAACGGTTCATCCTACTCCTCGAATCGTGTCTCGAAATCCAACAAAAATCATGAAAACTCATGGTGGAAGACACATACATCACGAGAAAACCGCAACTGGTATTTTAAATAAGAGATAGAGAGAGAGAAGTTATTATAAATTCATGCTGTTTTCCCCCAAATCCAGAAATCTCATGGAAATCCGAAATCCAAGAATCAAGAGTAAGTAAACAATGAATATCGGCATAAAACCCCAGAACAGTACATGAATGATTATATGAATGCATGAAGTATCTATGTAAAGAATGCAATCTCTAAGTTAACACATGAGAGCAATCACACAAGTATTATGTGGTAACTAGCATTTAGCCGACTATATCAATGAGATAATATTTTCTAAAGTGTACGTGACATGGAAATTATCGATGATGATGTGTGTGAGTCGGCAAATATGTGTACGTGGAACATGCGCATCATCGGTAATGGTGCTGGTGTCTTAACAGATGGAATCATAACAGTTAGGGAACATATGTATAAACATGCAGTATAATGAGAATAACATGAATATAACAGAGAAGGAGTAATAACCGCAATACCGAAGAATATACTTTTCTACAATACGAGTCATACCGTTTTGGTGTTTGAAAAAGCACGAATCGTGGTTTTTAGAAAAATAGGGGCTACGGTGTTTTTTGAGAAAAGATACGACCTTTGAAAAAAATCCGTAGTACCCCTCAGGCTGTTTTTAAAAATGCGCACGATTCGTTAGTTTAGAAAAAATAAGTATGACTCGAGCCTAAACTAACATCTACCTAACCAACTAATGGACTAAACTAAAGAACTAGTCGATAGGTAAGAAGAATCCACCTACAGTTCGAGTCGATATCTCTAGTAGTCGGAGATCCAGCCTCAATAGCGTCACGTACATCGTACGACTTCCTCGAATCAAGAGTGCGGATCAATCATCACATCTATATCTCGTATGGTAAAATATATCGTACGGCATCCCAAAATCGGGGTACGGGTCAACCATCATATCTATACATCATCATTCATAAGGTATCATCATCAAACAATATCATGATCTGGCTACTGACCTAAAGTATCGTGCAATCCGATGTCATCAACACATATTATCATATATGAGTATACATTGAATAAGCGATCCATTATAAATATCATAATATATCTCATATCATATCTCAATCATACGACAACTATCATATATATATCATCAATCACATGGTATCATCGTCCAACGATCCGCGATAATATCATAACATATCTCATATCATAACTCGATCAAATATCAAATATCTCACGGCATCATGCCCAGCCATATCGACTCATCCCTAGGTATCATATAACATCCTCATGTCACACGTATATATATATATATATATATAAACCTACACATATTCATACATACACACACACATACCCCAAGTCAAGTGTATGTGTGTGTGTGTGTCAACCTAAACTCTAGTGTCTCGCGACTAAAAACTAGACTAAAACACTTTCATCCCACTTATACAATTTCCGATCCGTGGTCTCCTAAAACCTTTCTTGCTCTGTATTTGTATCTTGCAATAACATATCTATATATAACTATCTCAAGACCACGTCAAATCCTACAAAGTTGCGGGGGTGCTATACGCCATCCACCCGACTTCCCCCGTAGATATATATCTATTCACCTGGTCCTCGCTTGCCGAAGTCAATGCCGCCATCCTCTTCTTCATCGTCCGAAGTCCACGTGAGAGGTACCTATACACACACACACACACACACACACATATCGTAAACTAAAATCGCGGATAAAACCCAAAACGACAAACGAAACGCGCATAGGTTAAAACCTATGACCCGCTCATGCAAAAGAACTAAATAACCCTCGACATCAGCGTACGAACACCAATTGATCAAGAAAAACCCAAACGTACCAATCGTGGTTTCATAAATCACTAATTATAATATGAAATAGATTGTAACTCATCAAAACCTCAAAATAAATCAAATCGATTTATTTCCGAAAACCTAGAAAGCATTAAATAACCGTTTTAATTCGAAACATGATGTTTTAACAAAAATAGTAGCCATAATATTCACTAAATGTCATAAGTAGATCATACAAACGATTACTTAAATTTAATCTCATCAATTTTCATTAAATCCAAAATTCTAGTTTGCAAAATTATCCAATTTTAACACTTTTAAAGCAAAAATTCACAAATCATCAACTAAACTAAGTTTTTCATGATCTAAGTTGCTAAACAACAAATTAAAATGTTAATAATGTCATGAAAACTCTAATTAGATTTTAATCTCAATTAATTAATCAATTTCTAAAAACCTAGTTTGCAACATTAGCATAATTAGCATAATTTTAAACTAACAATTAGCAACTAGTAACTAGATTATGTTTTGCATTCCATTAACATGTTAATCTACCCATTAAAACCATGAATAATTGATAAAAACCCTAACTTGATCACAAACCCTTTCTTGAATTTTTAATTTAGCAATTAGATCCATAATTAAACATCGAATCCATTAAATTAAAGTAATTAACCTACAATTAACACTAGGGTTAGGATTATACCTCAATAAACATGAGATCAAACATGCACCCAAGCCTCCCAAAAATGCTAACTTTGCTCCAAGATCCATGCTAGATAGGCCAAAGAATAATGGGTAGGATTTAAATTAGGAATTTATGGTGTTTTATTTTGGATTTTTCATGAAATTTTGAAGAGTTTTTGAGAAGAGTTGAAGTGGGAAAATTTTTGGGCATCAAGGAGGAGAGCTTGGACAGTTTAGAAGAGGGAGAGAGAGAGGTGTGGGTGTGTGTGATTTTGTGTAGAAACTTCCCAAATAATTATCTCTTTTAAGTCTTTTCAATAATTTCTTTATTTAATTAATTTTCTTTTCTAAACAATCCTAGAAAAGTCTAGAATTTTGAAGACAAATCCAAGAAGAGAAGAGCATGCTACAAACTTAATTCTAATATGTCATGGTTCACTGTTGTAAAATTAACCCACTCCAATTTATAATTTGCATTAATTTAATGTATAATTAAAAGCTTATATTAATATTAGAAATAATTAATTAAGGAAAAATATTTAAGTAAACTAATAATTTATAAGTGAGTAAATAAATACCAAATACTAGCAATTACATAGTTAAAATAGGCGTATTTAAATCTATATTGAAAAATAATTACAGTTAAGTTCTATGGAAAATACGGTTTATTTTACCGATTATCAGAAAATGCACCTAAAGGATTTTATTTATTTAATTATTATTTTTTTAAAACGTTACAATCTTCCCCCTTAAAAAAATTCGGTCCCTGAATTTAAATTAAAACTCCCCCAAATACTAAAACATTTAGCAAAACACTCAAATCATCGGGGCTCCGAAATCATCAATACATAAAACACATCTTAGCGCAATGCATGCGCATGAAAAACAAGTACATAACTCAAAATCAAAACTCCGTCAAGCATAACGCAATCATCGGAGTTATGGTGAAAATACAATGTTAAAGTCCAATACGAAAACCAACATGATATACATCAAAACTATAACTTGTATATAGTGCGCATCGTAGTAAAATCGTCCAAACATCTGAATAGAGAAGCGTGCAAAAACAACTAGGTACTGGTCTCAGAACAGTCCTGCTCGATTATTAAACCAAATAGTTGTTGCGGTCGAAAATTATATCCCGGTTGACCAAGTCAAAGTTAAGGCTAACACCAAGCCAGGTGGGCCCAAGCCCAGATCAAGTGGGCCCATACCCAGGTCGAGTCCGAACATGAAGCGGCCGGCCTTCCTCCATGCCAAAATAAAAAGTCATTTAATAAATAATTTTGATATAATTTTTTATGCATAAATGTAAGTTAAATGGGCATAAAGACAAATTTTTGTAAAGCCCATGGCTTATGTGCAAAAGAAATGCACATGAGGCATGGGATGGGCAAAATGTCATTTTGTAAAGCCTAAGGGGCTACATGTAAATGTGTAAGCCTATAAGAGGCAACATGATAATGAATAAAACATAGACTTTTCATTCCACACCAAAACTAAGGTTTGTGCCTCCTTCCCATTTCTCAAAGTTCTAAAAAAAACCTTTTTCCTCTTTGAATTAAATCAAGAGTTTTACTCTTCCTTTCTCAGAAATAAATAGTTTTTCACCACAAAACCCACAAAGGGGAACTCAGATCTCCCATCAGATCTCAAAAAGAGAGATCTTTAAAATCTCATACCTCTTGATCTTCAAGATCCAGTCAACAGAAGAAGAAGAAGACCCATCTCAAAAAATCTAACTTTGGACAGATCCAAGGCTCAAAAGAAGAGTCAAAGATTCCTAGGAGTTTAACTTCTTTCTAGATCTGTTGGTGTTTAACTCCATAAATTAAATTTCTGTTAGGAGTTCAGCTCCAAAAACCCCTTGGGAGTTCAACTCCCCAACCCAGGGGCTAGGCCCCTTCCCGCGGGTGTTTCCCGTGGTCACGTGTGCGGCATGTGACGCCGGAGCGCTGAGGCGCCCATCGGTCACGTGCGCGCCACGTGACCCCGGGGCGCTGAGGCGCCCATAGGTCACGTGCGCGCCACGTGACCCCGGGCGCTGAGGCGGCCATCGGTCACGTGCGCTCCACGTGACCCCAGGCGCTGAGGCACCCATTTGCTGCGCACGTGACCTGTGGGCACCATGCGCCCACGCGCTAGGTACACAACCCGTGGGCACCATGTGCCCACGCGCCTTTAAGTCGCTCCTCCCCCATTTTTTTTACACATCACAACACCGTCCCTCTTAGAAAGAACTCTGCGGAGCCCCCAATATATCCAAAACCCCTTCAAAACACAACACTGCACGTTGAGTTCGCATGACCTATTTGACCCGTCAATCGGAGGTTTTCTCGCTCCAAAGGCGAGGGGTAATTAACGACAGCTTAGTCCGCGGCTGCCGGAGATTCGGATCCCCACAATTAATAAACCCCCGCCTATCCTAGGCAGGGGAAATCTGTACTGCGCCTGACTAGCGTGAGCGTATTCCCATCTTAATGGGATAACGAAAAACACCCTACAGATTCTGGCACGCCCGGTGGGACCTCTCTCTCCTCCCATATTTCGGGTTAAACGTTCATGCGAACTCAATCAATATACATATCTATATTTATACTAAAGTAATGCTCTTTCATACAGGTGTTCAAGCAATCACTTTTCAACAATGTCTCCAAAGATGAACTCAGCTCTCAGCACGGCTCCCATCTCCTACACGATGAATATGGACACCAGGACGGTCCTTCCGGCCAGTCTTGGGCGATAGTGGGAGGAGCCGCCGCTACCATTTGGCTCTATTCTGTTCGTGCCAGCTAACGCCTTCCCTGCTTTTCAAGCCCCGGTGATGGATAAACCGACCTCAAAAGGTAGGAGACCAAATGTGGTGATCTCGAAGGCACCACTACCCAAACGCAAGTCAGTGTTTGAATGACTTTCCTTTGCTCCAGCTTGGAGCAAGTCCATCAACACCAACAAAACAATAAGGCGTCTCGAACACGCTCCAACGGTGCCCTTGACAACTGCTCAATTTGGTCTCTAAGCTCCCCGTTAATTGGATCACGATGGCTTCCCGAAGAGCAGAAGCCTGCTAAGCGCTCAAAGCAGAGAAGCTGAGGCAGAAGAGGCTCAGATACAGAGCCAACAAAAGGACTAAGGCTTTGTCCATGTTAAAATTTGTGAATTTCTAAAGCCTGGACCGCTCTTCAAAATCAGCCGCTAAAGATAAAGAGATGGCTGGATATGTGGTCCACACTGTCTGCATGGTGGGCATACACAGCCAGAGAAAGGATGGGGCTACTACATCTCAAATCCAATCTGGTGTGAATGTGGCTGTCACTTCCCAAGACCAGCATCCTCCGGAAGGTAATGAAAATCCTCCCAGTGAAGCTGATAAGCAGAGAGATCCCTTGATTCATAAGGAGTCAGGCTCGGAAAGCGAAGATGAGCCAATCTTCCATCCTAGGAATGCAGAGCAACAACTTCTCCAAGATCTCCGAAAACAGCTCAGAAGTAAAGAGAAGGAGATGGCCAAACTTTACTCCAAGATTGACGACTTGACGAATGTCGTGATGCAGCTCATGGCCCGACTTGCCTCTCAGCCGTCCAATCAAGCGCAGGGCTCTGCTCATGAACCGGGAAACGGTGTCCCGAGATAGCCGACACCTATTCCCTCAAATACAAAGGTGGGCGGATCGCATGAAAGTCAATCGCATCCTATCTCGGGAAATATCTTGGCTACCGATGACAGCAACCCTCTAACTCAAGATCAAATCATGGATTTGGTTGCAAAAATATTCAAAACATTAGTAGCCGAAGCCGGAGAGCAAAAAGATGTTAGCAGTAGAGAGAGACTATATCCTGCTCGGTACGATCTTGGGGAGTTTCCCACTGGCTATGTCGTCCCCAAATTTGAAAGGTTTGATGGGACGGGAAATGCGAACCAACACATTTCCCAATTTAAAGCATCATGCGCGAATACTGGGGGCAATGATGCACTCCTTCTCCGCCAGTTTGTCAACAGCTTGACCGATGTTGCTTTCGATTGGTATGCAAGCATACCGGATGACTCGATCACGACATTCACTCAAATAGAATCCATGTTCAAGCAAAGGTTTATGAGTGTCAGCGATAAAATCACCATTTCCGACCTCGTAAGGACCGAGCCAAAGAACAACGAAAGCAACATGGATTTTATAGTCCGATGGCGCAATCTCTCTATCAAATGTGAACCGCCGTTGGAGCAAGACTAATCCGTCAGTCTTCTTATAGAAAATCTGAAGGACTGGATGAAACATTTCCTGTACACCGCAGGCTTTAAAACATTCTAAGAGCTGACCAAGAAGGTCCAAATGTTGGAACGCTCAAAGCCCGAGTCCACTCAGGATCTTCAGTTCACAAACAGACCGAAACCTTAGAGGGACGACAACCGAAAAGGTGAAAGTTCTAACAGCACCGATTCTCTAAATAAGCAGAGAGCGGGCAGAGCAAAAACTAACAAACCTCGAAAGCTAACTTTGTAGGAAAGAAGAAATAAGGTCTATGTTCCCCTCCGAATGGCGGCCAAGACATGGGCGTCTTGCCTGAGATTCGGGGCAGATACTATATGGTTTTATCCGTCTACCTCTCCGACGATGCCAAGTTGATTTATGGCACCGTATATCGAAGGTTTGGGCGGATGCGGCCGATGTAGCAGACATAGTCAGATTCCCCCTCGCTTGAGGGTTTTTTGATTGTAGGGACGCTCTTCCCTGCAGGCGCAAGCCCCTGCAGTTAATTACGCTACCGCTCGGCGGTAACAACTTTCTCCTGCTCCAGAAGTTCACTTCGTGTCGTGTGTGTTTGTTTTGTTTGTGGTTGCCCGTGGATTGTATACGGAGACTAAGTTATGCCGTCGCCCGTAGGATGTGGATTAGTCCAAATCCGTATTTACTTAGATTTGGATTTGGTGTTTTAGTTTAAGGATACGTTAGCCATATTGAGGCTAAGATCAACTTAAACGTTCGTTAAGGATACGTTAGTCTGATTTGAGACTAAGATCAACTTAACGGGATCGTTTGGATCCGACAAAAGAGCATTTGGGGGCTCTATTATTCCAGTTTAGGGACATAGTGGTCTATTGTATGCATTGCCATCGGGACCCGTCACCTCTCTGACGTCGTTGAAGGATTACAACGATAGGTGTCAGAGGAGTTCGGAGATGTACCCTTGAACCAAAGTTGATTGGGGGTCTTATAGTCCAATTTGGGACTAAAGTCTGTTTGAATATTTAAGGATACGTTAGCCAGACTTGAGGCTAAGATCAACTTAAACGGGATCGTTTAGTTACGACAAAAGAGCGTTTGGGAGCTCTGTTGTTCTAATTTAGGGACGTAGTGGTCCATAGATAGTTTAAGGACATTGCGGTCCATTGCCAGTTTAGGGACATAGTGGTCCATGTTCCAGTTTAGGGACATAGAGGTCCATTGGTTTAAGGACGCATAAGTCTGTGGGTTTAAGGACCCCACAGTCCGTCTCTTGGTTTAAGGACACATAAGTCCGTGGGTTTAAGGACTCCATGGGTTTAAGGACCCCACAGTCCGTATCTTGGTTTAAGGACGCATAAGTCCGTGGATTTAGGGACCCCACAGTCCGTGTTGATGTATGGTTGTCGGGACTCATCACCTCTCTGACGTCGTTGAAGGATTACAACGATAAGAGTCAGAGAAGTTCGGAGATGTACCCTCGAACCGGATGTAAATTGATTTAGGAGAGCAGCCGTGCTCAATCAATTTAATTTGAGGACTTACGGCCATGATTGGGCTAAGTCCAGTTGAAAAATGTTCAACATTTTTATTTGTCTTTGGCCTATTAGGCCTGTGCTAGGGCTTTGCCCCTTTTTAATAATGCACTGCATTTTTTGTTTTGTTTGGGCTCTGCCCTTTTATAAATGATGCAGAGCATCTATTTTGTTTGGGCTCTGCCCTTTTAATGTATTGCATTTTTGTTTGGCCTACTAGGCCTTTTTTATTTGGGCCTGGCCCTTCAGTAAACAATGCAGTGCATTTGTCAAGCGCTTTGCGTCAATCATTGAGCGCAAGCGCTTGTGGTGGTGACACGTGTCATGCAAGTGCAGTGCGCTGCGCTGTTGCGCTGCTGACACATGGCACGCTCTGGTGAGTTGCACCAATTTCAGAGAGCAATGCTCTATCTTAAAAGCGCATAGCGCAAGTGGTTCTGGTGCTGACACGTGGCGCTCTCTGGTGGCTTGCGCCAACCCAGGAGCGCAACAGTGCAGTTTTGCAAGTGCAAGGCACTATTTCAATAACTTGATCCAATTTTGGATTCAAGAAAAGATTTTTTCTGAAATTCCAGAACCAATGGTTCATAAAAAGTGCAAGGCACTGTTCTTATTTATTTTTTATTGAAGATCATTGATCTTGTTCTTAGATCAATGATCTATTCAGAAGAAATTCTTCTATTTAATAAAGGTTTTTACCTTTTTCTTGAACTTTCTTCAGAGTTCTCTCTGTTTTGAAGTTCTTGATCTCTTACAATGTTGATGATCATTTGAGTTGGGGTCTAGGGGTCTTTATATAGTGCCCATAGATTTTTTAAGTTTGTTAAAGAGATCATTCTCTGAGTGATTTGGGGAATTTTCCCCACCATTGGATCTTTGATCCAAGGGCTTCTGTTTTACAGAAAACAATCTTCTTGTTTTAACAAGAACAGAAGGATCTTACTAGAATTTCAATTCTGTTTGGCGCAAACGCCATAGTGCGTGACACGTGTCACGCAGCGCAGAACTCAGCGCAACTGCGCTGACATGTGTCGCGCAGCGCACAACGCAGCGCAACTGCGCTGACACGTATCGAGCAGCGCAGCGCTTGCGCAACTGTGCTTGCGCAACTGCGCTTGCGCCACTGCGCTGACGCGTGTCGCGCAGCGCAGCGCTCGCGCAACTGAGCTTGCGCAACTGCGCTGACACGTGTCGTGCAGCGCAGCGCTTGTGCAACGGAAGCGTTGCTTCCTTTAATTTTTGTTCTAAATAGAGCCTTGTTTTGATTGTGCGCGCTGCCTTGGGCGCTGCGCCGACGTATCAGCTTTTGACACATGGCGCGTTGCGCACGGCGCAAGGAATTTGAAGTATTGCTTTTAATTTTGAATTTTTGAAATTCAAACAGAGCTTTACTCTGATTGGGGGAAACAAATGCCCCCCACCGTTGCGCTCACGTGGCGCGCACGTGAGTGCAGCGGTGGCAAGATCCTAGCCATTAGATCAACCGGTGAGGTGAAAGGGCGCGGGCGCCTATAAATAGGACCCTTGGTCCTTAGAAAAATTTTACCATTTTTCCAAGGACTTGATTTTCAGAGCTTTGCTCTTGCTTAAGAATTTCAGAGCCTTGCTCTTGTTTCTTCCCAAGAACTTCAGAGTTCAGAACTTAGAACATTTTAAGGTAAAATTTAACTTAAATAAATTAAATTAATTTTAATCAACAGAGCTTTGCTCTCATAGATTTTTGATCTAAAGAAAACCCCTTTGGGGTTTCACCAACAGAGCTTTGCTCTCAAGAATCCATAGATTTGAAGAGATCTTGTTTCAGGGTTTTTTAACCCATGAACAGAGCTTTGCTCATGGACCAAAAATAGATCCTTTTAATCTAAAAATGAAGAACTCCTAAGAGTTTTCATGGAACTTTAGGATCCCAAATTTTTTTTAATCTTTAGGAGTTTAAAGAAATTTTTTCTTTTAATAGATTTTCTCATCATTATCATAAAGCTAGGCTCTTTTAAGGAATTTTATTCTCCTGAGACCAGAGTTTGACAAGTGTCACTCTATGACAGAGCTTTGCTCTGAAAGAGGAGATTTTCTCCTTGTCTCTAGGGATTTTTATTATTAATGAGAATATTCTCTTGGGGATTAACTGACAGTCTCATCCAATGATGGGGTTGTCTTACTAACTGATGCATTATCATCCAGATTTCGTGGGTCCCCCTTTGGTCCCCTACCCACTGCATTGCAGTATGGTATAATTAATTTCAATTTAATTTTAATTAATTAATTAATTAATTTTTTTTAAAACGCCAATCGTTGGAATTACAACACCGACGGGTAATTTTTGTCCCTATGCAGGAAACATGTCTTTCGATACTTCATTCCCATTTGTTCGTTCGGAGGAAGGATTTCCCGAAGCGCCCGTGGACTGTGAAGTCCTAGCTATGATCAGGGACCACGACCCGGAATATAAGAATCTTCACCTTTGGGGGTCGTGGTACAACCAAATTATCATGGGTCGACAGAGATTTTCCTGCGCAGTACCGTCAGAGCCTATTACGGCGATCCACTATGCCAGCCCACCCCCGGTGCAGTATGCCGTGGAGATGGTCGATTGGACTTCAAAGGGCTTTCTTCATCCTGCTATAGATGCAATTCCGGTTCAGCGTCCTATGGTTTTGGATATCCTGGGACGCCGTATTTGTCAAGGCGAGGCGCGACTTTAGGGGCAATCATATAACATAGGTCTGATCCCCCGCCATCCGATCGGCTATCTGCCATGGGCTCGCTACATTCTGTCGGCGAAGAAGTCGCAGTTGATAGGGCTAGGGTTGTACACTGCAGTTTACGTTTCCCTCTTCCACTATCCCACGCTTCCCACCTGGTGGTTTAAGGCCTTTTTGGAGCAGTGGAAAATTCCTACTCACACTTTCCTCGCAATGGACCGGGAAGTGTCGATTTCTCTGGAGGAATTCACAAAGGTCTCCGGCTTACCGGTTATAGGGGAGCACTATGAGGAGTTGCTTCCTACAGACGAATATGTCTTTGATGCTAAGCCGGCAGTAAGGGGCCTCACTCTGGAGAATGCTGTTCAACATCAATTTCCCAGTTTGATCAAAGTGTTGAACATCTATGAGGCCCTTTTTATCGAACGTGGAAGTCGCGAAGTTAGCTTCGAGGATTTCATCGCTCGATTCCTTCACCCAAACGTCCTCTCGGCAGAAGCTGCTAAGTTTGCCACACTTGATGACCCTTTCGGTCTAGGTTTGGATAACCTGCTGGCGAAGGAAATAGACCAAAAGGGTTTTTTCCTTCCTAACTCCCCAATTGTGTCTTTTGCGGAAGTTGCAGCCCCCGGGATGGACGAGGAAGCTTTCTTCTTAGGATTTCTTGGGCTATGGCTGAGTTGGTTTGCGCTCCCGATGCATTCTCGCCATATGCGGCCCTCTATCTTTTACCCAGCTCACCGAATGATCATTGGGGTAAAAGTGGCTGTTGGGATCGCCGGCTTGGCACACCTGTATCATGGCCTTAGTCAAGCGGCGGATGCTAATGAGCCTGGGGGTACTGCACGTGATCTTCCCGATGCACTACTTCGTATCATGGCTCGAGCTACATACATTGGGCGTCTTCGGTATGCATAAAAGGCCCTCGTTCTATGACAGGTGCAGCTTCCCTCGAATCATACGACTGATTGGCGCCTCAATTGTGACTCCATCGCCACGGAATGCTAGGGGTTTTGCTCCTTCGCCCACACACCGTTGGAGAAGGGGTGTCTTTTATTGACAAAGTGTTAACTATTGGAAAGGCATCTACCACCACAGTGCGGCCATTGCAAGACACTTTCAAAGATGGGGCCTCAGTTTTGACGGCCCGGGAGACTCTCCATCTATATTCTATCAGACCGAGCTTCCTGGTGTTTAGGCAGAACGGTGCAGCGATTTTCATGAGATGCAACCCGCATCGTTTCGCCCAACAACTGAGCTATAATCAAGGGGTACCATTGGAGGATTTCCTACTGGAACCTGCTGCTACTGAAGAAGGGATGGAGAACGCGCTGCATCACTTCATGTGTTTGAATACGGGTTCTCATGTTTTTATCAGTGAGCCAGCTTGCGCCCCACGACTCCTCAATGCATATACAGAATGGTACAATCATTCGACGGGCGCCGTTATAAAGGAAGAAAAGCGATTGCTGGTCGACCGTAAGGGTGTGCCTCCAGGTAGCGACTGCAAAGCTCCTCTAGTGCCAAGGACCCCGGTAGTTCCCCCGTTGAAATATGCTAGAGCCGGACCACCGCGTGTGCAGAGTCCTCCACGCGGATTTTCGCTTCTCGATACTGCGGATGCACCACCAGCGCCCTGTGCTCCAGTGGAGACAGTAGTTATGGCTTCACCGGAGTCTGGTGTGGGTGCGGACATCGGGATCCACCGCCCCAAGGTGCCTGCAAAGCGCAAGTCGATCCTGGGTGCACCCAGGGCTGGTGGGCAAAAGAGGAAAAAGAAGTCGCTCTTCGCAGCTGACGTTGCGTTTGGTCAGGAACCTCACGCTCCCTATAGCGAGGGCCTGGGTGAGTACAGGACCAACAGGGGTTTAGTTATGCCACCGGATGACATGGACCTGGCGACCGCCATCGCAGCTTCAGAGCGATTGGCGAGGTGCGACGCATGGCTAGCTAAGCTTGCGCAATCGGGTAATTACTAGTCACATTTTTTTGTTACATCATATCTTTATTATTGCCTTTGACTAACGTTTTCCCCCTCTTTTCTTCAAACATGCATCACCACTAAAGAAGCCATTGCTGCTTCCCTCAAAACTTCCCAAGAGGAGGAATGACTCAGAGCGTCCTTAGGCTTTGGTACATTTTGATTCATCAAGTCTTTATTCTCCTTTTGCCATGGTCGATCTAATCCCTTTTTTTATAAATCGCAGGAACCACAATGCCGGTCCCGCCAGGTGCGCGGAGACTCTTCCTGGGCCAGCCACTGATGTTTCGGCCTCTTCGGGGCTACCGCGAGAGACCCAACTTGAAGAGCCGATGAGAGATGCTTTGAAGGCTCTGGAGGCAACTCTAAATGAGGACGACGACACCTTAATGAAGGAAGCGTCGAAGATGTCCATCGCGACGGCCTGGGAGGAGAGGAAGTGGTTGAGGCGTGAAGCGAAGGCACGCAGGGCTGCTTTGGCCATTGGAGCGGGCCCAAGCACCGTCCCTCGTGCTGATACTCCCTCAGAAGAGCCCTCGGTCTCCTTGTCTACAGCTCACAGATAGGCGGTGCGCGCAAATAGGGAGGCTAACGATAAGTCCATCTCAGGTAATGTTTCTTTCAAAATTTTGTTGTAAGAATAATAAATCTGTCGGTTCTTATATATTCTGTCCTGCAGGGCCAAGTCCAACCGACCGGAGATCGTCGAACCTGAGGGGCCAAGGGAAGAGGTATTGGTCGAACCCGAGCCGATAGCGGACAACACAACCGGGATTGCCGGGCCCGAGTTAGTGGCTGACGAAATGGTCACGTCCACTATGCCTGAGAAAGTGGCCGATGCTGAGCCCGAGGCAGCAGCGGACGGAGCGCCTGGGACCGATGACCCCGTGGCAACGGTGGACGAGACGGCCGCGACTGCTGAGCCCGAGGGAGTAGCGGGTGAGGTGGACATGATTCCTGAGGATGAGCCGACCGCTTTTTCTCAAGAGTCTGGCAATGCTCCGATCATTGCTCTCCCCGCCTACAGCCCTCCGTCGTCTCCTGGCCTCGCGAGCACGACGACGGCCCCCGTAGAGTCCGGGGATGAGGCCACGGGTGGTGGACTTATGTCGATGGAGGAAGGATACGCCTCCGTCTCGGCTGGAGGCTCATCAGGTAAATTTCGGATTACTATCCTTTTTTTCTTTATCTTGCAATCTTTCGTGACAGGTTTATCCTTGTTTTTAACGCAGGTGTGGCCAGTGCTGATGCTCCATTGCTCGAGAGAGCACCGTCAACTACTGCCTTGGCGGTGGTCACCTCTCAGCCCTCCCTTGTACCATCAAAGATGTTGGAAGGTATGGGTTTGCAACTTATTAGTTTTATCTTTCAGACGCATAATTTATGTACTAAAGTCGTACTGTTGTGTCTTTTGGCCATCTCTATCAGGTGTTGCTCCCACACTTCTCCTTCCCATCTGAACTCGCTTCTTCCTCTAGTGGCGCTGGTGAATATAGTTTCTGACTGATATCTTTCTTTTTCAGTGATGGAATTATTCCTAACTTTCTCTCGTCCTAATTGCAGTGCTACAAATCGAAGGAGGGGGTGAAAGATCGGCCGCGCCACTGGCCCTTCCGGCTTTGCCACCTGCTGCAGCTGGTATAGCAAACTATCGCATCGATGACCCCCTTTTTTTTGTATTTCTTGGACTGTCATCTAATCGTATCTTATTTTTTTAGCTGTCGTTCCATTCTCGGCGCCTTTCGAATCTCGTGTCACAATGCCGGCAGGCCCTTTCCTGAGACGTCCATCCTCGAAAGGTGCCGCGAATAGTCTGCGCATGTTGAGCGACTACATCGAGGAACTCGACGTCGAGACTCTTACATCTGCCGCAGATTTTGCTACGGCGGTTAACCCAATGCTGGTGATACTCGTAAGCTTCTATAACGAGGTCATCGTCGCGTCTTGGGTTAATCACTGCAGGGAGATCGAGGCTCGCCTGCATCAACTGGAGTTCATGCGCCCTGCTCCTGAGACCTTAGCCGCAAGCCATCAAAGAGCAGTGTGGATTGAGCAAAGCGCTTCTTACGTCCACCACTTGGAACAAGATGCGACTTTAAGGCTGAGGGAATGCCAAGAGTCTTCAAGCGAGACTGCTCGCTTACGTGCTGAAGTTGAGGCGAACGCTGCCCAGGTGAAGGCTATCTTTGAGGGTCTCCTGGAACGCATCTCAAATGGGCTGAACTTGAAGCAAAAACTCGACGCTGCCGAGCGTAATGCCTAAGGCCGCGAAGCAGCTCAGCAGGCCGTTGGGGAGCAGCTTGCATCTCTCTTGTAGCAAAGGGCTCAAGTGGAGGCAGAACTGGCGGTGGTGGCCGATCAGGAAAAGGCATGGAAAGAAGTGTGCGAACAACTGATGGAGCTATTTAAGACGCTTCCTTCCCAGTAGCTGCCTTTGTATCAATATATTTGTAAAATTTTTCTTTTTCAAATAATATGTATCCATTGTTTATTCTTTTGTACGATTCACCTTGTACTTGATTGGATTAATAAAGATACACACTTTTCATTGCAATGTCTTGTATGCTCCTTTGCTTTCTCCCTTTCTCTTATTATTAGCGTGCTGTCTTAATAAACACGGTTGACAGATAATAAAGTAAACATCTTAGTTTTTTTCTTTCAAGAAATAGCGATGGCTTAGGCCGCAGGTTCAGATCTGCCGCCTAAGACTTTTCAACTCCATGAGCTGTGAGGGTCTCATAGAGATTTTTCTCTCTACGGATCGAGAGGATCTCGTAGGTGTATTTTCTCCTTAGGAATCGTGAGGATTCCTAAGTGCGTTTTCTCTTATAAGTCGTAAGGATCTGATAAGAGAATTTTCCCTCTTACGAGTCGGAGGACCCGTAATCGGTTGTTTCCCTCCTTGTCGAAATTCGACTTTGGAGAGTGAGACCCGTGAAGTATGCAAGAAACCGTTTAGACCGACTTGCAGGGTCCCAGTGCTCAGGAAACAAGTTTTTTAATCCCTGCCGCCTGTGGCTTTATCTTGCAAGTTGAGACGAATCGGGAATTTCCCGCGGAGACACTGGTTTCTCTGCGAGCCGACGCGAATTAGGAGGCTCTCATCAAGGACGCTAGTTTCCCTGAATTGAGGTATTTGCCAAGGACACTTGTTTCCCTGGGGTTGAAACGAATCGAGAATTTCTCGCGGAGATGCTAGTTTCTCTGCGGGTCGACGCGAATCAAGATTTTCTCGTCAAGGACACTGGTTTCCCTGAGTTGAAGGATTTTGCCGAAGACACTGGTTTCTTCGGGGTTGAAACGAATCGGGAATTTCTCGCGGAGACACTGGTTTCTCTGCGAGTCGACGCGAATCAGGAGGCTCTCATCACGGACGCTAGTTTCCCTGAATTAAGGTATTTGCCAAGGATACTTGTTTCCCTGGTGTTGAAACGAATCGAGAATTTCTCGCGGAGACGCTAGTTTCTCTGCGGGTCGACGCGAATCAGGATTTTCTTCGTCAAGGACACTGGTTTCCCTGAGTCGAAGGATTTTGCCGAAGACACTGGTTTCTTCGGGGTTGAGACGAATCGGGAATTTCTCGCGGAGACACTGGTTTCTCTACGAGCCGATGCGAATCAGGAGGCTCTCATCAAGGACGCTAGTTTCCCTGAATTGAGGTATTTGCCAAGGACACTTGTTTCCCTGGTGTTGAAACGAATCGAGAATTTCTCGCGGAGACACTAGTTTCTCTGCGGGTCGACGCGAATCAGGATTTTCTTCATCAAGGACACTGGTTTCCCTAAGTCGAAGGATTTTGCTGAAGACACTGGTTTCTTCGGGGTTGAGACGAATCGGGAATTTCTCGCGGAGATACTGGTTTCTCTGCGAGCCGATGCGAATCAGGAGGCTCTCATCAAGGACGCTAGTTTACCTGAGTTGAGGAGTTTGCCAAGGACACTGGTTTTCCTGGGGTTGAAACGATCTGTGGTGGTCTTTCAGGTTTTATATAAGTTACCGTCAAAACCGTGAAGCTAGGAATTTGATCTTCGCTTCGTTTGCTGGCACCGTGTCTGCTGTATCGAGACGAATGTCACGGTTGTCTCTAGGCTGTTGGTGAACTGTCGAGATTTAGCTTAGCTTTCTGGCGGAGCCTGTTGGGAAGGTGTGGTTCCGTCTTTGTTTGTGCCCTTGGATTGTATACAGGGATCGATGTGATCTCACCTGTAGGGCAAAAGTTTCATTCATTTTTATTGTTTTATTTCTGCGATGCTCTATCATTTCAGCTTTTATATCGCGAAGGTCGCGATTGCCCAATCATTTCGGCTATTTTTCGCGGTGCCCAATCATTTCGGCTATTTATTTTATTTTTACTCGCTGCTTTTTATTGCGAGTTGCTCAATTATTTCGGCTATTTTGTATGCATACGTTTTCTTTACTTGCTGCTTTTTATTGCAAGCTGCCCCATCATTTCGGCTATTTCATATGCATGTGCGGCCTACCGGCTTTTCGCCGTAAACCTAAAATTAAACACCGATTTCGGAATTAGCACCGCTACAACTGGGATGTTGCCAGGAGCGAATCATCATTTGCCTCTGTCGATGTCGAACAAAGGTGGCTTAGCGAACAGGGTTAAGGTCCTGTCGACTAAGGCTTTTAACTTCATGAGCCGTAAGGGTCTCATAAAGGTATTTCTCCCTACAAGTCGTGAGGATCTTGTAGGTGTATTTTCTCCTTAGGAATCGTGAGGATTCCTAAGTGTATGTTCCTTTGTAAGTCGTAAGGATCCTACAAGAGGGTTTTCTCCTTGTAAATCGAGAGGACCTACAAGGGTTGTTCATCTGCATACATATCCCCAATCATGGATGGGACTTGGTTAGGGAAATGTTTATTCGCGCTCATGGATTGTATACAAGGGTCGGTATTGAACCACTTGTAGGGCAATATCGAAGGTTGTGGGGGTCGCTTAAGCATAGGTTTAGGTTTCTGTAACTTAAGACTTTCAAATCTTATGAGCCGTGAGGGTCCCATAAGAGAGTTCTCCTTACGAGTCGTGAGGATCTCGCAAGTGTATTTTCTCCTTAGGAATCATGAGGATCCCTAAGTGTGTTGCTCCCTTGTGAGTCGTAAGGATCTCACGCGGGTGGTTTCTCCTTACAAGGTCGAGAGGACCCTATAAGTGTCCTTTAACGAGGTTGCGCCCTTTCAGGTTTTCATAAACACTCGCCGGTAGTCCTGCTGTTTTTACTCACGAAGCCCTTTCGGGTTTTCATCCGTTCCCCTTTTGCTTATGGACATACCCCTTTTTTTATTCTTTTTATTTTTAAATATTTTTTTTACGAGGTCGCGCCCTTTCGGGGTTTCACGAACACTCACCGGTAGCCCTGCTGTTTTTACTCACGGAGCCCTTTCGGGTTTTCATCCGTGCCCATTTTGCTTATAGACATACCGTTTATTATATATATTTTTTATATTTTTTTTATTTATCTCGTCAGCCTAAGGATGTTGCGGTATTAGTTTAGGGACGTTTCGGTCCTTTGTTAGTTTTAAGGACGTTTCGGTTCGTCCAGGAGAAGGCTGGCTACTGCTTATAAAATTTGAGCTTAGGAAGATAGCGAGCGGACATAGTCGTTGTCAGCTATCATTGACCTAGGCAGTAACTCGCTAAGCGTAGTATTTCTTTAGGAAGCGACCATTTATTGGCCTGTAAGGCCTTTCACCGTGCATATCCATGAGTAGATAGGCTCCACCCTGGTAGACCTTGTCTATGATGTACGGGCCTTCATAGTTTGGCTTGAATTTTCCCCGCTTGGCGCGATTGGGGATCATAGGCCTTTTGACCACTAGCACGAGTTCGCCTTGGCGGAATGTCCTCGGCCGGGTCAATCTTTCATATGAGCGCGTCATCTTTGCTTTATAGACCTCCAGATTTTGTTGCGCTATGAGCCGGGTTTCATCAAGAGCATCAAGCTCTTCAAGCCGAAGGTGAGCATTTTCTTCGTCCATCAGCTCATAGTGGACTGCCACTCGTAGAGAGGGTAACTCTATCTCGAGAAGGAGTACTGCTTCTATACCGAATACCAACGCATATGGCGTTGTGTTTGTGTCTGTCTTGAACGTAGTTCGATACGCCCAAAGAGCTTCTTATAGCCTCTCATGCCAGTCCTTCTTATTTCGGGACACCGTCTTCTTCATGATCTTTGTTAAGGTCTTGTTGAAGGCCTCAGCTAGTCCGTTAGCTCGCGGATTATAAACCGAGGAATATCTCCAGTCTATATTGTGCTGTTGCGCGAAGCGACTGATCTTGTGGCTTCTGTAAGCTGGCCCGTTGTCGGAGATGATCCGTCGCGGAGTTCCAAACCGATATATGACGTACGTCTTGAAGAAATGGAGGATATTCTCCGTCTTCACTTCTCTTAACTGTACCGCTTCTGCCCATTTGGAGAAGTAGTCAGTCGTCGCCAGGATAAACGATGTCCTCTGGACGATGCTGGTTTGATGGGGCCGACCATGTCAGTTCCCTACATTTCGAATGGCCAGCTAGCCACCGTTGGATGGAGTGGATTTGGATTATGGTGGATGAAGTCCTTGTTCATATCAGATTTTTGCATTTTTATACCGCCCAATTTTTATCACATTGCTTATCGGTAGGTACTCTTGAGCCATGTTTTCTAGTCAATTGCAGGATACAGGTTCTCAGCTCTAAACAGTGAAATTCATAGAAAAGCACGATAAATTCTGGATTACTGCCAACCACAAATAAAACACGGGTCTCCGCTCTCTATCCGTTTGTTGCCACACACCAGTTTAAGGGACAAAATGGCAAATCGATGTCATTTTCATGCACAAAGCTCAATGTCAACACAAGATCCAACATATCTACGCGGAGCTCAAGGAAATCATGGCAAAAGATCCACATCACATCACCTTTTGATCTATTGAAATTCTGGAAGAAATATGAAGAGTTTCTGAGAAAAGTACTATACCACACTGTAGAGGACTACAAACCAGGGAAGGCCACAAAATCGTGTGACCTAACTCCTCTAGACGGCCACGGTTCCACGGCATAAGCGCGCTTAGGCCGCGGAACCGCGGCCATACCGGCTCAGTGGACGTTCATCTTTTGGGGGCAGATTGGTAATTTCATATATGGCCTGAAAGTTGTCCTAGAGTTTCTGTTGCCTGCCTATAAATAGTCTAGAACTTGCCAAAGCCAAGGTGTGCTTATTCTTCTATTTAGATTTTAGAATACATGTTGTTATTCTTCCTCTTCTCATCTCTTCTCCATTAAAACCTTGTAGTGAGCTTTTGTGAGTGAAGTGATGAATAAAGAGTTTTTTTTATTACCATGCTTGTCTTATTGTTAATTATAATTGCTTGCATTTTTCATTTGCTAATCTAGTTGTTGTTATTTGTTGTTTGTTTCTTTCTTGTTCTCTTTTTCTTTATCCTTAAACAACAATGATGCTTAAGCTTGATCCTTGCCAAAGTGAGGTCTCAAATAGCTAGTTGTAATCTTCTAACCTCTTTCTTTCTATCTTCCTCCTTTGTTTTATTTTCCTTTTTCTTGTAATGGATGAGTAGTTTTCTCACTTGTTAGGGTAGGATAAGGAAAGTTTGAGAGAAGGAAATCTCTCTCACTCTTTTCTTGCCCAACATCTTAATTCGGACTCCCGTTAATTGAACCACAATCCGCTCCCTACGGCACTCTATCCTACATGATAGCGGTGATTCCTTAGTGAGACCGGTTGTGGTTGAATTAACCGGAGGTTAAGGCTAAGAGCCAAGAACGGACGGACAAACGCCAAAAGGAAGAACTTAAGCATTGGAAAACCTAGCTTATACTCGCAAGTTCCTTCCTAGTCGTGCTAATCCCCGTTGTTGCCGATTACCGTAACACTGATATTAAGAGTGGCAACGAAAGAAGTGAGCGACTCCTAACCCTAACTAACCTAATCCTAACCCTAACAAGCTCTCTTTATATATCATTTTACCACATAGTTAATCTAAAAACAAACCTGGATATTTGGACTTAACTCGTTAAAGCACATAGAAAAATATTCCCATCTCCCTGCGGACGACCCGTACTCAACCGACTAGCTACATGCGAAACCGTCTTGATTGCGGTAATAAACTTAGCATGCAAAAACACTACTAATCAAATGGAGCCGTTGTCAGGGAGACGGTAGTTTATTTCTTTGTGTAATTTCGGGTTAATTTGTGAATATAAATATAACCAAAAAACAAAACAAAAAAATATACATTGTAAAAAAAACATTTTGTTATTTTTGATTAGTTTTTGTGCAAGTATGCAGGATAAAAAGACGGTCGAGTTCAGTGCCAAAGACGTGGGAAGTTAGACCCATATTTCGCGGCTACACCACGACGGATCAAGATGGAGCCAACGGTCTACTGTAAAAATCTGGAGCAGATACAGTGAGCAAATCAAGATTCAGGAGCTCCAGACAAGAATAGGACACCCAAAACATCATGTGTAGGAAATTTGAAAGTCCAATCTTACTTTCTGGCCGTGGTTCTGCAGCCTAAGCGCTCTCTGGCCGCGGTTCCGCGGCTTGGTGGTGCCCTCATCATCTCAAAATCCCTGTAAGTGTCTCTTGCCACTTCTCCACTCCTCTGAACTCCACTGAACTGTGTTTTCTGCAGCATTCTTTGCGCAAACTTTCTTCCCCTTCCAATAAATTGTTTTTGTGCAGGAATCTTTGCGCCGCGCTAAAAAATAAAAATTGATTGCAGTTGATTGTTACTGCTTTGCATATATTAATACGGACTTTAAGGGGCTTGAAACCAATCCATATTGGGTGGGGATTTCATCACCCTTTCCAGGACCCCAGAAATCACAAAAAGCATATGCATTGACCATTGTTTAATTATAAAATACTAGACTCAGCCCTAAGGACTTCGCGCTCAATAGGACAGAGGACTAGTTACAGGCATCAGCCGTTTATCCTATCCTGACTTTGCGGTGTCTAGGCAAGTGTGTCCAAGGCAAGTGGTTACTTAATTAGGACCACTACTTACGTAGTGGGGAGCCTTCTACTTACCTGGCACTTACCTAGCCGCAATTGGCGGAGAAGAGGCGGTTTGAGGTCCTATTTCTAGCCTTTTGGAACAGTAAGGAGCTGTCTAGCTGACCTAGGTGACCCTAGATCTAGGTGTGATTGTGCATATCTTGTTTGTGATTGCTTGAAGCCGTAAGTCCGTACATATTTCTGTAAATCTCTTTCTAAAAAAAAAACCAAAAACTTTTATAAAAACTTGCCCTTTGTCGCCAAAATCCTATTTTTTTCACCCATCACCCATCGTATTTTTCCATTGACGTTTTCTTACCTTCACCTTCTCCGCTTTGAATATACTAAACTCGTTTAGTGTATGTCCGCTTGGACTCGAGACACTAGCGTCCGCCTAGTCCGCGTTACGTTAGTCGCTACCGACTACGCGATCGACTCAGAGGTCGAAACTCCTTCCACGCCCCTTTCACCCTTACCTTTGCCGGCCAACTTTGACGTTGACCGAAATTCTGTTCATACATCCTCACCTTCACCATCACCAACCTCTTCTTCTGCGATGTCAGGATTTAATCCAAACATCTCTTTAACTCCCCCGGGATTGATTCCACCTCCTATGGATGCGAATAACCCACCGCCACCGCCACCTCCTGTTGTAGCGCCGCAGCGAATCGCGCTCCAGGATCGTTTATATCCCACCCGTTCTGCACTTCTTACCTATCTTTCCCTTCCACCGGCCAATGAGGATAATTTTGAAATTAAGCCCCACTTCATTAACATGCTTCCAAAATTTCATGGGCTTGAATCTGAAGATGCCTATATCTTCATCAACAAGTTCCAAAATGTTTGTGCCATGATAAAAACTACCCAGCTGTCGGACGATACTATACGGCTACGGGTCATTCCATTCACTTTGTGCGATCTTGCTGAAAAGTGGCTGTATAGCACTGCTTCCCACTAAATAACCAGTTGGAACGAGTTTGTGAAAGCGTTTCTCAAGAAATTCTATCCGAATCATAAAACCGTGAGGATCCGTAACGAAATCAACCAATTCTCCCAGCTTCCTACTGAACCCTTCTGGAAGTGCTTTGACCGGTATAAAGACCTTCTTGTTCAGTGCCCTCACCACGGTATTGAGAAATGGCAGCTTTGCCAAACCTTATACGAGGGCCTGAACCCAGCAACCAAGCAGTTGTTGGAAACCATTTGTCAGGGCCACTTCCTATCGAAATCTGACGAGGAAGAGTGGCAATTCTTCGATGACCTTGCGAAACAAACGCTTCAATGGGAGAGCACCAGACCAACTTCTTCTTCTTCTTCTTCCTCCACTTCTAATGGTCAGTCTAGGGTAGGAATTCACCAACTTGATGTCTCTATTGCGATGAAAGCTGAAATGGCTGCAAAAACAAGAAAACTTGAAGCAATAGAAAGCAAATTTTCATCTCCTGTTCCTGCCTCTGTTCTTCCCCTTCGTACCATTTGTGCTTGTTGTTCCGATCCTTCTCACTTAACCGAAGAGTGTCCTTACAATCCACCATCTCAAGGACAGAATCAGGTTAATGCTGCATTTCAGCAAAGACCGAGAAATGATCCATACTCTTCCACCTACAATCCCGGTTGGAGGAACCACCCCAATTTCGCCTGGAATTAGAATCAGCATCAATTCCAAAGCAACAATTTCCAGAGGCCCCCTCCTCCGCAACAACAAGCACAGCAACAAACTCAACATCAGTTTCAGCAGCCCTTCCAACCCCAACCTTTTCAAAATCAGACGAACAACTTTGCACCCAACAATTCTTTTCCGCAAAACAACTTTGTTCCGTCAAACAACGATAAGGTTTCCTCGCTAGAACGAAGTCTGGAGGCGTTCGTTAAAAAATCGACACAATCCACCGCCAACATCCAGTCGTCTATTCAGTCTTTGGTGCAACACACTGCTGCACACAGGCAAACCATCAAGACCATCGAAGCCTAGATTGCACAGCTGAATGCGGCGTTAAGCGAGCGAGAAAAGGGGAAGCTTCCATCTTAACCACTCCCAAATCCCGGTCACCCACATAATGTACATGTTGCTCTTGAACAACAGAACCATAATGTGAGTGCCGTGACTACATTGAGATCGGGAAGGATGCTGCACAACAACATCGGTACAACAATTGAGGATAATGACACCCCGGCCGCTTCTTCTTCTTCGTCTTCTGAGCCTATTCTCCATTCGTCAAAAGGCTCTTCTTCTTCTTCTTCTTCTTCTACTCTGAACGGACCCACTTCTCACTCCACGAAAACACCAGCTCTGGGATCCGTTCCAACTCCACAATCTCCTCTACAAGCATTGGACTCAACCAATTTTAAAAACGTTCCATTTCCAAACCGGTTGAGGTCCAATAACAAAATCCACAAATGGAGAAGATTCTGGAGTTCAACATTCCCCTTTTAGATGCTGTCCAACTAGTCCCGTCCTACGCGAAAATCTTAAAGGACTTGTGCACGAAAAAGAGGAAATCTTAGGTACCCAAGAAAGTTTTCTTGGCTAGTGCTGTGGGTGATGCTCTTACCCAATCTTTATCTCAAAAACGGAAGGACCCTGACTGTCCTACGATTTCTATTAGCATTGGGGATAAGAACATCAACCGCACACTATTAGATCTTGGTGCCTGTGTTAACCTGCTTCCGTACTCAGTATATGAGCAAGTAGGTGTAGGAGAGCTGAAACCCAAACACTGCACTCTCCAAATGGCCGACCTATAGATCACCCATCCTAGGGGTGAGCTAGAGGATGTGTTAATCAAGGTTGGGGACTTCATATTCCCCGTTGAATTCATTGTTTTGGACACACAGTCTGTAACTAACCCCCGGAATCAAATTCCGGTGATACTCGGTCGCCCATTCCTTGCAACTTCAAATGCTGTGATCAATTGTCGAAATGGTTCGATGAACCTATCTTTTGGAATCATGACAATTGAACTCAACATTTTTAGGTTGGGGAATCATCCCACCGAACCTAATGCTCATATACTAGACGTTTGCTCAATCCAGGAGATTACCCTAGAAGAGTGTGAATTCGAGGAGTTTTTGTTCGATCACGATAATATTAACGCCACTAGTGTGTTCCTCTTCGAACCTGCTGTTGTTTCTGCACCCGATAATGACTACGAGTGTTTCACTTTCTCGAACGATCTTAGCCACTCACCACCTGAGTTTGAATCCTTCGAATTTCCGGATGAGTTACTTGAACCATCCAACTCGGTCGCTTACACTCGTTTTGAACCTTTGCCGGAATCCTTTGAGTTCGAGACCTTTTCACCAATCTTACCTTCAATCGTTTCACCTTCAACACTCGAACCCAAGCCTTTGCCGTCTCACCTTAAGTACGCTTACTTGGGTGAGAACGAGACCCTACCTGTTATCATCTCGGCTTCTCTAGCTCCAGACCAAGAGAAAGCCCTTCTTACGGTCTTGCACAACAATAGGCAAGCTTTTGGCTGGTCCATGGCGGACATCAAGGGGATTAGTCCCCTGATCGTTGAACATCACATTCATCTGATGGATGATGCCAAACCAGCCAGGGATCCACAAAGGCGATTCAACCCAGTCATGAAGGAGGCTGTGAAAAAGGAAATCGTAATGTGTCTGGATAGTGGTATCATTTACCCTATCTCTGACAGCCAGTGGGTTAGCCCCATTCACGTTGTCCCCAAGAAATCAGGCATAACGGTCATCACTAATGAGGCGAACGAGTTAATCCCTACTCGCACCCAAACTGGGTGGCGAGTATGCATCGATTACAGAAAACTCAACGCCGCAACGCGGAAGGACCACTTTCCGCTACCTTTCATTGACCAAATGCTTGAACGTTTGGCCGGACATGATTACTACTGCTTTCTTGATGGCTACTCCGGCTATAATCAGATTCCCATCGCCGAAAACGACCAGGACAAGACCACATTCACTTGTCCTTTCGTCACGTTTGCATATCGTCGCATGCCCTTTGGGTTATGCAATGCGCCCGCTACCTTCCAGCGGTGTATGATAGGAATCTTCTCAGGCATAGTGGAAAAATTCCTGGAGATCTTCATGGACGATTTCTCTATCTTCGGCGATTTCTTTAACGAGTGTTTGCTGCATCTTGACGCTGTCCTTACCCGATGTAAGGATAAGAACCTCACTTTGAATTGGGAGAAGTGCCACTTCATGGTGCGCGAAGGTATTGTCTTAGGAATTATCATTTCGCAAAATGGCATAGAGGTTGACAAAGCGAAGTTTGAGTTCATTTCCAATCTCCCTCCTCCCAGATACATCCGAGCCTTCCTTGGCCTTGCCGGTTTCTATAGACGGTTCATCAAGGACTTTAGCAAGATTGCTAGGCCCTTGACTCTTCTACTGTCCAAAGACACGCCATTCGACTTCAACTCGATCTGTGTGACTGCGTTCGAGTCATTAAAAAGCTCACTCAATTCTGCTCCCGTTCTTTCTTTACCTGACTGGACGCACCCATTTGAGATTATGTGCGATGCATCCGACTTTGCCATTGGTTCTATCCTTGGACAACACATCAACAAGATGCTGCACGTTATCTATTATGCTAGACGAACCCTGAACGACGCCTAACTTAATTATACAACAACTGAGAAGGAATTCTTAGCTGTTGTATTTGCTTTAGAAAAGTTCAGGCCCTACCTCATCAGCTCTCCAGTCATTGTCTACACAGACCATTCTGCTCTGCGCCATCTTTTTGCAAAGAAAGATGCAAAATCTCGGCTAATACGTTGTATCCTCTTGCTTCAAGAGTTTGACCTTGTCATCAAGGACAAAAGAGGATGAGAAAACATAGTTGCCGACCATCTCTCACGACTTCCTTCTTCGTCGTCGCGTCAACTTCCGATCAACGACGTTTTTCCGGATGAATAGCTCTTGACAGTATCTCGCGAACCCTAGTTCGCAGATATTGTGAATTATTTGGCCACAGAATTACTACCGACTGAATGGTCAAGTCAAGACAGACTTCGATTCTTATCCCAAGTAAAACACTTTTACTGGGACAAACTCTATCTGTTCAAGTACAGTCCCGACCAGATTATTCGTCGGTGTGTCCCTGACGATGAATTCAAGAGTGTGCTGTCATTTTGCCACGATCAAGCATGTGGCGGGCATTTTGGCCCCAGAAAGACAGCTGAGAAGATCTTGCAGTGTGGTTTCTACTGGCCATAACTCTTCAAAGATGCTCATGACTACTGCAAGACTTGCTCTCGGTGCCAACACTTAGGCCGGATATCCAGGAGGAACGAGATGCCACTCCAACCAATCTTGGTTATAGAGATTTTTGACGTTTGGGGGATGGATTTCATGGGGCCGTTTCCCAGCTCTTTTGGGAACTTGTACATCCTTCTCGCTGTTGATTACGTCTCTAAGTGGGTCGAGGCCGTGCCCAGCCGGACTAACGACAACAAGGTTGTCGTTAGGTTTCTTAAAGAAAACATTTTCTCCCGGTTTGGGCACCCCCGAGCGATCATTAGCGACAATGGAACTCATTTCTGCAATAAGACTTTCGAGGCCTTGATGCGGAAATATTCCATTAATCATAAGCTATCTACGACTTACCACCCCCAAACCTGTGAGCAAGCCGAAGTTTCAAATCGGCAAATCAAGCAGATACTGGAGAAGACGGTTTCCAAGAACCATAAGGATTGGTCGCTGAAACTCACTGATGCACTTTGGGCATTTCGAACTGCTTATAAGACCGATCTTGGCATGTCTCCCTATCGGCTTGTATACGGAAAGGCTTGACACCTCCCTGTCGAAATAGAGCATCGCGCATTTTGGGCGATAAAGGAGCTGGATCTGTCTCTCGAAGATGCGGGCAGCCATCGGAAGCGGCAGTTGAACGAATTGAGCGAGCTTAGGGATGAGGCTTACGAAAACGCGGTTTTCGTTAAGAACCGAACGAAGGTGTTTCACGATAAACACCTTTTGCGCAAAACTTTCATACCTGGTCAACGGTTACTACTTTACGACACCCGGCTACACTTCCATCCAGGAAAGCTCAGATCTCACTGGAAAGGGCCGTATTTTGTGCGGAATGTGTATCCGTATGGCGCTATGGATTGGGAGAATCCAAAGGATGGTTCATTTTTCAAAATAAACGGACACCGACTTAAACCGTACCTTAGCGCCGAACCAACAGAGGAGCTCCTGGTCTTACAGGAGCCGGTTTACCCTGCATAGTCTTCCTCTGCCTACCACCAGACTTCGGTTATCCAGCCAAGAACAGTGGACAATGTTCCAAATAAGTTTGGGGTATGTATATGTAAGTCCACGTTGCCAACCCCGGTTCTTACGGGGAGGCGGAAACGGTATAAAAATCAAATTTTTAGCGCAAGGGGCAACATGGACTAACAATGTCGGGATATTTTCTAAACTAAACTAGCAAGAAAGCTAAAGAGAGTTAGCTACTCGGAAAAGAGGTTATACCTAACTTGAACTCCTTCTTCTTGAAACCTTTGTAGGGGTTGATGGTGCTTTCCTCGTCGCCTTCTTCTGTCAAAGATGGATCCACCTGAAGGTTCAACCTTCGGGCTTTTTCTCGAACTTTGAGTGAACTAGGATCTTTGGCTTGCTAAACCTCTAACCCTAGAGTGAGTAGAGAGTGTCTTTGGGGTGTTTTTATCTCAAGGAGATGGATTCTCAACACATGAGAAGGGAGCTCCTTGAACTAGAGGAGGAGGAAGAAGAAGAGAGGAGAGAGAAGTGTTATGATAGAATGAGAGCTTTTCATTTTACAACCATAACTAAAAAAGGAAAAGAATTATCAAATTAACAATAATAATAAAAATGAAATAGTTGATGGATGGTTTGGAATGACCATTATCATTACATTCATTAAAAGGTTTTGCTAGAATCAAAGAGCATCTTTGATATGTAATGATGATGGTCAAACTTTCAACTATGGTCAACTAGTCAACCATGGTCAACAAGTCAACAAACCCAACCATGACACAATTTTATTTAATTAATATTATTAATTGATATATCATAATTCCATTAGGGTTTGGAAAAAGACGTCTGTCAACTGTGCATACGCACCCGTTCCGAAACCCTAATGAAAACCCTCTTCCTCCGCCTCAATCAACTGTGCATACACACCCGCATTCTTGTTCCGAGGAACATGAATACTATGAGATAAAATCAACCCCAAAACATGTACTAGTATCTGGCTCAAACCAGAGCCCGCTAGTAATATCTGTCCGGACTCCAAACGTGCACAAGTGCGCGGATGAGAACGGACCCTGTCACAAAACCATGCGACCTCTACTCTGTTTTGCCCAGAGACGAATAGCCCTCTGTGTGGGACTCTAAAGACTCAACACTACGCTGGCAGTGGGTTTAACCACAGACCGCAAGCGGCACTACCTGTGCGTAACGGTCCCCAGGTAGATGCCGATAAGAAGACTACGAGGTGAACCCCATCTGAACTCCTACTGAGTCTGAATGTGACAGTCTTCGTACAGTCCGGTCTGTTCGTCTGATACATCGTATGGCGGGCCTAGAGGGCGGTAAATGTCAGTCTCCTAATAGCGGTACAAGTCGTGTCGGAGTGAAGCCCAAAACACCCTGAGATAACACTGGAAGCCTACCAGTATATCTCGATTGCCCTGGCCAGGGACTACTCGTGTAATGGCTCTCCTAGACACAGCGCGATGTTAACCCCCAATACCGGGAGAGACGGATCCTGTCTAACCGTCACTGCCTCCAAGTGCTTCGGGACTGTACCCAACTACTACCTGTTTGCACGACTCCTTTGAGCCGTGGTAGGGTAGTAATCAAAGTATAGTGGGAACACACTCGAGGCGAAGTGACAGTGTCAAGTCAGCGGACTAAGCTATACTTATGTCACTTGGGAACTGATAACTGACGATAGGTATAATACCAACCTGTCAGTTCCCGACGAGTCCTGTCCAGTGTACTCGTAACCCAACGAGCACCCGTATACTATCTCCAGTACGACGTACTGATGGCTGTGGGACAGACCATCTCCCACACTGGGATGAGAAGCGCATACGCTAGTCTACTCCGGAGTATCGATGCCCTGTCTCGACAGTCCTGCGACTAGGGACCTGTATAAGGATGTGCTTATAGATTACCCAGCCCCCACTAGTGTGACTGCCATCACAACGCTGGTAATCAAGCAAAGATCCTAAGGGCTCCACTAATGTGTATAGGTGATATACTAAAATAAACATATGTACACATTGAAGTAGAAACAAACCAAGTAGCATACTACTATATTGAGCAAGATTGTTTATACAAGGTGAATATCCCAAGCTTCCATTAAGTAATATACAAACCAGTATGATACAGTAATGGCCTCTAGGGCATATACACTAACAATCTCCCACTTGCACTAAGGCCATGTACTGGCGTATCGAAGACCTATCATCTCGATCAGCCGCTCGAACTGAGTCTGGGGCAAGGCCTTGGTGAATGGATCTGCAGTGTTTTCTTCTGAAGCAACCCTCCGAACCTCAATCTCCTGGCGATCCACGATCTCCCTGATCAGGTGATACCGCCTCAAGATGTGTCTGGATCTCTGATGGGACCTGGGTTCCTTCGCTAAAGCTATAGCCCCGTTGTTGTCGCAATACAGAGGTATTGGGTCAACAATGGACGGAACCACCTGAAGTTCTTTCAAGAACTTCCTCATCCAGACAGCTTCTTTTGCGGCATCAGATGCAGCGATGTATTCCGCTTCCATCGTCGAGTCTGCAACGGTTTTCTGTTTGGAACTCTTTCAACACACCGCCCCTCCATTGAGGGTAAAGACAAAACCCGACATGGACTTGGAATTATCCTTGTCACTCTGGAAGCTGAAGTCAGCAAAGGCCTCGATCTGGAGGTCTTTTCCGCCATACACCAAGAACATCTCCTTAGTCCTTCTCAGGTACTTGAGAATGTTCTTTACCGCTATCCAGTGTTTCTCCCCAGGGTTTGACTGATACCGGCTTACCACACTCAGTGCATAAGCTACATCCGGTCTGGTACACAACATCGCATACATTATAGAGCCTACCGCAGAAGCGTAGGGTATAATAGACATGCGATCCCTCTCCAAATCAGTCTTGGGAGACATCTCTTTAGAGAGGGTGATCCCGTGACAAGCCGGTAGGTTACCGCGCTTGGAATCTTCCATACTGAATCTTTTCAGTATGGTGTCGATGTACCTGGACTGTGAAAGTCCTAATATCCTCTTGAATCTATCACGATGGATCCGGATCCCCAGGATGTAAGAGGCATCACCCAGGTCTTTCATGGAGAACCTGTGCGATAAGAACCCCTTGACAGATTGTAGCATAGGAATGTCATTTCCTATTAAGAGAATGTCATCCACGTATAAAACGAGGAATACTACAGTTCTCGTTACAAATCTACTATAGATGCATGGTTCATCTGGATTTTTGATAAAGCCAAATTCCTTGACTGTCTCATCAAAACAGATGTTCCAACTCCGCGATGCCTGCTTTAGTCCATAAATGGACTTAAGCAACTTGTACACCTTTCTGCTGCTCCCACTCTGAATGAAACCCTCTGGCTGGTCCATATAGACACACTCCTCTAAATTTCCATTTAGAAAAGCGGTTTTTACGTCCACCTGCCAAATCTCATAATCGTGGAAAGTAGCAATGGCAAGAAGGATCCGAATGGATTTCAGCATAGCCACTGGAGAAAAGGTTTCGTCATAGTCCAAACCAGGTCTTTGACGAAAACCCTTTGCAACAAGTCTAGCTTTATAGGTCTCAACCTGTCCATCTACACCAATCTTCCTTTTGAAGATCCACTTGCATCCTACGGGTTTTACCCCGTCTGGAGCAATGTCCAACGTCCATACTTTGTTGGTGTACATGGACTCCATTTCGGTCCGCATTGCATCCAGCCATTTTACCGAGTCAACGCTCTGAACGGCCTGCTGGAAGCTAGTAGGCTCATCATAATCTATGATGCAATCCTCTCTATCCCCGTCTATGAGAAAACCATAGTATCTCTCGGGCGGATGAGACTGCCTACTACTCCTGCGGAGCGGCACAGGAATGTCCTGTTCTTTTGAAACAACTGGTTCTTCCACACTGGGATGAGAAGCGCATATGCTAGTCTACTACGGAGTATCGATGCCCTGTCTCGACAGTCCTGCGACTAGGGACCTGTATAAGGATGTGCTTATAGATTACCCAGCCCCCACTAGTGTGACTGCCATCACAACGCTGGTAATCAAGCAAAGATCCTAAGGGCTCCACTAATGTGTATAGGTGATATACTAAAATAAACATATGTACACATTGAAGTAGAAACAAACCAAGTAGCATACTACTATATTGAGCAAGATTGTTTATACAAGGTGAATATCCCAAGCTTCCATTAAGTAATATACAAACCAGTATGATACAGTAATGGCCTCTAGGGCATATACACTAACAGTATATACCTTTTTGTATATATTTGTGAATATTCTTTTCCATTTTTACTATTTTTCTTTTCTCTAAAAACATTAAAAAAAATAAATTTTTGTATATCTAACCGACAATTTTGACCCTTCAATGATCTCTTCATGCAATGACAGTGAGGACACTGTCCAGTTTAAGTTTGGGGGTACGCTCGGTACGCACTTCTAACCTTCGCATTCATATGTATATTTTGCATCTGCATTCTAAAAAAATCCATAAAAATCAGAAAATTTTCTAAAAACATAAAACTTTTCTGTCAAGTTAGCTAGTGGGAGAACGCTGATTCAACATTTCGACGGTTTTGTTTGATAAGATAAGAATAACAAAATCTTATTTTTAGATTTTGAAAACCTGAAAGATAACTCTCCGTCGAAGTTAACTATAGCTGATATACGTCTTTACATCACACTGCACGTGTCGTGAGTTTTGGAAATTAGATGACAAGTCTATTATGTCTAAAAACTTTTAAATGGATAAATGATTTTCTGAGGATCAAATAGGTTTGTTCTGAAATAAGTAATATCAAGAATAGTTTATGAAGTGAAGTGAATATGAAGGAATGTTATTGATACCTTAATTGGAACTAAGTCTGAAAAATAACCCATCTGGAACTTGATTGGAATGATTACACACCGAACCCACTAAATACGTCTTTTATCTAAAAAAATAATTGAACTGCCGGTTATATCTCCGTTCGTGTTGAATCATCACGATTTTTCACGCTAAATTGTCTTTTGTTTTTGGACCTAGGTAACTTGAGTAATTAAGTCTGCTGGGGTGTCTCTACACCTAATGCCCTAAAACCAACTGGTTTGGGTGCATTGGCCCAAAGCTAGTTAAGAAGCCTAGAAAGTCCAGATTAAAACAAAGTCAAGCAAGTGTTCTCTCCGAGTTAAAATTCCTAACGGTTCTTTGTGTGAGAATAATCTTGACAAAAGACTGGTTTTTATAAAAAATATTTCTAGCGAAGATATGAAGGTTTTATTCTATGATAAAGACTATTGCACGTTCACAGAGGTGTGTATGAAATGAAAACAAGAAAAAGGTGGAGTGAAAAATAAGACCTAGTTTCCTGTTAAGGAAGATAGAAATTCTGAAGTTGAAACCTTACTGGAAAACGAAACTTGAAAAATACTTAACTCTTTATAAAACTTATGTGATCCTTTTAAAATTGTTATCTGGGCTTTATTGTTTGACATGATGACTTTAACCGATCTTTCTGGAACTTAACAACACTATTTGCACTGCACGTAAAGACATATAAAATCTTAAGTTAAATAAGAAGCGAGGTGTGAAAAATAAGGTTCGATAGTCTATACTTAGGATAATAGAATTGTTATTTTCTGAAACAAAACTATAGGGTTTGAATCATAGTTATTTTGCAAAACTAGCTTGACCGGATTTTGTGGGTAGTATCCGCTGAAAACCCTCAGGAGACAACACTCCTCCTACTAGGGACACCTAGAGGTTTAACGGCTTGTTGCACATGCTCAGTGCAGTCGTGTTCCCTGTGAAAGTGAGGTTAGGATTTTTTGTGAATAAATTGGCTTTGCTCGGACGAGCAAATGATAAGTTTGGGGGTATTTGTTCATATCAAATTTTTGCATTTTTATACCGCCCAATTTTTATCACATTGCTTATCGGTAGGTACTCTTGAGCCGTGTTTGCTAGTCAATTGTAGGATACATGTTCTCAGCTCTAAACAGTGAAATTCATGGAAAAGCACGACAAATTCCGGATTACTGCCAACCACAGATAAAACACGGGTCTCCGCTCTCTATCCGTATGTTGCCACACACCAGTTTAAGGGACAAAATGGCAAATCGATGTCATTTTCTTGCATAAAGCTCAATGTCAACACAAGATCCAACATATCTACGCGGAGCTTAAGGAAATCATGGCAAAAGATCCACATCACATCACCTTTTGATCTACTGAAATTCTGGAAGAAATATGAAGAGCTTCTGAGAAAAGTACTATACCACACTGTAGAGGACTACAAACCAGGGAAGGCCACAAAATCGTGTGACCTAACTCCTCTAGACGGCCGTGGTTCCGCGGCATAAGCGCGCTTAGGACGCGGAACCGCGGCCATACTGGCTCAGTGGACGATCATCTATTGGGGGCAGATTGGTAATTTCATATATGGCCTGAAAGTGGCCCTAGAGTTTCTGTTTCCTGCCTATAAATAGTCCAGAACTTGCCAAAGCCAAGGTGTGCTTATTCTTGTATTTAGATTTTAGAATACATGTTGTTCTTCTTCCTCTTCTCATCTCTTCTCCATTAAAACCTTGTAGTGAGCTTTTGTGAGTGAAGTGATGAATAAAGAGTTCTTTTTGGTACCATGCTTGCCTTATTGTTAATTATAATTGCTTGTATTTTTCATTTGCTAATCTAGTTGTTGTTATTTGTTGTTTGTTTGTTTCTTGTTCTCTTTTTCTTTATCCTTAAACAACAATGATGCTTAAGCTTGATCCTTGCCAAAGCGAGGTCTCAAATAGCTAGTTGTAATCTTCTGACCTCTTTCTTTCTATCTTCCTCATTTGTTTTATTTTCCTTTTTCTTGTAATGGGTGAGTAGTTTTTCTCACTTGTTAGGGTAGGATAAGGAAAGTTTGAGAGAAGGAAATCTCTCTTTTCTTGCCCAACATCTTAATTCGGACTCCCGTTAATTGAACCATAATCCTCTCCCTACGGCACCCTATCCTACATGATAGCGGTGATTCCTTAGTGAGACCGGTTGTGATTGAATTAGCCGGAGGTTAAGGCTAAGAGCTAAGAACGGACGGACAAGCACCAAAAGGAAGAACTTAAGCGTTGGAAAGCCTAGCTTATACTGGCAAGTTCCTTCCTAGTCGTGCTAATCCCGTTGTTGCCGATTACCGTAACACCGATATTAAGAGTGGCAACGAAAGAAGTGAGCGACTCCTAACTCAAACTAACCTAATCCTAACCCTAACAAGCTCTCTTTATATATCATTTTAGCATATAGTTAATCTAAAAACAAACCTGGATATTTGGACTTAACTCGTTAAAGCACATAGAAAAAGATTCCTATCTCCCTGCGGACGACCCGTACTCAACCGGCTAGCTACATGCGAAACCATCTTGATTGCGGTAATAAACTTAGCATGCAAAAACACTACCAATCAGTCCCCATGAATCTGGCATGAGTGGCATTGCTTCGCATATTCGAGGAAGTCCTGAATCATCGTGGGCCAGTAGTAGCCCATCCGTTTGATCTTCAACTTCATCTTTGGGCCTGCTTGGTGAGAACCGCAGAGTCCGTCGTGAACTTCCTGAACGACTCTTTTCGCCACTTCAGGTCCCAGACATCTCAACCACAGAGAATCAAACGACCTATTGTATAGAGTATCATTGACGAAGGCAAAAGACAGAGCTCGTTTCATAAGTTGATGTCTTGAGGACGTGTCTTCGGGCGTTTAATGGTATTTGAAGTAGTCTATGAAGACTTCTCTCCAATCCTCGGTAGTTTCCCGATCTTTTATTTGCAGGGTCTTTTGCTTAGTCGCTCCCCTTTCTTCGGATGATTCCGGAGATATTTCCGCTGGGGCGAGCATCCGACGGCTTTGTACCATAATTCTGACGTCATCGAGGTTCTCGTTAGCCAGTTCTTTAGCGAGCTTGGCTAATGCGTCCGCTTTGCTGTTTTCCGCGCGCGGTATGTTTTCCAAAGTGTAGAAGGGAATTTGGGTCAACAGTTGTTGCACCTTTTCGCCGTACTTTACCAACTCTAGTTTGCACGTTTGGTAGTCGCCATTTACTTGGCTAACGACCAGTGGAGAATCTCCATATATGAGGAGGTTTTCAATTCCCATGTCGATGGCGATCTCGAGGCCTGCTATTAAAGCTTCGTATTCGGCTTCATTGTTTGTCCTCGGCTCTGTTAGGGAGAAAGCAAAGCGCATTATCCCTCCTTGTGGAGTTACAAAGATGAGTCCTACCCCCGATTTGATTATAGGGGTACTTTGTGTGCGCTTCTTCATGGAAGATGCTCCATCAAAATAAAGCTCCCATCGGGTATCACCACTGTCGATCGCATCAAACGCATGTTCGTCTGGAAGATCACAATTTAGAGGAGAATCGGCGGGTATCGGATGCTCAGCGAGGAAGTCGGCGATGGCCTGGCCTTTCACTGCCTTGAGAGGTTGATACGTTATCGAAAACTCCATCAAGAGCAGGGCCCATTTAGCGAGTCGCCCCGTCAATATGGCCTTTGACATTAAATATTTAAGAGGGTCCACCTTCGAAATGAGACGGACTTCATGTGCCAACGCATAGTGTCTGAGCTTTGTTATCACGAAGATCAATGCCAGACAGTGTTTTTCAATAGGGGAATATTTTCTTTCTGCCCCCAGTAGAACTCGACTCAAATAATAGAGTGCTCTTTCTTTCCCTTGATGGTTCTCTTGCGCCCATAATGCGCCTAAGGAACCTTCAAGGGCGGTAGTATAAAGAATGAGGGGCTTTCCCTTGACCAGAGCAGCTAACACTGGCGGATTCTGGAGGTACTGCTTGATTCCGTCCAGCGCGTCTTAGCATTTATGGTCCCAGACGAATGGGGTTCCTTTCTTCATCAGGTGGCTGTAAGGACGGCACTTGCCTGAAAGATTGGCTATAAACCGCCGTATATATGCGAGCTTCCCTTGGAGAGACCGCAGCCGTTTGAGAGTCCTTGGCGGAGGCATTTCCATGATCGCCTTGATCTTTGACGGATCTATCTCAATACCTCGGTGTCGGACGATGAATCCCAGGAATTTTCCCGAGGAAACTCCGAATGCGCACTTGAGAGGGTTCATCTTCAAGTTGTATTGTCGAAGGCGTTAAAATACGGTCTTCAGATGCTCTAAATGCTCCTCGTACGATTTGCTTTTAACCACGAGGTCGTCGATATAACATTCGACAATTTCATGTATAAGGTCATCGAATATCTTCGTCATAGCCCTCTGATAGGTGGCACCGGCATTCTTTAAACCGAAGGGCATCACCTTGTAGCAGAATATACCCAAAGGAGTCTTGAAGGCAGTGTGCTTCTGGTCTTCGGGATGCATCTTTATCTGATTATACCCTGACGAGCCGTCCATGAAGGAGAAAACCTCATGAGTGGACGTATTGTCTATCATTAGCTTATGACTGGCACTGGGAAATCGTCTTTCGGGCAAGCTTTATTGAGATCCCGGAAATCCATGCATATGCGCACCGTCCCATTTTTCTTCATCACCGAGATGATGTTGGTGATCCATTCAGGATACTGGACCTCCTGGATGAAGCCAGAATCGATCATCTCCTTGACCTCGGCGTTGATGCTCATCTCAAGCTCGAGCCGCATTCTTCTCGGTGCTTGTTTTATTGGTTTAACATCCGGGGATATCGCCAATTTATGCACAACAATTTCTGGATCTAGTCCTGGTATTTCGGAATAGTTCCATGCGAAGCAATCTTTATGCTGCATAAGCAGGTATTTTAATGAAGCCACCCTCTCTTCAGACAGCAGCTCACTAATGAATGTCGGTCGCGGGTCATTCGACGTTCCCAACTCAATTTTCTTGAGGTTATCCGCAGTGGTATGTATTCCATCCTCCAGCTCTTTCAGTGCTGGTGGAAATTCTGAGATCACCTCATCGTCGCTGTTTTCGAAGCACTAGGGAAGGTCATCCATGTTCTCGGGCTCTTCTTTTGATATTGTTATCATATGACAAGTACGAATTCGCTTCCAAGCCCAATGTGGAACTGGTTCTGCTCTCGTGGCTTCGGGTTCGTGCTTCTGTGGCGGTGTTACCCTCCAGTTGTCAGACAGAGCGAACTTGCCAAGCTGATACTGATCTTCGACACAATTCTTGAAGGTGAAGCAGTCTTCGAGAGGATGCCCTATCACTCGGTGATAAAAGCAATAATCTGGGTGTGAGACTTCGCCTGCTTGTTCGGGGTGTTTAGACTCCAGCAGTGTAAGCATCTGATGTTTTAGAGCGAGGTCAAATATTTTCTTCGTCTTGTCCCGAGGAAAAGAATACGCTCGACCCATTTTTCTTATGAGGGATAGATCGGAACCGCTCTATTCCCGCTTGCGTGGCTTCTGTTAGTTATATGTATGCCCTAGAGGCCATTACTGTACATTGGATGTATATTGTAGTGGATGCCGGGACATATATAGGGAGGACTTTCTTGCTCGACATGATAGTATGCTATTTGGTTACTCTTTACCTTAACGTGTATACTGATTGTCTCTCTGTTACATGTTGGTAAAGCCCTTAGGATGTGTACTTGACTACCTGGACTATGATGCGGATCATACTAGTGGGGACATGGTAGTCCATAAGTACATCCTTGAAAGTCCCTAGTCGTGGGTGTATCGAGACGGGGCATCGATATACCAGAGTAGACTAGCGTATACCTTCTCGACCCATATAAATGGGCGATGGATGATCCCATATCCATCGGTGTTTGACATCAGAGATGATATACGGGTGCTCAGTAGAGACTGGGTACACTGGACGGACTCGCCGAGAACTCCCAGATGGTATTATACCTGACGTCAGATGGCAGTTCTCTGGTGACACTGGTACAGAGTAGTCTGTTGACCCGAAATCGTCATAGAGTCTTAAGTGGTTCCCACTGTGCTTTGATTTCCATCTTACCACGTCCAAGAGGGCGTGCAAAACGGTGGTTTTTGGGTACAGTCCCGAATCACATGGAGGCAATGAGCGATAGGAGGGGATTCGTCTCTCCCGGTATAGGGGGTTGATGTTGCGCTGTGTTCGATTGGCTATAACAGGAAATCCCTCGCCAGGGTTGCTGAGATTTACTGGTAAGTGTTACCAGTAGTTTCTCGAATTGTTATAGACCTCATATCGACACGACTTATCGAGCTATTGGGGTCTGACGTTTACCACCCCTAGGCGAAATATGCGACATATCAGACGATCAGACCGGACTGTACGGTAGTGTTACTGGTTAGATTCACTGGAGTGTGAGCGGGCTTGCTCGTCGATCTTCAGATCGCTCAATACCCGGGTGGCCGTTACGTTTAGCAGACCGCTTGCGGCTTGTGGGTGCTTGATATGATCATCATCTGCTGCCGGCGTATTGACGAGTCTTTAGAGTCCTACACAGAGGTTTCCTGGCTCAAGCGAAACGAAATAGGAGCGCATATGAGATATGTGCGGGACCGAGAATAATGCGTGTATGTGATACCGTATTTCATTCTCGCGATGAATGTATCGAATGGTTGTATGCGATATAACCTAGTTATCGATTCAAGCGTTGATTCGATAAGCCGATACATTGTATACTAGTCGGTTGTGTGCGACATGACCGGATCATTGAATCAAGTGTTGATTTAATGATTTAATGTATAATTATATATTTGATATATTACTTTGCATTAACTAGTATCGGTTCACTTTAAATGGATTTTCTCACTCGGATGTGCGCATTGCATATGCGATATGATTTTGTGCACTTGTTTGTATCATGGTTGATGATGCATGCCTACTTAGTTAAGTGCAAAGAATTAAACCATGGTTAACTAAATGATTAGGGTTTTATTTTCTTAAATTATTCATTTATTCCTTTTTGGAAATTATTTTGCATAAGAAGAATTGGTGGCTTTCTTTTATTCTTTCATGAACTTTCATGAATTTTTGACTTTGTCACCAATTTTGTCTCATGCTTAACCCTAACCATTTCTTTTAACCATGATTGATTCTCTACACCTAACCATGGTTCTAATATGATAAGTATTCATTTCTTTTCCAATTTTAAATAACTTATCATAACAATTAGCTTCTTCTTCTTCATCTTCTTCAAGGAAGAAAGCAAGCTCCATCAATGGTGATTGATGGAAATGAGTGAGAAATCCAATTCTAAAGTCTACCCACTTTCTATTTCTTCATCCTCTACCTCTTGCCAAGTAGTAGAGTGTGTTTTCTTCACAAGTTTCTTGACTTGGTGAAGTCAGAGCTTGATTTAGCGATGCCTCGACGTAGATCATCTTCGGCATGGACATCGATGACCTAGCCCGTCCATTCTCCGATGAAACCGACGCTAGAGCCCGGGACTTGTTATGGACAGTGAGGAGACTTCATTGCGGAGCTATGGAGGTGGACAAACGGATCTACAAAGGTTGTATTTCCCTATTCCCTTAGTTAATTGTTAACTAGTTCATTTATCACCTAGACATCTAGCTAACGATCCGTAGTCTAGGGTTTCTCGGCACCATATTTTTGAAATTGGCATGTTTGATGTCTTGTGAGACCTCCTTAGGGTGCCTAGGAACCTTTCACTGGTATCAGAGCCTAGCTAGAGCCTTAGGCGAAGTCTAGACGGAATTTGAAGTCCGAACGACCCGAAAACCCAACCCTAAATATGCTCTCTGTACATTTTTTAATTTCTGGGATTTTTCCAGATTAAAAATTGCCAAAAAATTCAGCAGGGAAACCTAAGAGTTACTGTGAAGCACGTGGCTCTATATCGACCAATGAGCTGCGGAACCGCGGCCCCACCCTGGGTTTCGTGGCGGTTCCGCGGCCATGTTGGTGATTTAGAACACGTGTCTTGCACAGTAATTCTTGTGTAACAGTGCTGAGTCTTGTGGAAATTTTTATATTTTATTCAAGAGTTGAATTTTCTGGAGTTGTTTTGGGGATTCGGTGTTTTGATCGGAGTATCAAATTTTGTCTGTTTGGCTTTCCGGATAAATTTTAGAATATGTTAAAAAGTTCGACCGGATATAAATACCCAATTTTTCCCCTGCCGGGAAATTTCCAAGTGTTGGATTTTTCCGTAGTTTAACGACGTTCTAAGTAGTGCAAGTAACGCGATGGACCTTCTAGAAGACAACAAACCTTAACTCGATTATGTGACCGTCTTGAACTGCCCTTTGAACCTTAGGGTTTGGGGCAGTACGGCGTGCCACATGTGAGGCGTTGGCTTGACCCTTCTACGGCTGGACCGTTGGTACTGAGGCACGAACGGAATGTTGTTAGACTTGTTTCATGTGTTGATCTGTATCGGGAAAACTTGGGTGTTCGAATGTTCAATCGGAAAGTTTAACATTTTCTAATTATCTGGAATGTGATACAATAATTGGAATTAATAAAAGTTATGTGATAACTGAATGAATGTTATAAACATAGCACTTTAGTCTCACTTGATCGGTTGCCACGGAATTTTGATGCGATCAAAAGTCCGTCGCAATCACGTAGCGTACGCGGATACTCGCCGGGTAAACTTAATAGACAGCCTCGCTCCATAGCCCCGACCAAGTGACTGTAGGAGAACCCCATCGCCGAAAGCATCCGTCCGGGTGCTCGCGGTAACGGTGTTCCGCCTTGGTGCACTTCGTCGACGGTATCGGGGGTGCGGCCGCCTACTAAAGTTTACGACGAGCATTCGATCAGTATTTCGGGAATCTTGTTGAATTGCCCGACTTGATATTGAAAAGAGTTTTCGATAATGAGACTAAAATGCGGGGTTTATAATTGTTAGGCATGCGATGTCTAAGTAATTCATTTGGTCAGGCATGCGATGTCTGAGGTGGTTGCGGATTCCAACTGTTGTAGTTTTACACTTTCTTTTCTGTGACCGTAAGTGTAATATGTGATATCGCCGGTTTCGTTGCTATATGTCAACGACAATTGGGATGCGCATGTTTACTTACGTTGATGACATGTGATGTTATGTGTTGCTGGATATGTTATATTGGATCGTCGTGTTTGAATAGCCGGGGGTTTTTTTGTTGGATATATGTATGCCCTAGAGGCCATTATGAGATAGTGTATATATATATATATATATATATATATATATATTCGGGGGACAGTCTTGCTCAAAATGATAGTATGCTATCTGGTTTTACTTTATCATATGTTCACTTGATCATGTTTATATTCATTTGGTACATGTTGATGAAGCCCTAAGGATATTGGCTTAACTACTGGAATTATGATGCGGATCATACTAGTGGGACATCTGTAGTTTATAAGCATATCCTTGAAATGTTCCTAGTCGTAGGTATATCGAGACAGGGCATCGATATTCCAGCTTAGACTAGCGTATACCATTCTTGTTCCATATGATGGGCGATGGATGATCTCATATCCGTCTGGTGTGATGACACCGAAGATAGTATACGGGTGCTCAGTGAGACTGGGTACACTGAACGGACTCACCGAGAACTCCTATATGGTATTATATCATACGTCGGATAGCAGTTCTCAGGTGACACTGATACAGGTTAGTCTGTAGACCCGAGATCGTCATAGAGTCTTGTGTGTCCTCCCACTGTACTTTGATCTCCATCCTACTGCGGCTCTACTGAGTCGTACAAACAGGTGGATTTTGGATATAGTCTCGAGGCATGTGGCCCGTATGTGTTTGCTGGTGTTACTGGTATTTTTAGAATCTGCTCAGGTGTTGAGCTTTCAGAGCAGTTTCTGGTTGTCTAAATCGTTTGATCGGATGTTTCAACGTCGCTTAGTTTAATAGTAGTATGTGTTACAATAATTGAAATCTACAAATTTGTTTGTTGCGTGTAAATCTAGCAGTTCGGTCTCGGGATTAACGGAAATCTTGTTGAATTATCCGGTTTGTTTTGAAAAGGTGTTTTCTTGAATGAGACCCAAATGCGAGCTTTACATTGTTTAGGCATGAAATCTTGTATATGTGATATTCCGGATTTTTGTTGTCTAAAGGCGGTTAAAGATTTCAATTGTTGTATTTTTCCATTTTATTTCTCTGTGTGGATGAGATGTGAAATGCAGGATTGTCACAATGAATAGCCGGGGGTTTTCTTTTTATGTGAGATGAGAGTATTCTTTCAATTCATGTAATATTAATTTGTATGTAATATTCTTTTATTTGGGGCACTTCCGGGATGAGGTTGTTGTCACCAGTGTTGTATATTATTTACTTTTCCGCATTAGGACAGACCCAAGGAGGAGGGCACAAGTGACCGGGTTCTTGGGTTCAGTGGGAGGCCATCTCGAGGAGTCGAGACCGGGTCTTCTAAACTCCAGAATTGGCAGGGTCGCTTGCCGCTCTCGTAGGGGTCTAAGGGTGTGGGCTTTGGCTATTTACTGCGACCGTGGAATCCGTATTTTTATTGCTGGCTAAATATAAAATACGGACCTCCTAGATATCCTTTATGTGCTTCTGCTGTTTTCATTATCTGATGTGATCTTTTAATGCATGTCTGAGACGAATGAAATTTTATATATGATATATTTTAAACGTTACTTATGTTTTACACCCGCACTAGCCCCGTCCCGGTATGCCGTTAGTTAAGTAACCTAACGGTGCATATCAGGACACTGTGACGAATGCGAGTGGCATAAGTGTACGTTATATTTTCGTTTCTCTCTGTAATGTCTTAGGATTTAAATGATGGGACTACATTAATGAGATTAATGTAAAAGATAAATGAACCTAAAAAGGATATTGTAGAATCAAGATTTGAAACACACTCGGCTTTTTTTTTCTTTCAAAAAGCAAGTTTCTAAATGCGGAGCTTAAGCCACTCCTTTTTAAAACCCCATTAGATTCTACAATGATATCAAGTTCAAAGCGTCAAAAGTTTTCTTAAAAACTATCCGCCACCCTCCGTCATTTTAGGAAGCAGAGTACTTAGTATTCGTGCTGCGTATTTTGACTTTAGTTAAGGCGCAGTGAACGGTAGCTGAGTGATGTCTTCCTACCTTGCATATGATGCAGATTAGTTAGGACATTCATATGATTATGTTGACTTTAGTTAAGGGTCATATGAGTGGGTTTAGTTAATCACGAAATAACGGGAAGAACTTGACTAGTACTTATGATATGTTGACTTTAGTTAAGATCATAAGTACTAGGGGTAAAAATGATATCGGGAATTTCAAGAGTTGAAAATTACAATGAGATTGTATACCTACTATATGATAATAGGATCCTGATCCCACTGCGAGCAAATGTTGCTCCCGGGAGAATTTTGCACTTTACAATTAGCTGACTCGGTAGGTGTCTAGAAAGGTGCTAAATGGGGCTACGCCTCTGGGAAGACGAGGTTTACTTTAATTAGGTCCGTGCGAAAGCACGGGGAACCTCCCTCAAGTACCGGCACTGGCCTGGCTGAGAGGTTGGCGAAGTTGTAGAATGTAATTAATCCCAGCTAGTTTTCTTTTTAAAAGGTTTTAAAGAAAATTTGATAAAAACAGTGGGAGACATCGATTAGACAAGATAATAACCAATCTGATCTTTGCAAGAGCATTCGCTAAGTGTATTCTTTTCTCTCTCTTAATGGCAGATACCCATGACAGGACTTAAGCTTCTATTAGATAAAAACAAGCTGAACGGGACCAACTATAAAGACTGGCTGAGGAATTTAAACATAGCCTTGACTTATGATAAAGTATCATATGTCCTTACAGCTCCAGCCTTGTCCCCCCTAGGTCCTAAACCTTCAGTTGCGGATATAGAAGTCCACAAGACTTGGGACGCTGACTGTGCCACGGCAAAATGCCTCGCGCTTGCATCGATGGATAACACACATCAGAAGCAGCACGAGAATATGGACGTACAAGCCATATTCCTCCATACAAAAGAGTTGTATGGAGAGCAATCCCGCGTATTACGATACGAAGCGTCTAAGAAATTGTTTCAGATGCGCATGACCGCTGGCACAGCAGTAGGAGACCATGTTCTGAAAATGATAGCTCTCATAGAAGAGCTTGAGGACCTTGGGTGGACAATGGACAATGAACAGTATACAGATATTATTCTACAGTCTCTCCCTTCCACCTTTGCTCAGTTCATCGTTAACTTCAACATGCATAACATGGAGAAGGAACTGCCTGAACTCCTTAATATGTTAAGGAGTACAGAGAGCACACTGAAGTCAGTGAAGACTCCCGTTATGTCTGTTGGGTAATCCTCCCCATCTTACCGAAAGGCTAAGGCCAAGGGAAAGATGAAGAAGAAACCCACCAAACCTAAGGGTGGAGTCAAAAAGGTGAAGGGAAAAGGCAAGTCCAAGGTTGGGGCATCAGAGAAAGGTGAATGTTTCCATTGCAAGAAGACGGGACACTGGAAGAGGAACTGTATTGAGTACCTGGCACTCAAGAAGAAGCATGTTGATGCTTCAGCTTCAGGTGTGTTCGTAATTGAAAACTGTTTTTCTATTAATTCTGCTTCCTGGGTATTGGATACCGGTTCGGGTTCTCATATTTGCAATTCTGTGCAGGCGTTGAGAAATAGCAGAGTTCTGAAGACAGGTGATCATACTCTCCAAGTTGGAAATGGTTCCAATGTAAATGCAGTTTCAGTAGGAGAGTATCACCTAGGTTTGCCTTCGGGTTGTATATTGGTTTTGAACCCGTGTTATTTTGTACCAAGTATGCTTTGTAATATTATATCTGTTTCCTTGTTAGACAATGAAGGGTATCATTTTGCTGTACAACACAATGTTATGAACATTAGACTGAATCAAGAGTTGATTGGTTGTGGTACATTAAATAACGGGATATACGTCCTTAATCAACACACAGTTTTCAACGTACAACACAAAAATAAAAGAAAATTTTCAGAAATAAATGAAGCTTTTCTTTGGCATTGTAGACTTGGTCATATTAATGAAACAAGACTAAACAAGCTTCATAAAGATGGATATTTAAATTCATTTGAGTATAAATCTTATGCAACTTGCCAGTCTTGTATCAAAGGTAAAATGACCAAAACCCCGTTTACAGGACACGGAGAAAGAGCTACTGAGCTCCTAGGCCTCATACATAGTGATGTATGCGGACCAATGTCTACACATGCAAGAGGCGGTTTTTCATACTTCATAACTTTTACTGATGATTTCTCAAGATTTGGTCATGTATATTTGATAAAACATAAATCTGAAGCTTTCGAGAAATTCAAGGAGTATAAACATGAAGTAGAAAACCAAACAGGAAAGAGTATCAAGATACTTCGATCGGATCGAGGTGGAGAGTACTTAAGTACTGAGTTCTTAGACTTCCTAAAAGAGAATGGGATTCTCTCTCAGCGCACTCCACCTTACACACCACAGCACAACGGTGTGTCAGAACGAAGGAACCGTACCCTATTAGATATGGTACGATCCATGATGAGTGATGCTGAGTTACCTCTCTCGTTTTGGGGGCATGCATTGGAAACAGCAGCTTTTCTGTTAAACAAAGTTCCAACCAAGACCGTGTCTACCACTCCATATGAGATATAGCATGGGAAGAAACCATCTCTTAGAAGAGTTAAGATTTGGGGTTGTCCGGCTTTTGTTAAAAAGCAGAATCCAGACAAACTCGAGACACGATCAGTCAAATGTATATTTGTAGGATATCCTAAACATTCGTTTGGGTATCTTTTTTACCACAAAGAGGAACAAAAAGTGTTTGTTTCTCAGTATGCCACCTTTTTAGAAGATGAGATTTTTTCAAACAATACAAATGGCAATGTGGTAGATCTAGAAGAAGTTCTAGAAACACAAGTTACAAATGACAACTTGGCTGAACCTGAAGTCATAACAGAATCTAATGAACCTCAGCCACTCCGAAGATCTGGCAGGATTTCTCGCCCACCGGAGAGATTCTACGGTTTTCTCATTGATGGTGATAGAGAAGACTGCATCATGGATGATGATGATCCTTCCAGTTTTCATCAGGCTATCACGAGTGGTGACTCTGTGAATTGGCTGGATGCCATGAGATCCGAAATGGAGTCCATGTACACCAACAAAGTATGGACTTTGGAAGATGTACCCTCCGGGATAAAACCTGTGGGATGCAAATGGATCTTTAAAAGAAAGATCGGTGTAGATGGACAGGTAGAGACCTATAAGGCAAGGTTGGTAGCGAAAGGTTTTCGTCAAAGACCAGGTTTGGACTATGACGAGACTTTCTCTCCGGTAGCCATGCTTAAATCCATTCGGATCCTACTTGCTATTGCTGCTCACTACGACTATGAAATCTGGCAGATGGATGTTAAAACTGCATTCCTAAATGGTGATTTAGAGGAATGCGTTTATATGGATCAACCAGAGGGATTCATTGATAGTAGGAGCAGCGGTAAAGCATGTAAGCTACTTAAATCCATTTATGAATTAAAGCAGGCATCACGGAGTTGGAACATCTGTTTTGATGATGTTATCAAAGAGTTTAATTTCATCAAAAATCCAGATGAACCTTGTGTTTATAAGAAGACTGTAGGAAGAAATGTCGCAATCCTCGTATTGTACGTAGATGACATACTTCTGATAGGAAATGACATTCTTATGCTACAGTCGGTCAAATCATTCTTATCACAAAGGTTCTCCATGAAGGACCTGGGAGATGCCACATACATATTGGGTATACGGATCTATAGGGATAGATCCAAATGGTTATTGGGATTGTCCCAAACCAAGTACATAAACACCATCCTAAAGAGATTTAGTATGGAAGACTCCAAGCGGGGTGCCTTACCCGCTTGCCATGGAGTCACTCTCTCAAAAGACGATTGCCCAAAGTCTGATATAGAGAGAGCTCGCATGAGCATTATTCCCTATGCTTCGGCAGTAGGATCGATAATGTATGCGATGTTATGTACATGCCCTGATGTTGCTTATGCACTTAGTGTAGTAAGCAGGTATCAATCTAACCCAGGGAAGAATCACTGGATTGCTGTAAAGAACATTCTTAAGTACTTGTGAAGAACTAAAGAATTGTTCTTAGTGTATGGTAATGGGGATCTTCAAATGGAGGCCTTTACCGATTCGAGCTTCCAGAGTGACAAGGATGACAGCAAGTCTATCTCAGGGTTTGCATTTACCCTCAATGGAGGGACGGTGAATTGGAAGAGTTCCAAGCAGGATACCGTTGCAGACTCAACGATGGAAGCTGAATATATTGCTGCAAATGATGCTGCCAAGGAAGCCGTCTGGATGAGAAAATTCATCGCGGAGCTAGGAGTAGTTCCAACCATTATTGAACCAATACCTCTGTATTGTGACAATAATGGGGCTATGGCGTTGGCCAAAGAGCCCAGGTCCCATCAAAAGTCCAGACACATCCTGAGGCGATATCATGTGATCCGGGAGATAGTAGATCGCCGCGAGATCGAGAATAAGAGAGTAGACACAAAGAACAACGTTGCGGATCCATTCACCAAGGCCCTCCCTCAGCCGCAGCATGAGCGACTTTTTGAGATGTTAGGTATGAGATATGCCAATAACTGGCCTTAGTGCAAGTGGGAGATTGTTGGATATATGTATGCCCTAGAGGCCATTATGAGATAGTGTATGTACTGATATGTATATATATATATATATATTCGGGGGACAGTCTTGCTCAAAATGATAGTATGCTATCTGGTTTTACTTTATCATATGTTCACTTGATCATGTTTATATTCATTTGGTACATGTTGATGAAGCCCTAAGGATATTGGCTTAACTACTGGAATTATGATGCGGATCATACTAGTGGGACATCTGTAGTTTATAAGTATATTCTTGAAATGTTCCTAGTCGTAGGTATATCGAGACAGGGCATCGATATTCCAGCTTAGACTAGCGTATACCATTCTTGTTCCATATGATGGGCGATGGATGATCCCATATCCGTCTGGTGTGATGACACCGAAGATAGTATACGGGTGCTCAGTGAGACTGGGTACACTGAACGGACTCACCGAGAACTCCTATATGGTATTATATCATACGTCGGATAGCAGTTCTCAGGTGACACTGATACAGGTTAGTCTGTAGACCCGAGATCGTCATAGAGTCTTGTGTGTCCTCCCACTGTACTTTGATCTCCACCCTACTGCGGCTCTACTGAGTCGTACAACCAAGTGGATTTTGGGTATAGTCTCGAGGCATGTGGAGGCAGTGAGCGATAGGAGGGGTTTCGTCTTTCCCGGTATTGGGGGTTGATGCTGTGCTGTGCACGATTGGCTATAACGGGAAGTCCCTGGCCAGGGCTGCTGAGATATTACTGATAAGTGTTATCAGTAAGTTTCTCGATCTGTTATAGGCCATATACCGGCATGACTTATTGAGTTATTGGGGTCGACGATTCCATCCCTAGACTCGATATGCAGCATATCTGACGAAGAGACCGGACTGTACGGTTAGTGTTGCCAGATGGATTGACAGGAGTTTTGACGGTTCGCTTGTTCTTATTCTGATCGCTCAATACCCGGGTGACCGTTACGTTTAGCTGACCGCTTGCGGCTTGTAGGTGTTTGATATGATCATCATCTACTGCTGGCGTATTGACGAGTCTTAGAGTCCCACATAGAAGTTTCTCGGCTCTGGCGAAACGAAGTGGTGCACATATGAGATATGCGCGGAGCCTCGATTAAATACTAGTATATGATACTGTATTTTAATCGGGCATTTAATATTAGTCGGGTCATATGAGATATGATGGATTTATTAAATCAAGTGTTGATTTAATATTGGCTTTTATATTATTTATTTAAAACCTTTTCTTCTTATGGATACATGGATGTATATGTACATGATGATGTGCACAAATACATACATACATGAAATGTATCATGGTTGATGATACAAAGAGGAAGGCAATATAAGAATCATACTGTAGATAAGATAATGTTTGGATTTTTCATTAAAGATTAAAGGCAAAAGAAATGGTTAATGAGTCATTGCTTCCACACTCATCTACACATTTCTTTAACTCAACCATAGTTTCCATTCCTTTTGACCTTATATGAAATATCTAGATTTTTTTCTACTATGGTTAAAGTTATGATAAGATCTCTCTCTCTCTCTCTCATTTTTCTTTTTACATTATCATTATCTTAGAAAAAGAAAAGAGTGAGACTTCTTCTTCTTCCTCAAACTCTATCTCTCTTTTAATGGTTAAAAAGAGTTGGAAAAAGAAAAGAAAACGTAATAAATAAGAATAGCAACCACTTCATCATCTTACACAACCTTAGCCATCTTGTGTAGGGTGTTGTGCTTCAAGGATTTCCAAAGATCGTAGGAAGCATCAAGCTTAGGGCAAAGTGCTTCGGGTGGATCGTCGTGGACGAGGAGTTGATCAAGTGAACCTTTGCAAAGCCTAGGTGTCTTCCAAAGTGAACTACAAAGGTTGTAGTTTCAACACTTAGCATAACATAAACTTTATTTGTTGATACTATTAATAGTTACTTCATAAATTCTAGTTCGATTCTTTGTATAGTTTGCTTAGCACCTCAAAAATTTTATTGTTATAGCATGTATGATGCTTCTAAACCCTTATAGAGGTGCAAGGAAACCCTACATTTTTATGTGAGATGAGTGTTTTTCATTTGCATTCATGTAAAAACTTGTATGTAATATTCTTTTATTGGGGCGCTTCCAGGTTGCGGAAGTTGTCACCGTTTGTATATTATTTACTTTTCCGCACTAGGATAGACCCAAGGAGGAGGGCACAAGTAACCGGGTTTTGGAGTCCAGTGGGAGATCAACTCGAGGAGTCGAGTCCGGGTCTCCTAACTCTAGAATTGGTAGGGTTGCTTGCCGCTCTCGTAGGGGTCTAGGGGTGTGGGTTTGGCTATTCATCACGACCGTGGAATCCGTGTTTTATACTGGCTCGTATTGAAAACACGGACGTCCTAGTATATCCAATATTTCATATGATTCTTCTGCTGCGATATCTGTGATGTGATCATGTGATGTTCTGTGATAGATACAGTATATAGTATATATGATATATTATATAGACGTTACTTATGTTTTACACCCGCGCTAGCCCTGCCCTGCTCTGTCGTTAGTTACCTAACCTAACGGTGCATGAGGGGACATCGAGGCGAATACGGATGGCATAAGTGTACGTCATATCTATCTGTGATGTTTAGGTATTTAAATGATGGGACTTCATTAATGTGATTAATGAAATAAAAGAAACCTAAGATGTTGTAGAATCGAATTTCAAAATAAAACAGGTAGCTACAGTTCTTGCTTTGCACAGCGGTGTATATGATATATCCTGCACCTTATTCGATAAGGAAAGGACCGAGATCCCTTCACCGGGAGTGACTCCTTTAGCAATAACTGGCAGATGCTACACACTCGGTTTGTCTTTTGATTGCTTTTAAGAGTTCTGCTTTGCACAGTGATATATATGATATATCCCGCACCTCATTCGACGAGGAAAGGACCGACGATCCCTTCACCGGGAGTGACTCCTTTAGCAAAACTAGAAAAGCCTCAAAAGCACTCCATTTTAAAATCATTTGATCCTACAACGATATCAAGTTCATTACGCAATAGGTTTTCAGAAAAACCTGTCGTAGCCCTCCGTCATTTCAGATAAGTTGTATATAGTATTCGTGCTGCATTTGTTGGCTTTCGTCAAGGTGCAGTGTGCGGTAGCTATATGCTGCTTATCTGCTAGCATACGATGCGATTGGATTAGGGTAGTCGTGCGGCTTTGTTGGCTTTCGTCAAGGGTCATGCGGGTGGGTTTAATTCGATCAAGAAATGTACGGGTTAAACTTGACTAGCGGGCTATGGTTTGTTGGCTTTCGTCAAGGTCATAGCACGTTAGGGGCAAAATATTATCGGGAATTTCAAGTGTTGAAATTTGCAATGAGATTGCATACCCTCTATGAGATAGTTGGATCCCGATACCCGCTGCGAGTAAGAGTTACTGCTGGGAGAGTTTTATACATTACAATTAGCCGATCAAGTAGGTGTCTAGAAAGGTGTCAACGGGGTTACGCCTATGGGAAAATGAGGTTTACATTAATTAGGTTCGTGCGAAAGCACGGGGGACCTCCCTCAAAGTACCGACACTGGCCTGGCTGAAAGATTGGCGAACTTGTAGTGTGTAATTAATCCCGGCTAGTCTTTCCTTTTAGGGTTTGAAGGAAGATTTGATAAAAAGCAGTGGGAGCCATCCTGATTAGATAAAAAATAACCAATCTATTCTTGCAAGAGCGCACGCTGAGTGTTTTCTTCTCTCTCTCTCCAGGTAGCGACCATGTCATGCCTTAATCAAGATAATAATACGGATTATTGACCGAACCCGCTTGTTTTACTGAGCTGGGGAACGTTGGTCCCGCTCCAACTTATAATTGTTATAAGACAGAGCAGGAAATTGGGGATACCAGAATTCCCGTGCAGCCCAAACGAAGAGAGTGCATGCTGATGCATCATCTTCGGGTGTGTTCATTATACAGAACTGTTTCTCAGTATCCTCCGTATCCTGGGTATTTGATACCGGATCAGGATCCCAGATATGTAATATGTTACATAGGGCTACAAAAGGGTAGAAAAACTGAGAACGGGTGATAAGTTTCATGAGGCAGAAAACGGGGCAAGAGTTGTAGCCAAGTCTGTCGGTCACTGTCACCCTGTATTACCGATACATTGATTCTGAACGAATGTTATTAAATACCGAACCTAATATACAAAATCATATCACTCCCTTTATTAGTAAAGAAATGATAAAATTTTGTATTGTTGGATAATGTTTTGAACATTTCCTATATCAAAAGTTGATCGGTTCAGGCACGTTATCTAAAAGCATTGAAGTTCTAAATCAAACTACAGTTCTTCGTATACAGAACACACACAAGAGGAAAAGTTCAGAAATGAACGAATCCTTCTTGAGGTATTGTAGACTAGGTCAGATCAATGTGACCCGACTAGCTAGAGTTACATAAAGATGTATATTTAAATTAGTTTGAATTTACATCTTGTGAAACTCGCCAGTCATGTCACAAAGATAAGATGACCATAGCTCTGTTTATTGGAAACAGAGAAAGAGTTAATGAACTCTTGGGACTGATACATGATGATGTATGTAAGGTCTCCTGTCTACACGTGTCAGGACTGATTCTTTGTACTTCATTACATTCTCTGATAATCTCTCGAAATTCAGACATATGTTCCTATTGAAACACAAGTCCGAACCTTTTGAGATATTCACAGAATATAAGCTAGAAGTAGAGAACCAAAATACGGGTATAAGTATTATGTCCTTTGATGTGATCAAGGAGGAGAATACTTGAGCACGGAAATCCTGGACTATTCTAAAGGAGAATGAGATTCTCTCTCAGCATTACTCCTCTGTATACACCATAGCACGATGGTATATCGGGACGGAGCAATAGCACCCTATGTGATATGGTGTGCTCTATGATGAGTACTACTGAGATACCTATTTCCTTTTGGGAGTTATGCACTTGAGAAGCTGCATACCTATTGAATAGGGTTCCAATCAAATCAGTTGCCTACCGCTTCATATGTGATATGGTATGGGAAGAGCCCATGTCTTAAGCCAGTTAAGATTTGGGGTTGTCCGGCCTATGTCTAAAAGCAAAAACCGGACAAGCTCGGGGCAAGGTCAGTTATGTAGAACTGGAAATGTTCCAGCCATACAAACTGCAACTGATGATTTGATAGAACCAAAGGATTCAGTAAATTCCAACGAACCTCAGCCTCTCCGCCGATCTAGTAGGGTTCCTCACCCACCTGAGAGATACTTTGGTTTCTCTATGACAGTGGGAGCGAGGATTACATCATGAGATGATGACCCAACTAGCTTCGAGCTGGCCATCAGGAGTAAGACTCTGTAAGAATGGCTGGATGCTTAGTGATCTGAGATGGAATCCTTATACACCAACAAAGTATGGACTTTAGTTGCAATATCTGAAGGGTTAAATCCCCATCAGGAGCAAGTATATCTTGAGAAGATTACTTGGTGTAAATGGAAAGGTTGAGACTTTCAAAGCTAGACAAGTTAAAGGTTTTCGTCATTGACCAGGCGTGGATAATGATGAAACCTTTTCCCGTACCTATGCTTAAGTCCATCCAGACCCTACTTGCCACGGCTACATACCATAACTACGATATCTGGCGGTTGGGTGCCATGACTGCTTTTCTAAATGATGTTTTAGAAGAGTGCGTCTATAAGTACACAGCCAGAGGGCCTCGTAGACAGTGGGAGCAGCAGAAACGTGTGCAAGATGTTTTATATGATAAAGCAGGCATCGCGGAGTTGGAACGTCTGTTTTGATGTAGTAGTCAAAGAGTTTGACATCATCAAAATGGTAGATGAACCTTGTATATACAAAAAGGTAGTAGGGAGTATGGTGACGATCCTCGTAGAGTACATGGATGACATACTCTTGATAGGGAAGGAGTTTCCTATGCTACGCTCAATCAATTTCCGCTTATCACTATGATTCTCCATATAGGATCAAAATGATACCTCCTAAATCCTGGGTTTTTGGATCTATGAGATAGATCTAAATTGGATGTTAGGATTCTCACTAGTTGTAGTGAGATAGTATCAATTGATCCTGGGGAGAATCACTGGAAGTGTTCCAGGGTGATAAAGACGACTGAATGTCAGTCACAGGCATTGTTTTTACCCTCAGTGGAGGGACGGTATGTTGGAAGAGTTCCAAGTTAGATACTGTGACATACTAGACGATAAAGGCAGGATACATCGCTACTTAAGATGCTACCAAAGAGGCTGTTTGGGTGTATATTGGTTCATGAGATGAACTACGTTCCTACCATTGTGAGACAATGGAGTTGTGGCTTATGCCAAGGAACGTCCGTCCCATCAGTGATCCAGACATATTCTAAGGCAGTGTCACCTGATCATGGAGATGGTTGATCTCCAGGGAGATCGAGGTTAGGAGAGTAGACTCAGAGGATAACACGGCGGATCCACTCACGAAGGCCTATTCCCAGAGAGAGACTTTTATGGGATGGTTGAGTATGAGATACTGCAACCACTGCTACAGATGGCCCTAGTGCAAGTGGGAGATTGTTAGTTATATGTATGCCCTAGAGGCCATTACTGTACATTGGATGTATATTGTAGTGGATGCCGGGACATATATAGGGAGGACTTTCTTGCTCGACATGATAGTATGCTATCTAGTTACTCTTTACCTTAACGTGTATACTGATTGTCTCTCTGTTACATGTTGGTAAAGCCTTTAGGATGTGTACTTGACTACCTGGACTATGATGCGGATCATACTAGTGGGGACATGGTAGTCCATAAGTACATCCTTGAAAGTCCCTAGTCGTGGATGTATCGAGACGGGGCATCGATATACCATAGTAGACTAGCGTATACCTTCTCGACCCATACAGATGGGCGATGGATGATCCCATATCCATCGGTGTTTGACATCAGAGATGATATACGGGTGCTCAGTAGAGACTGGGTACACTGGACGGACTCGCCGAGAACTCCCAGATGGTATTATACCTGACGTCAGATGACAGTTCTCTGGTGACACTTGTACAGAGTAGTCTGTTGACCCGAAATCGTCATAGAGTCTTGTGTGGTTCCCACTGTGCTTTGATTTCCATCTTACCACGTCCAAGAGGGCGTGCAAAATGGTGGTTTTTGGGTATAGTCCCGAATCACATGGAGGTAATGAGCGATAGGAGGGGATTCGTCTCTCCCGGTATAGGGGTTTGATGTTGCGCTGTGTTCGATTGGCTATAACAGGAAATCCCTGGCCAGGGTTGCTGAGGTTTACTGGTAAGTGTTACCAGTAGTTTCTCAAATTTTTATAAATCTCATATCGACACGACTTATCGAGCTATTGGGGTCTGACGTTTACCACCCCTAGGCGAGATATGCGACATATCAGACGATCAGACCGGACTGTACGGTAGTGTTACTGGTTGGATTCACTGGAGTGTGAGCGGGCTTGCTCGTCGATCTTCAGATCGCTCAATACCCGGGTGGCCGTTACGTTTAGCAGACCGCTTGCGGCTTGTGGGTGCTTGATATGATCATCATCTGTTGCCGGCGTATTGACGAGTCTTTAGAGTCCTACACAGAGGTTTCCTGGCTCAAGCGAAACGAAATAGGAGCGCATATGAGATATGTGCGGGACCGAGAATAATGCGTGTATGTGATACCGTATTTCATTCTCGCGATGAATGTATCGAATGGTTGTATGCGATATAACCTAGTTATCGATTCAAGCGTTGATTCGATAAGCCGATACATTGTATACTAGTCGGTTGTGTACGACATGACCGGATCATTGAATCAAGTGTTGATTTAATGATTTAATGTATAATTATATATTTGATATATTATTTTGCATTAACTAGTATCGGTTCACTTTAAATGGATTTTCTCACTCGGATGTGCGCATTGCATATGCGATATGATTTTGTGCACTTGTTTGTATCATGGTTGATGATGCATGCCTACTTGGTTAAGTGCAAAGAATTAAACCATGGTTAACTAAATGATTAGGGTTTTATTTTCTTAAATTATTCATTTATTCCTTTTTGGAAATTATTTTGCATAAGAAGAATTGGTGGCTTTCTTTTATTCTTTCATGAACTTTCATGAATGTTTGACTTTGTCACCAATTTTGTCTCATGCTTAACCCTAACCATTTCTTTTAACCATGATTGATTCTCTACACCTAACCATGGTTCTAATATGATAAGTATTCATTTATTTTCCAATTTTAAATAACTTATCATAACAATTAGCTTCTTCTTCTTCATCTTCTTCAAGGAAGAAAGCAAGCTCCATCAATGGTGATTGATGGAAATGAGTGAGAAATCCAATTCTAAAGTCTACCCACTTCCTATTTCTTCATCCTCTACCTCTTGCCAAGTAGTAGAGTGTGTTTTCTTCACAAATTTCTTGACTTGGTGAAGTCGGAGCTTGATTTAGCGATGCCTCGAAGTAGATCATCTTCGGCATGGACATCGATGACCTAGCCCGTCCATTCTCCGATGAAGCCGACGCTAGAGCCCGGGACTTGTTATGGACAGCGAGGAGACTTCATTGCGGAGCTATGGAGGTGGACAAACTGATCTACAAAGGTTGTATTTCCGTATTCCCTTAGTTAATTGTTAACTAGTTCATTTATCACCTAGACATCTAGCTAACGATCCGTAGTCTAGGGTTTCTCGGCACCATATTTTTGAAATTGGCATGTTTGATGCCTTGTGAGACCTCCTTAGGGTGCCTAGGAACCTTTCAGCTTCTTAGTCCCGCTTTGTTACTGTTGAGCGCCTTTTTCGTATTTCGACTTATTTCTGCCTCTGCGTCGTGCCTTTTTTTATAATAGGTTGACAGGGAGCGGCATTTTCATCTTTCACAGTCTGTTGGGGGAGGCGTTGCGTTTTGGCTTTCTCGTAGATGGTCGTTTCGTGGTTATGATCATCTCGGACTTTTTGGCCAGCTTCCCTTATAAGCTTGTCCAGTTGTTCTTCGAATGACGAACTGGGCATTTTTGCATCAGGAACTTTTACTGGTTCAGGATTAGCATCTTCCCATTGAGCATCCACTTCTTCATCGAAGTCATGCATGACGTAGCAACCGTGGAGTAGCTTTCCTTTCTTGGACCGAATGTATCCAACCCCGATTGTTTCCATTCTCCCATTAGGCAACTTGTGCTGAGTCCCGGGAACGTTCCAGACTCTGTCATAGAATTTGGTTTTTCGAGCGATCTGTTTGAAGGATATCCCCTGGCACTTCAGCAGCCTCTTCAAGCCTTCTGTATAATATCTGGGTAGACGGATGGACTGAAGCATGTCGAGCGTAGGATCTGCACCGTGCCGGATTTCTTTCTCCACTTTGGTTTCTTCAGAGCGGTAGAATAGAATTGCTTTTTCGCCTCTTCTCCTGGGAGGGACATAGAATGTTCGTAGCTCCTCTACACTGTAGATATCAAGCGCATCCAGTTCTTTATGGTGTTTAGGTGGAACCATGGTGACTTGTAGACTTTGCTCTTCGTCAGCGGACGTTTGTATTGAAGGTCGAGCAGAGAATACAGCATGGACCTCATCTTCCGAGTCGCTACCAAAAATCAACGTAGGAGCGGATGGTCCCGGCTTTTTGTGTTGGGGTGGACCCGAGTAAATCATCTCCTCTTCCTCCTCGGTATCACTGCCGAAGACAGGGATGGTGGCATTAGCTTTGTTCTCCGGCTTGTGACAACTCTCCGTGTCTTCGAAATCCGATAAAAAGTATTTGGCATCTTCATATTTATGGACCTCGTTCACAGAGAACGGGTTCAGTTCTCCCGTCACGGTATACTCGAGACCATCCTTAAAATATTTCATACACTGATGCTGTGTAGAAGGGATGATGTTGTACTCGTGTAACTATGGTCGGCCGAGCAGAGCATTGTAGCATGTCTTGGCGTCTATGACGTGGAACTTAATGTCCGTGACGAGTAGCCCAAAGCGTAGCGTCAGTATCACAGACCCAAGAGTTCTTGATGATTAGGAGTCGAACCCGGAGATGGTGATCTTGTCCCGAGCAAGGTGCTGGACACTCATGCAGATTTCTTTTAACACCCGCACATTGAGGAGATTAATGGAGGATCCATTGTCGACCAGGATTTTGCCTATCTTTATGTCGTGGCAGTATCTTGAGACATAGAGGGAGCGATTGTGTTCGCACGTCCCAAGGAGAAGGTCTTCATCGCAAAAAGTGACATCGGTCGTGTGCATTTCCTCCAATTCATCCTTCATCTTTTCTTCGGCCAGGAAAGCTTGGAATTGCTCCGGCTGTTGAAATGCCTTGATTAACGAGTCTCTCGCCTCTTTTGATAGTAAAAGGGCGTCAAGAATGCTGAGCTCCGAGGGTAGCTTTCTCAAATGCGCTAGAACGTTGTAATCCATCTTAGTTTTCTTCGGCGGGTCCTTGGCAGTTAGCTCTTCCATGACTTGGTTATCTAGGGCGATATCCTCAGAGACCTTTTCTTTCCCTTTATCTTTTTTGTTTGAGGGTCCGAGATTCTTTTCGGGCAGCGTCCGATTACGCAGCCGGATATTTTCGCAGACCTTCGGCTCTTCTTCTTTTCCCGAGGTAGACTCTTTAAAGATAGGGCTAAGAGCCAGCTCCTCGTCGGAATCGCTCCCGAATGTAAGCACTTGGGATCCCCCGGCGTTAACCATGCGACAATCGCCGGTAGTTCTGTTAAGCCCTTCGGTCGTATTTTCCGCTCCCGACGAGTTTTGCGCTTCTCCCGCTTAAAATGTTGTCGGTGAGCGACATATCCTTGCCACCATCTATTGAAAGCTTTGCACTCTTCAGTGGGGTGTGAAACCTTCCGATGATATAAGCAGTAGGAGGGGTGCATTTCCGCTTCATCGGTAATGTTTCCTTCAGAGGATGGTGGCTTCATACCCGTTGATATGGCTTTAGCAAGCCTTTTCCTCGTCTTGAATTTGCTTCTATCCGCGGTGGATGTATTTTGCTCCAGCGGAAGTGTCTCAGCTCTTTCGTCAAGTCGCTGGCGCTTGGACCTCTCAAATATAGTCGTCTCGCGTTCCCTATCATCTTTACTTTTCAACAGAGCTTCGTTGAGGAATGCGTCAATTACTTCATCTGATAGCCCCGGAATTTTTGGTTCAGGATCTGCCCCTAGCTTTTCAGTGCAAGGAGTCTCCTCATCGTCCGTGAACGAATGGGAAATTACATGACAGCTCGCTACGTATTCTTTAGATTCATCCGACGAACTTTCTCCCCCATCTTCCTCTTGAAAGACGTGGTTGAGAAACTCTTGGAGTGTAATGGGAGTCCGTGCTTTCTGGTTGTATTCCTCCAGCGCGTCAATTTGTTTTTGTAAGTCCGTGCGCTTGTTTCCAGGCTTCACGGGCTTCTTGGATTTTTTCTTCTTTTTCTTTGAAGATTTTGACGGCTGGTTGTGAGCGCTTGGGCCACCACCATAGGTCTTTGGAGTTGGACGCGGCTTCAACATCCCCTCAATGACCTGCGGTTCCAACGGGTTCTTCCACCTGATCCCTGGGCATGTTTGAAGATCGTTCAGTATCCTCTTTGTTTTGGCTGATAGCACGACCTCCCATGAAGCTTCTTCAACGAGAGAGCTCGTTGCCCCCGGCATATTCATCCTTTTAGAGGCGTGAGGTTGCGGCGGATTCACCTTCCATCTGTCGGATAACGCAAACTTGCCCTGTTGGTACTGGTCTTTAAGCCAATTGTTGAAGACATAGCAATCTTTGATCGGATGACCCTGTACTCGGTGATAGGGACAGTAGTTGGGCTCATTGACATCATTTGGTTGTGACGGACGTTTTGGATCCGGCAGACTTATGAGTCGGTTGCGCAACGCCAGCTCGAATAATCTTCTCGTTTTATCTCGGGGAAACGAGTAAGGACGTCCCAGCCTCTATTATTTTGACGAACAACCGGCTTCGAGTTGCTCGGCTGTTGTTGAGCATTAACGACGACGATCGCTTTCCCCTTCCCCTTTTCATTTCGGGAGTCTTGCTTTGGAAGAGGAGGTCTATGGCCCATCTGATCTATTTGCGCTAGCTTGTCAATCAAGGCCTGGAAGGTAGTCGGCTTGAAGAACATCATAAATTGCGAGATGGTTGCTTGCGGATCAAGGGTTCCTACAAACATACCAACTGCAGGAGCTTCTTCAATGCGTTGCTCGCATTTTGACCATTAGTTCCACCACCGTATAGCATATTGGACCCATGTCTCGCCTGGCATTAATCAATGCTGTCATCAGGGTGCGTTCGCTGGCGCTTGCAAAACGCTGGGTAAACAGCAGTTCCATCTCCGCAAATTTCTTGATAGAGTCGTTTGGGAGCTCAGAATACCACTCGAACGCTGTATCTGATAAGCTGCCGATGAACTGGCGAAGCAACAGTTTGTCATCACCGTCGGTGTTGCCGCAGAGCGCCCTGAACTGGACAACATGCTGCTGGGGATTACCCGTCCCCTTATAGACGTGAAATTTGGGTATTGTATAGCCCGGCGGGTACTTGATCTGGTCGTACCAGCTCGGATATGGTCGTCCTGTTTTTACGACCTGACCGGCTGCCTTAGTCGCATGATGAACCCGTATTTGTTGGGCTATATACTCGTCCAAGTCAGCTTTGGAGATTGTTTCCTCTTTGGCTGTTGACAGAGCCGGTGGAGGATTTGACGTTTCTCCCCTGTCGTCTTCAAGGACGATCGGAGGATCTTCAGCCGGAGGATCTTGTTGGATCATCATGCCCACCATGTCCTGAAACAGGAGGGCCATTCGCTTTATGGTGGCTGCTTATTCAACAGCCTCTTTATCCTTCTTCTCCAGTATCCGACGAAGGAATTCAGTGTCAGTTTCTTGCTCCTGGCATTCCTCCGAGGACGCTTCGGGGCTTTCTTTTGGCCCAGTGAGTGCGGCCATCGCATTCATCATTTCTTAGAGCTTCTGTTGCTGCTCCTGAGCTTTAGTCACCGATCGCGTAAGCGGTCTATGACCTGTGGATATACGGCTGTCCTCTTTCCCAGACGCCATGTAGACGGTGTGCACCACAATGCCTCCAGACTTAGGGCGTTTGGGTTCATCACCTTTGACATTCGCCGCAGGCGTGGGGACTTTCTCCGGCCTTCTTCGCTTGTAGGCCGTCGAAGTTGAGGGGGCCGTTGCTTTGGGCACCCAGGTGGTCGTTGTGTTTCGTTGCTTGACAGAGGGATTTCTTCCTGCCGACCTTTCGACTTCTTGTGCTGGTGAGAGAAATTCGGATCAATCACCGATTCTCGGACTCGTCGCCACATCTTGTAGATCCTGGAGGACAGCCATTGAGGAGACTGCTCCGGCTTTTCTGGTTCTGCTTCTACGGCGGTCTCTACCGGTGTAGGAGATCTTTTGAGCACTTCAGTTGGCGAATTTCTGCGTACCCTGTTTAGCAGCTCAAAGCCGTTCCCAGTTGGAACAGCAGCATTAACTTCCATCGTTGGAGCTGGCGGAGTTATCTCAGAGGGGGAGTTTCCCCCAGTCTTTCTTATCCGGCGCCAGTGGCGTCGTCGGGCATGACGAGTTGCCGGTATTGGCTCAGCGACAGAGACAACTTCTTCTTGCCCCCTGTCCGAATGAGGCGCTGCTGGTGCCAGCCTCTTAAAGACCGAGGTTTTCCTTTGAGTGGCGGTATTCAATCTGCCAAAGACAGATCCTCGAGCAGGGGCAGGAGTGGGAATAGTCAGCCTTGCAAAGACTGACTCTTTGACAGAAGAAGCGGCCTTGGCGACTTCGGGAGCAGCCGTCTTCTTTGGGATGGCCTTCTCAGGTATCATGGGCTTTTTGGCGGGCCCTTTAGAGTTCAGGCTCAATCTGGAGAAGACCGAGGGGTTGGACGACCCGTTGAGAGGGGCCGTGGGAGTAGCAAGTCGATCGAAGACCGACTTCTTTGAAGCTTCCGGTACGGGAACAGGGATCGTGAAGCTTGCTGGCGGGAGCATGGTCCCGAAGAAAAGGCCAGTGGAATCTGAGTCACTTGCTCCACAGGCATAGTAAGGACGGAGGCCGCTTGAGGCCCATATGCTACGCCTCCAGGTGAGGTGGAGCGTCGGTTGCATTGGCACTTCGAGCAGTTCGAGCAATTTGAGGCCATTGATGCTTGATTTCTACGCCAGGCAAAAGACCAAATCTTAGTAACTTGAAATCTAAAGGCAACCATTAACAAACCGCGATTCGTTCGCGAAGACGACACACGAAGTGTGGAGTGGAAAGAGGAAAAGGTCCCATCGGGCGTGCCAGAATCTGTTTCCCTCCGAATGGCGGCCAAGATATGGACGTCTTTCTTGAGATTCGGGGCAAATGCTATATGGTTTTATCCGTCTACCTCTCCGAAGATGCCAAGTTAATTTATGGCACCGTATATCGGAGGTTTGGGCGGATGCGGCCGATGTAGCAGACTTCGTCAGATTCCCCCTCGCTTGATGGATTTTTGATTATGGGGACGCTCTTCCCTGCAGGCGCAAGCCCCTGTAGTTAATTACGCTACCGCTCGGCGATAACAACTTTCTCCTGCTCCAGAAGTTCACTTCGTGTCGTGTGTGTTTGTTTTGTTTGTGGTTGCCCGTGGATTGTATACGGAGACTAAGTTATGCCGTCGCCCGTAGGACGTGGATTAGTCCAAATCCGTATTTACTTAGATTTGGGTTTGGTGTTTTAGTTTAAGGATACGTTAGCTATATTGAGGCTAAGATCAACTTAAACGTTCGCTAAGGATACGTTAGTCTGATTTGAGACTAAGATCAACTTAATGGGATCGTTTGGATCCGACAAAAGAGCATTTGGGGGCTCTATTGTTCCAGTTTAGGGACATAGTGGTCCATTGTATGCATGGCCATCGGGACCCGTCACCTCTCTGACGTCGTTGAAGGATTACAACGATAGGTGTCAGAGGAGTTCGGAGATGTACCCTTGAACCAAAGTTGATTGGGGGTCTTATAGTCCAATTTGGGACTAAAGTCTGTTTGAATGTTTAAGGATACGTTAGCCAGACTTGAGGCTAAGATCAACTTAAACGGGATCGTTTAGATCCGACAAAAGAGCGTTTAGGAGCTCTGTTGTTCCAGTTTAGGGACGTAGTGGTCCATAAGTAGTTTAAGGACATTGCGGTCCATTGCCAGTTTAGGGACATAGTGGTCCATGTTCCAGTTTAGAGACATAGAGGTCTATTGGTTTAAGGACGCATAAGTCCGTGGGTTTAAGGACCCCACAGTCCGTCTCTTGGTTTAAGGACGCATAAGTTCGTGGGTTTAAGGACCCCACAGTCCGTATCTTGGTTTAAGGACGCATAAGTCTGTGGGTTTAGGGACCCCACAGTCCGTGTTGATGTGTGGTTGTCGGGACTCGTCACCTCTCTGACGTCATTGAAGGATTACAACGATAAGAGTCAGAGGAGTTCGGAGATGTACCCTCGAACCGGATGTAAATTGATTTAGGAGAGCAGCCGTGCTCAGTTAATTTAATTTGAGGACTTACAGCCATGATTGGGCTAAGTCCAGTTGAAAAATGTTCAACATTTTTATTTGTCTTTGGCCTATTAGGCCTGTGCTAGGACTTTTCCCCTTTTTAATAATGCACTGCATTTTTTGTTTTGTTTGGGCTCTGCCCTTTTATAAATGATGCAGAGCATCTATTTTGTTTGGGCTCTGCCCTTTTAATGTATTGCATTTTTGTTTGGCCTGCTAGGCCTTTTTGATTTGGGCTTGGCCCTTCAGTAAACAATGCAGTGCATTTGTCAGGCGTTTGGCGCCAATCATTGAGCGCAAGCGCTTGTGGTGGTGACATGTGTCACACAAGCGCAGTGCGCTACGCCAGTGCGCTGCGCTGTTGCGTTGCTGACACGTGGCGCGCTCTGGTGAGATGCGCCAATTTCAGAGAGCAATGCTCTATCTTAAAAGTGCATAGCGCAAGTAGTTCTGGTGCTGACACGTGGCGCTCTCTGGTGGCTTGCGCCAACCCAGGAGCGCAACAGTGCAGTTTTGCAAGTGCAAGACACTGTTTCAATAACTTGATCCAATTTTGGATTCAAGAAAAGAATTTTTCTGAAATTCCAGAACCAATGGTTCAAAAAAAGTTCAAGGCACTGTCCTTATTTATTTTTTATTGAAGATCATTGATCTTGTTCTTAGATCAATGATCTATTCAGAAGAAATTCTTCTATTTTATAAAGGTTTTTACCTTTTTCTTGAACTTTCTTCAGAGTTCTCTCTGTTTTGAAGTTCTTGATCTCTCACAATGTTGATGATCATTTGAGTTGGGGTCTAGGGGTCTATATATAGTGCCCATAGATTTGTTAAGTTTGTTAAAGAGATCATTCTCTGAGTGATTTGGGGAATTTTCCCCACCGTTGGATCTTTGATCCAAAGGCTTCTGTTTTACAGAAAACAATTTTCTTGTTTTAACAAGAACAGAAGGATCTTACTAGAATTTCAATTCTGTTTGGCGCAAACGCCTTGGCGCGTGACACGTGTCGCGCAGCGCACAGCGCAACTGCGCTGACACATGTCGCGCAGCGCAGCGCTTGCGCAACTGAAACGTTGCTTCCTTTAATTTTTGTTTTAAATAGAACCTTGCTCTGATTGGACACGCTGCCTTGGGCGCTGCGTTGATGTATCGGTTTTTAACATGTGGCGCGTTGCGCGCAACGCAAGGAATTTGAAGCGTTGCTTCTAATTTTGAATTTTTGAAATTCAAACAGAGCTTTGCTTTGATTGGGGGAAACAGTCTACTCTTTCAGAAGGGACAAGGTCCAAAAAATTTTCAAAGATGCTCTGAAGAATGGCATGCGGTTACCAGAACCAAAAAGGCTAAGTGAAGCGAGTAGGACTGATCATCCTAATTTTTGCCCATACCACCGAGTTCTAGGGCACACTATTGAAGACTGTTGCATCTTCAAGGATTGGGTCGAGAAACAATACAATGCGGGAGAAATATCATTGTCCCCTGGCGTGTTAACAAATAATCAAGCTGCGACCGCCAATTTCATACAAATGGAGACCGAAGTCCTTCGGGAACATGATTCTCTCAGACATCTGCTTTTCTCTGAGAAGAGCGGTGTAAGGCAACAAGTTAAGAGCCAGGCGAGCAACATTGCCAATGGAGAAGCAATAGACGGGTACACAACCCATACGATCTACATGTTGGAGCTCAGAGGAGCAAGTCCTCCTACGCCTTATAGCCATGACAATGAAGTGGCTGTTGTCATCCAACACCGGCTCGATCCAAATGATGAAGAGCCCGCTCAGGCCATTGAGCCAAAAGAACCCATGGTTCTTGTTGAATCAAGCTCAGGCGGTAAGGATGATCCCGTTGTCGTACCCAGGACTATAGAACAAGCATTATTCCAATGGATTCAAAAGCAGCTTCAGGACAGGGACAAGAAGATGGCCAAGGTGTAACCTTTTGAAAATCGTTTCGGTGAAATTTCGAAAAATCGGTAAAATAAGGGGGTTTTCTGTAAAAAGTCAAAATACAAATATCTTATTATAAAAATTAAATATACATATTCTAGCTATGTAATTGCTATTATTTGGTGTTTATTGAGCCGCTGGTGAAATTTCAAATTTTCTGAAAAAATATTATTTTATTATTATTTTAAGCCGTTACTAATACATTTAATTAGGGAAAATTACAAATTGGAATGAGTTGAAACAAATTTTGTGCATCATAAAACATTAAATAAAATTTTATCATGTGGTTTTTGGAACGAAATCATTTGCCAAAACGGTTTAGAAATTATTGAGGAAAAAGGCTTTTTTTTAGCGTAAATGGATGTTTGGGGTATTGTATTTATCATTTTTCATCACCCCACACCCGTACCCACACCCACACACCCCCACTTACTCCTCTCCATGGCTAAATTCAGCAGCCCCCATTTATTTTCCCCACTTGAATTTCAAAGGAAAGAAATGAAAGAAAAGAAAAGAAAATGGAGAAATGAGGTGGACCTTTGAACTTGAATTGACTTTGACTTCTTCCCCCACTTTCTCTACCTCCCTCTCTCTCCTCCTCCACTCCCATTCCAGCAGCACCCCCTCCTACAGCAGCAGCAGCCCCCCCAATTCCCTTCTCTTTTCTCTTCAAACTTCATCAAAAATTGCCTCAAATCCATCAAAAAAAATCCCAAAACCCAAATCCGACTCCTACCCATTTTAGCTTAGCCCGTATAGAATGGATCCTTGTGAAAAGAGAGCATTTTGGAAGGCCATGGATGCTTGTGGATCTTCATATGTTTTGGGTATAATTCTAAACATTTTTGTTGCTTAATTTGTTACTAATTTCTTAAGCTAATTTAATTAAGTGTTAATTTGGATATGTGAGTTTAATTGCAAGTTTTGGAATTCAAGTTATGAATTTGAATGCAAGTTAAGATTTTGTAAAATTGGTGTATGGTTGTGTGTTATATTTAGGCTTTTTGTCATGTTAATACAAGATTAGTAGCTAGTGCTAATGGTTAGTTTAAAAAAAATTGTGTTGATGTGCTAATTTGCCTACTAGATTTTTGAAATTGGTTAAATACTTGGGATTAAAAATGTGTTTAGGTTTTTCATGACTTCATTAACTTTATTAAGTGTGGTTTAATGCTTTAGATCATGCAAATCTAAGCTAGATTGTAGTTTGTGCATTTTTGCTTTGAAATTGTTAAAAAGGGTATTTTTGTAAACTAGAATATTAGGGTTTTTGGAATTTAATGAGATTAAATTCCGGAAATTGTTTCTATGACTTATTTAAGATATTTAATAAATATATTGGCCGCTACATTCATTTAAACATCCTGTTTTGTACAAAAACGGCGAATTGTGCTTGCTAGATTTTCGGAAAAATGACTTTTTAAGTAAAATTGGGGTTTTTGTGAGTTTTAACCTAGTTTATATTAAAATTAGTGTTCGTGAATGTCCAAATGAGTGTGATTGGATTTTTCTCGATGGTTTGACGTTTGTACATCGACATCGAGGGTTGGTTTGACTATTCTTGCATGCGTAGGCGATAGGTTTGGACCTATGCGTGATACGCGTGCCGATTTGATTTTCGTATGCCGTTTCGATTTCGAATTTAGTTTTAATGCGATATGGTGCGTTATGATATATAGGTATCCCCATGTGGACTTCGAGACGACAAGCAAGCGCGTGGCGACGTCGGCACCGGCTAGCGAGGACCAGGTGAGTAGATTTATATCTACGGGGAGAAGTCGGGTGGATGGCGTATAGCACCCCTGCAGTCCGTGGTGATGTATACGGATGCGTATACACACCAACAATTTATGATATGTTGTTAGGATTTATTATTCATGATTTTAGATGGATATTGGTGTTGGATTGGTGCATGGTTACGAAACCTTAGGTAGTGGGTGCATTGCACTTACACATATACACATATACATACTTGCATACATTCTTTATTTCATATGTGCGTGTATGGGAATATATTTATGTGTTCATATGGGTATGGGACTATGTGTTCATATACTGGATTTGAGGATAGTATTTGGAATTTGAGATGAGTCGATGAGATTGGGCTTGAGGCCAGGAGATCGGTGACGTGATTTGGTTCGTATTGAGGTACGACATGATGTTTTAGCGGGTCTTCTGACGTAGTAATTCTTACACCCGCATGCATACATAGATGGCATCAATATTGTACTAGACGTAGGACATTATTCCGGATCATGATATTTGATAAAGAAGATACCAAATGAATAGTGTGATTGATGTGACTTTGACCCGTACCCAGAATTGGGGGATGCCGTACGACGGATTTATGTACGAGCTATATCTTGATGATTGATCCGCACTCTTGACTTGGGATGTCTGATTATAGATATGGTATCGGATATGATATTATTGAGGCGGGATCACCGACTAATATATATACAGGTATGTATATGTATCGACTCAGATGATAGGCGGTTTCCTTACCTGTAGTTCAGCTTGTTAGTTCAGCCGTATAGTTCAGTGTAGCTGTTAGATTAGATTAGACTCCTACCTATTTCAAAAACTAACGAATCGTGGGTATTTTAAAAGACAGCCCAAGGGATCCTACGGATATTTCAAAAGACTCATCTTTTCATAAAAACACCGTAGCCCCTATTTTCAAAACCCCATGATTTGTGTTATTTCAAAAGGCACCATTTGTAGGATTTATATTAGATTATTACAGTTTAGTTATCGTTGTGTCTAGTATTCAGCTCCCGCTCATTTTTACTGTTCGCTCCGCATCGCATACTTATATTATAATTTCTTATTGCATTATTAATAGCATGCTGTTAGGACACCAGCACCATTACCGATGATGCGTATGTACCACGTACACCTACTTGCCGGCTCACACACATGTTCATCGGTAATTGCCATGTCACGTACACTTTAGAGAATATATTTGCTTGACTTAGCTTGTTAGTTAGTAGGTTGATATGATATTAGTGTACCTGGGTTATATGCCAGTTTAGACATTATAGTTATTACTTGTCACTTCATGCATACTGTTATTCCATTGTTCATGCCTAGTTATTAATCATACATTGCAACTTGGTTATTGACACCATATACATTCATTAGCATTGACATATGCACTTGTGATGACTTCTTGAGATTTATGATATTTCTGGATTTCGGGGGAAAGCCGCAAAATTTCTAAACTTATTAACCTTTTAAAATATGTAAATTGCGGTTTTCTAGTGATGTAAGTGTCGCCCACCATGAGTTTGCTGTGGTTTTCGAGATCCGTGTCGAGGAGTGGAGGAACTGTCACGGGTACATGGTGGGCCTGGTATGGTACCCCGGGGCAAGATGAATGTGGTGTTGACGTTGAGCCTGGCAGGGGACAGATTACCTACCGGTGATATTACCCGACGCGTCGGATATCCGGAGGATACCGTCGTGGTCTTGAGATGGATGGTAGGGGCCGGTCTGTACTGACGGCGCCCTAGATATTGAGATTGAGACATTGATATTTCGAGACAGTGAGATTTATGTTTTGTGTCGATGCTAGACACTGTTGATACTGATTTCATTATGATACCTCAGTTTAAAAATACAAAGGAAATCTCACTAATTTATGAAAACAGTTCTTCATTTACATGTATTCTGTTTTCATGCATTCATACCTCATTCATATGATATATTGCTACCTGAGGCACTGACACGGGCACATGAGATTTCACTCGGTTAGATATTACCCTAGCCATTGTTATAGGCTGCTTGTTATGTATATTTTTTGAGGATATATTATGATCATTGACCTAGGTTGCGTTATTTATGCGATTTCTGTGCGTAGATGTTTTTCTATTCACGAGTTGGCAACTCACCCCCGTTGTGCCCCAGTTTCTTGCAGGTTTTTCCGTACAGGTTTAATTACGGCTTTGCGGGCTCAGTTTCATTCGGGTGACTTGCTAGTAGGTGGGTTTTTCTTGTATCGTACCCATCATATTACCTTGTATAATATTATTCCGTTGTATCTAGTAAATTCCATCAACCAAACATGCATTTATTGAGATAGAGACCAGTGTTGTTTATTCTTTCGACCTTAGAGTCGCTCGTTATATTTCTGGTGGTTTTGAGTTTCCTTTTGAGTTTTGATCCTCGCCGTTGGCGTTGTATATTATATTGCTTGTGTGGTTGTGACCGTCGATTGACGAAGAGCTAGCTCCCACTTGGGGATGCCTTTTTCTTGATTTCGTATACTATTCATGTTGTATCCCGTTTGGGGGCCAGTATTTACAAAGGAGACTCTGACGAAATTTTCAGTAAATTTTTGATGTTTTTAAAAACCGCATAATTCGGCTTATGTTATTGAAACTACTTGCTTTAAGCTGGTTTTTCCTGCACTCTACTACTTTTCTTGGTTTGGATTTCTGGGTTTTCGGTTTACTTAGATTACGTACGCCTCGAGACGTTCGTAGTTTAAGTGCCGGTCATGTTCCGTACTTTCGGGTCGTGACAAAGTTGGTATCAGAGCGTTAGGTTTTACCTTCGGAGCGTAGGATGACCCTTGGTTGATGGAATAGGTGACTAAAGTAGAGTGACGTACCGTTGGTATGTTCCGCGGCATATTTACGACACGCCACTCCACTTAAGAAGCCTTAGGATGTACATTTCCTTGTTCAGTATTATATTCCTTCCTGATCTAGCCTCATCGGTACCAGTTTGGTTTGCTGCCACGATTACGGGCAGGGAGAGCTACGGCTAGAGTTGCGGTCAGTACGAACTCGGCACGAACGAGGACTGACCAGGGCATGATTCCGGCGACACCCGATTATAGAGAGGTGTCTTTTGACTGTGTTTCCGCGCCACGAGCGTTTGGCGGATCGCCTTTATGAGGTTACTCGGATGTGCTGATCGACATTAGAGGATTGAGCTAATGATAGAGGCCAGCCAGATCTTGATGACCGTTGGTGTGTTGCTTATTCATGATGATCGAGGCACTGTTCGGCGTGCAGACGAGCGAGCCAGTTATTGCTGCGAACGACGAGGTATTGCCCCAGATGCTGGAGTTAGTGCAGAACGAGTTGTACTAAGAGATGATAGAAGGTCGCTAGTCATCGTGGATGAATGACTAGGACATGTGGATCGTTCGCCTAGCCCGATGCGAGGTCATCAGATAGATTGATTTCAGCTAGAGACGACTTCACGTGGAGACGTTGGGAGTCGACAGAGACGATCGAATGTCAGAAACCTATTATTCCAAGTTTAAAGTAGTCGGAAAGACATGCAGGCAATTCTATGGTCCCTCTAGAAGAATGAAACCCTAACTCGACTTAATGACCGTGTGAAAGCCTTTGAACCTTCGGGTTTGCGGCAGTTCTACGGTGCCATTAGTGAGGCTTGGGTTTGCCCTTCTACGGCTGGACCACCGATGCTGTGGTATGTACTCGATACTATTAAACTGTGCCCAAGAGGTTGAGCTCTTGAGGGATTATGAGGTTTTGACGACTCGATCGGATGGCTCGACTTAATTCGGATGCTAGGTGGTGAGATGCATTCTCGGAAGATTCCAGATACGAGGATAGCCGTTGGAGCTCAGTCCATGCAGCCGCGACGAGACGAGTCCAAAGCAGAAGACATTAGAGAAAAGTGGAGTAAGAGGTTCGCACCAGATCTAGATGAGATGACGTTCCACTCCGCCGACATCAGAGAGGCGATGCGCATGCCGAGGCATGGTACTTGGACTTACCTTCCAGAAGGAGTCGCGATGAGTATGCAGTCGTTCCAGAGCAAGATGCAGATATAGGAAAGGACAATGACTTCCGGACAGTTGGCAGAGACGAGACATGGAAGAGACCGTGAGCAGGATTCCTTCCAGGACACTGCTGCAATGATACTTGCACCCAGGATCAGATGTGTCACGTGCATTCAAAGAGCCAGAGGCCGACGCCAGTGATATGCTGCCTTGACAGGGCCGATGAGCCGATGGATTGTGAGATTGGTAATCCACGGAGAAGACTTGGACCCAGGAGTGGTCATGTTACGCACACCAGCAGGCTAGAGTTCATGATCATCGACGAGACGTCCCACTAGTGACCGCGACAGTTGGCCTGAGATTCTTAGAAGATGCACTTGAGCGGTACTGTTCCGCCATTATTGATTTCGATGTTTTGGGTGATTTATTCGTATGATTTGATTTTGATGATTGAGGATTTACGATCTTTGCACAGTGTTGCACTTGATATCGTTTTCGTGCTTCAATTTCACATGTTTGTGATTTTATGATTTTAAACAGTTGAGTTGGTTTTGTGCGTATGCATGCACACGATTTCGTTCCTGCACTCGGTATAGTTTATATATGCTTGCAGTGCAGTGATACGCCTTTTGTGCACTTAGATGCACTGGACTTCGATTTCGATTGTGATACCCGATATTTGTTTTGTGCACCTTGTGCACCAGATTGATTTTGCGCATGTTCGGCGCTTGATATTGGATTTCATGATTTCGTGCACGATAGATGCACCTGATTTTGCTGTCAGGCACACATGTTGCCTACGACAGACGTTTCGTGCACACCCGATGCACTTAGATGTTGTTTCTGTGCGCATGTATGGCACATTCATGGATTTTGATTTCCGTGCGCACCAGACGCATGTAGCATTCATGTGCATGTTTTGGGATTGATTTCTTATAGAGCAGTACGTTTTTATGATATTGCTATGTGTTTTCGTACTGAGCAGGACTAGTCACAGGACAGTACCTGAATATATTTTGCATGCATTGATAGTTATTGAAGGGATTTCCAAAAAGCGAGATATAGCCTCAGTATTTACCTACGTGTCTGATATGACACGAAATGTTTAAAACAAGGAGACCCTTCTAAATTGTTTCCAAAACGGCGGAACGTACATTTCAAACAAAGGTATATATATAGTTATTTTCTTATGATAGATGTCCGCCACTGTGCAGTGTTATACGCGTTGCACAGCGACTTAAAGAGATTTGGCATGCATTTCCTTCAGATACTTACAGATATAGATTCGATGTTTACATGTATAGTTTCGAGTTATATCATATTGGTTTGATTTAGATTTGGCATTGATGTCTTCTCCATGACTCCGATGATTGCGGGATGCTTGACGGAGTTTTGATTTGAGTTATATGCTCATTTTTCAAGCGCATGCGTTGCGCTACGATTTGTTTTATGTAGTTACAATTTCGGAGCCCCGACGACTTGATGGTTTTTCTTAGATGTTTTAGTATTTGGGGGAGTTTGAATTTAAATTCGGGGACCGAATTTCTTTAAGGGGGGAGATTGTAACGTTTTGAAAATCGTTTCGGTGAAATTTCGAAAAATCGGTAAAATAAGGGGGTTTTATGTAAAAAGTCAAAATACAAATATCTTATTATAAAAATTAAATATACATATTCTAGCTATGTAATTGCTATTATTTGGTGTTTATTGAGCCGCTGGTGAAATTTCAAATTTCCTGAAAAAATATTATTTTATTATTATTTTAAGCCGACACTAATACATTTAATTAGGGAAAATTATAAATTGGAATGAGTTGAAACAAATTTTGTGCATCATAAAACATTAAATAAAATTTTATCATGTAGTTTTTGGAACGAAATCATTTGCCAAAACGGTTTAGAAATTATTGAGGAAAAAGGCTTTTTTTTTTAGCGTAAATGGATATTTGGGGTATTGTATTTATCATTTTTCATCACCCCACACCCGTACCCACACCCACACACCCCCACTTACTCCTCCCCATGGATGAATTCAGCAGCCCCCATTTATTTTCCCCACTTGAATTTCAAAGGAAAGAAATAAAAGAAAAGAAAAGAAAATGGAGAAATGAGGTGGACCTTTGACCTTGAATTGACTTTGACTTCTTCTCCCACTTTCTCTACCTCCCTCTCTCTCCTCCTCCACTCCCATTCCAGCAGCCCCCCCTCCTACAGCAGCAGCCCCCCCCAATTCCCTTCTCTTTTCTCTTCAAACTTCATCAAAAATTGCCTCAAATCCATCAAAAAAAAATCCCAAAACCCAAATCCGACTCCTACCCATTTTAGGTTTGCCCGTATAGAATGGATCCTTGTGAAAAGAGAGCATTTTGGAAGGCCATGGATGCTTGTGGATCTTCATATGTTTTGGGTATAATTCTAAACATTTTTGTTGCTTAATTTGTTACTAATTTCTTAAGCTAATTTAATTAAGTGTTAATTTGGATATGTGAGTTTAATTGCAAGTTTTGGAATTCAAGTTATGAATTTGAATGCAAGTTAGGATTTTGTAAAATTGGTGTATGGTTGTGTGTTATATTTAGGCTTTTTGTCATGTTAATACAAGATTAGTAGCTAGTGCTAATGGTTAGTTTAAAAAAAATTGTGTTGATGTGCTAATTTGCCTACTAGATTTTTGAAATTGGTTAAATACTTGGGATTAAAAATGTGTTTAGGTTTTTCATGACTTCATTAACTTTATTAAGTGTGGTTTAATGCTTTAGATCATGCAAATCTAAGCTAGATTATAGTTTGTGCATTTTTGCTTTGAAATTGTTAAAAATGGTATTTTTGTAAACTAGAATATTAGGGTTTTTGGAATTTAATGAGATTAAATTCCGGAAATTGTTTCTATGACTTATTTAAGATATTTAATAAATATATTGGCCTCTACATACATTTAAACATCCTGTTTTGTACAAAAACGGCGAATTGTGCTTGCTAGATTTTCGGAAAAATGACTTTTTAAGTAAAATTGGGGTTTTTGTGAGTTTTAACCTAGTTTATGTTAAAATTAGTGTTCGTGAATGTGCAAATGAGTGTGATTGGATTTTTATCGATGGTTTGACGTTTGTACATCGACATCGAGGGTTGGTTTGACTATTCTTGCATGCGTAGGCGATAGGTTTGGACCTATGCGTGATACGCGTGCCGATTTGATTTTCGTATGCCGTTTCGATTTCGAATTTAGTTTTAATGCGATATGGTGCGTTATGATATATAGGTACCCCCATGTGGACTTCGAGACGACAAGCAAGCGCGTGGCGACGTCGGCACCGGCTAGCGAGGACCAGGTGAGTAGATTTATATCTACGGGGAGAAGTCGGGTGGATGGCGTATAGCACCCCCGCAGTCCGTGGTGATGTATACGGATGCGTATACACACCAACAATTTATGATATGTTGTTAAGATTTATTATTGATGATTTTAGATGGATATTGGTGTTGGATTGGTGCATGGTTACGAAACCTTAGGTAGTGGGTGCACTGCACTGACACATACACACATATACATACTTGCAGACATTCCTTATTTCATATGTGCGTGTATGGGAATATATTTATGTGTTCACATGGGTATGGGACTATGTGTTCATATACTGAATTTGAGGATAGTATTTGGAATTTGAGATGAGTCGATGAGATTGGGCTTGAGGCCAGGAGATCGGTGACGTGATTTGGTTCGTATTGAGGTACGACATGATGTTTTAGCGGGTCTTCTGACGTAGTAATTCTTACACCCGCATGCATACATAGATGGCATCAATATTGTACTAGACGTAGGACATTATTCCGGATCATGATATTTGATACAGAAGATACCAAATGAATAGTGTGATTGATGTCACTTTGACCCGTACCCAGAATTGGGGGATGCCATACGACGGATTTACGTACGAGCTATATCTTGATGATTGATCCGCACTCTTGACTTGGGATGTCTGATTATAAATATGGTATCGGATATGATATTATTGAGGCGGGATCACCGACTAATATATATACAGGTATGTATATGTATCGACTCAGATGATAGGCGGTTTCCTTACCTGTAGTTCAGCTTGTTAGTTCAGCCGTATAGTTTAGTGTAGCTGTTAGATTAGATTAGACTCCGACCTATTTCAAAAACTAACGAATCGTGGGTATTTTAAAATACGGCCCAAGGGATCCTACGGATATTTCAAAAGACTCATCTTTTCATAAAAACACCGTAGCCCCTATTTTCAAAACCCCATGATTTGTGTTATTTCAAAAGGCACCATTTGTAGGATTTATATTAGATTATTACAGTTTAGTTATCGTTGTGTCTAGTATTCAGCTCCCGCTCGTTTTTACTGTTCGCTCCGCATCGCATACTTATATTATAATTTCGTATTGCATTATTAATAGCATGCTGTTAGGACACCAGCACCATTACCGATGATGCGTATGTACCACGTACACCTACTTGCCGGCTCACACACATGTTCATCGGTAATTGCCATGTCATGTACACTTTAGAGAATATATTTGCTTGACTTAGCTTGTTAGTTAGTAGGTTGATATGATATTAGTGTACCTGGGTTATATGCCAGTTTAGACATTGTAGTTATTACTTGTCACTTCATGCATACTGTTATTCCATTGTTCATGCCCAGTTATTAATCATACATTGCAACTTGGTTATTGACACCATATATTTTCATTAGCATTGACATATGCACTTGTGATGACTTCTTGAGATTTATGAAATTCCTGGATTTCGGGGGAAAGCCGCAAAATTTCTAAACTTATTAACCTTTTAAAATATGTAAATTGCGGTTTTCTAGTGATGTAAGTGTCGTCCACCATGAGTTTTCTGTGGTTTTCGAGATCCGTGTCGAGGAGTGGAGGAACCGTCACGGGTACATGGTGGGCCCGGTATGGTACCCCGGGCTAAGATGAATGTGGTGTTGACGTTGAGCCTGGCAGGGGACAGATTACCTACCGGTGATATTACCCGACGCGTCGGATATCCGGAGGATACCGTCGTGGTCTTGAGATGGATGGTAGGGGCCGGTCTGGACTGACGGCGCCCTAGATATTGAGATTGAGACATTGATATTTCGAGACAGTGAGATTTATGTTTTGTGTCGATGCTAGACAATGTTGATACTGATTTCATTATGATACCTCAGTTTAAAAATACAAAGGAAATCTCACTAATTTATGAAAACAGTTCTTCATTTACATGTATTCTGTTTTCATGCATTCATACCTCATTCATATGATATATTGCTATCTGAGGTACTGACACGGGCACATGAGATTTCACTCGGTTAGATATTACCCTAGCCATTGTTATAGGCTGCTTGTTATGTATATTTTTTGAGGATATATTATGATCATTGACCCAGGTTGCGTTATTTATGCGATTTTTGTGCGTATATGTTTTTCTATTCACGAGTTGGCAACTCACCCCCGTTGTGCCCCAGTTTCTTGCAGGTTTTGCCGTACAGGTTTAATTACGGCTTTGCGGGCTCAGTTTCATTCGGGTGACTTGCTAGTAGGTGGGTTTTTCTTGTATCGTACCCATCATATTACCTTGTATAATATTATTCCGTTGTATCTAGTAAATTCCATCAACCAAACATGCATTTATTGAGATAGAGACAAGTGTTGTTTATTCTTTCGACCTTAGAGTCGCTCGTTATATTTCTGGTGGTTTTGAGTTTCCTTTTGAGTTTTGATCCTCGCCGTTGGCATTGTATATTATATTGCTTGTGTGGTTGTGACCGTCGATTGACGAAGAGCTAGCTCCCGCTTGGGGATGCCTTTTTCTTGATTTCGTATACTATTCATGTTGTATCCCGTTTGGGGGCCAGTATTTACAATGGAGACTCTGCCGAAATTTTCAGTAAATTTTTGATGTTTTTAAAAACCGCATAATTCGGCTTATGTTATTGAAACTACTTGCTTTAAGCTGGTTTTTCCTGCACTCTACTACTTTTCTTGGTTTGGATTTCTGGGTTTTCGGTTTACTTAGATTACGTACGTCTCGAGACGTTCGTAGTTTAAGTGCCGGTCATGTTCCGTACTTTCGGGTCGTGACACAAAGTCCATTCAAAAGTCGATGAGCTGGCAAACGTCGTGGCAGATCTCACGACCCAAGTGTCCCAATTACAATTACAACAAAATCAAATTTTGGTTCGTGAGCTAGAGATTGATATCCGAAAGCAGCCAACCGATACTCCCTTCGGCCTAAAAGCGGAACACCTTTGCGAAAAATGGCCGCGGTCAGCCTTCAATCGCTCTGATACGTACACTGAATGTGGTAAGCAGACAGTAGGCGAACCAAAAACTGATCGTCCTCAGGGTCCAGCATCAGTAAGGGCACCTACTCTAATGGAGAGAAAGAAGAAAGTATACTCCTTTAGGAGAGAGGAAGTCCATAAAATATTCGAGGGCGCCTTGAACAACAGTCTTCAGCTACCTATTCCAAAGAGGCCATATGAGATGAACATGACCGGCAATCCCATATACTGCCCATATCATAGAATGTTGAGTCATACCATTGAAGACTGCTATGTTTTTAAAGATTAGGTGGAGAACCAATACAAACTTGGGAAAGCCTCACAGTCGTCAGATGTAACGACAAGCCACAGAGCTACGGTCATCAACACAACTCTGCCAAGATCAAAGTCCGAGGAGCCGGGATAAGCAAACCACAGACCACCAAGTCTTTAAACTGGGAATAAATGACCACCACGTCGTTAAACTCGGAACAGTCGACCTCTAAGTCGTTAAACTGGGGATGTAAAAATGTGTAAATAAAACAAAAATAATAAAAAGCCGAAATGATGGGGCACTCGCAATAAAAATCAGCGAGTAAAATAAAGATGAAAATAAACAGCCGAAATGGTGGGGCAACCATGAATAAATAGCCAAAATGATAGGGCAGTCGCGGCCTTCGCGATAGGAAAAGCTGAAATGATAGAGCAATCGCGGTAAAAAAACCCCTTCCAAATGGCGAATGATGAGTCACTCTTGGTACCATATTCCAGTGCAGCGATGCAGACGCCAACCAAATCCCAAAATCCAAATCCTAATGGCGAATGATGAGTCGCTCCTGGTACCATATTCTAGTGCAGTGATACAGACGCCAACCAAACTCTGAATGTCCTAATGGCGAATGATGAGTCGCTCCTGGTACCATATTCTAGTGCAGCGATACAGACACCAACCAAATTCCAAATCCCAATGGCGAATGATGAGTTGCTCCTGGTACCATATTCCAGTGCAGCGATGCAAACACCAACCAAATTCCACACCCCATACCCCAAGTGGCGAATGATGAGTCGCTCCTGGTACCATATTCCAGTGCAGCGATACAGACGCCAACCAAATTCCAAACCCCAAGTGGCGAATGATGAGTTGCTCCTGGTACCATATTCCAGTGCAGCGATGCAGACGCTAACCAAATTCCAAATCCCATACCCTAACGGCGAATGATGAGTCGCTTCTGGTACCATATTCCAGTGCAGCGATGCAGGCGCCAAAAAAGTCCCGAAATTTTTTCGGCCCTACGGTCTGGATCATACATCCTGCAAAACCGTATACAATCCACGGGCGTAAAACGATCCCAATCTCTCCCAAGTCCTGCCGGCGAGACCACATTCAAAGTCCCATCGGCGGTGAAGAAAAAAAAGGGGGTATGTCCACAAGAAAAATGGGCACGGATGAAAACCCGAAAGGGCTCCGTGAGTAAAAACAGCAGGACTGCCGATGAGTTTGTGAAAAGCCGAAAGGGCACAAACTCGTTAAAAAGAGATGAAATGCACTCGCAAAGTCCTCTCGACTTTGTGAGGAGAAAAATCCCGCATGAGATCCTTACGACTCACAAAGGAGCAACACACTTGGGAGTCCCCATGACCCCTAAGGAACAAATACACCTACGGGATCCTTACGACCCGTATCTTTGTGAGACCCTTACAGCTCACAAAATTGAAAAGTCTTAGGTGATGGGGACTTAAAACCTGCCTCCTAAGACATCTCTTCCTAACAAGCAAGCGCAAATGATGATTCACTCCTGGTATCATATTCCAGTGTAGCGATGCTGATGCCAAACAAAAACCTTAATCCCTAAAATCCTCTCATGGCAAATGATGATTCGCTTCCGGTACCATATTCCAGTGCAGCGATGCTGATGTCAACCCAAATCAAATCAAATCAACCAACCAGCTCTGCGTCGGAATCATGCTTCTTCTCAGAGTGTACCTCGTGTCGAAATCATGCTTCGCCTCAGTGTATCTGCCTTCCCTGTTGAAATTATGCTTCGTCAAGGAATCAAGTCATCCAACAAGCTATGCGCCGGAATCATGCTTCGTCTCAAAGTGTACCCCGTGTCAAAATCATGCTTCGCCTCAGCGTATCCGCCTCCCCTCTCCGGAATTATGCTCCACCTCGGAATCAAATCAGCCAACAAGCTCTGCGCCGAAATCATGCTTCGTCTCAGAATGTACCCTGTGTCGAAATCAAGCTTTACCTCGGCGTATCTGCATTCCCTGTAGAAATTATTATTCATCTCGCAATCAAGTCAACTAACGAGCTCTGCATCGAAATCATGCTTCGTCTCAGAATGTATCCCGTGTCGAAATCATGCTTCGCCTCGGAGTATCTGCCTTTCCTGTTGGAATTATGCTTCGCCTGGGAATCAACCTTTATATTGAAATTATGCTTCGGTCAGAATGTCTACCGCTCATCGGAATCATGCTCCGATCCCTGGAATCATGCTCCGCTCTTCGGAATGATGCTCCGATCCGCTCTTCGGAATGGTGCTTCGATCCCTGAAGTCATGCTTCGCTCTTCGGAATGATGTTCCGATCCCTGGAGTTATGCTCCGCTCTTCTCTTCGGAATGATGCTCCAATCCCTGGAATCATGCTCCGCTCTTCGGAATGATGCTCCGATCCATAGAATCATGCTCCGCTCTTCGGAATGATTCCGATCCCTGGAATCATGCTCCGCTCTTCGGAATGATACTCCGATCCCTGGAATCATGCTCCGCTCTTCAGGAATGATGCTCCGATCCTAGAATTATGCTCCAACCCTCGGAATTATGCTCCGACTCTTCGGAATGATACTTCGACTCTTCGGAATGATACTCCGACTCTGGAATTATGCTCCGCAAATCGGAAAGATGCTCCGATCCCCAGGAATCATGCTCCCCGAGGGATGCTCCGCCTCCGGAATGATGTTCCACCTCGAAGTCCAGCTTCAAGATCCATCAATTTCATGCACACAACTCAAATGTGCGGTGTGCATTTATTGATGGGGGCACTTTGTTGGGGTCGAAAATTGCACCCTGGTTGACCAAGTCAAATTCAAGGTCAACACCAAGCCAGGTGGGCCCAAGCCCACATCAACTGGGCCCATACCCAGGTCGAGTCCGAACATGAAGCGGCCGGCCCTCCTCCATTCCTAAATAAAAAGTCATGTAATAAATAATTTTTATGTAATTTTTTTATGCATGAATGTAAGTTAAATGGGCATAAAACCAAATTTTGTAAAGCCCATGGCTTATGTGCAAAAGAAATGCACATGAGGCATGGGATGGGAAAAATGCCATTTTGTAAAGCCCAAGGGGCTACATGTAAATGTGTAAGCCTATAAGAGGCAACATGATGATGAATAAAACATAGACTTTCATTCCCCCCAAAAACTAGGGTTTGTGCCTCCTTCCCCTTTCTCAAGGTTCTAAAAAAAAACCTTCTTCCTCTTTGAATTAAATCAAGAGTTTTACTCTTCCTTTCTCAGAAATAAATAGTTTTTCACGATAAAACCCAAAAAGGGGAACTCAGATCTCCCATCAGATCTCAAAAAGAGAGATCTTTAAAATCTCATACCTCTTGATCTTCAAGATCCGGCCAACAGAAGAAGAAGGAGGAGACCCATCTCAAAAAATCTAACTTTGGACAGATCCAAGGCTCAAAAGAAGAGTCAAAGATTCCTAGGAGTTTAACTCCTTTTTAGATCTGTTGGAGTTTAACTCCATAAATTAAATTTCTGTTAGGAGTTCAACTCCAAAAAACCCTTGGGAGTTCAACTCCCCAACCCAGGGGCAAGACCCTTTCCCGCAGGTGTTTCCCGGCGCTGAGGCGCCCATCGGTCACGTGCGCCCACGTGACCCCGGGCGCTAAGGCGCCCATGTTCTGCGCACATGACCAGTGGGCACCATGCGCCCACATGCCAGGCACGCGACCCGTGGGCACCATGTGCCCACGCGCCACACACGCTCCTTTAAGTTGCTCCTCCCCCATTTTTTTACACATCACAATACCGTCCCTCTTAGAAAAAAAAATTAGGCAGAGGCGCTGTCCCGCATCCCGTAAGGGGCTGCTAGCCCCCTTGACCCCCAGCCCGCTATCCGGGTAGCGAGACCCTCGTAAAAACTCTGCGGGGCCCCTGATATATCCAAAACCCCTTCAAAACATAACACTGCACGTTGAGTTCGCATGGCCTCTTTGACCCGTCAATCGGAGGTTTTTTCGCTCCAATGGTGAGGGGTAATTAACAGCAGCTTAGTCCGCGGCTGCCGGAGATTCGGATCCCCATAATCAATAAACCCCATCCTACCCTAGGCAGGGGGAATCTGTACTGCGCCTGACCAGTGCGCGCGTATTCCCATCTCAATGGGGTGACGAAAAACACCCTACATTAGTAAATATCATAAAAACATACTGCTCAAAATGAAATCAATCTCAAATACAGTATACAAGGTACCACATGCGTCTGGTGTGTACGGAAATCGAAATCAAATACAGATGCCACGATTACGCACAGAAACAAAATTGAGTGCAATGGGTGTGCACCAAAAACATCTGTCAAGTGCAACGGGCGTGCACGATAATAATATTAGGTGCATCTAATATGCCAAATCCCGATTTAGTGCATCTGGTGTGTACAAAATCGCATCAAGCGTGCCAAGTGTGCACAAGAATCTAAATCAAGTGCACATGGTGCACGAAAACATATATCGTATATTAAAATCGAAATCAGCGGTATACAACAAACACCGAATCAAAATCAAGTATACCGCGATGGATAAACTCACAACTACATGCATTAGTGTGCACAAGACTAAATCGAAGTACGAAGAGTGCAAGAAAACTATACCGAAAACATAAGTCCAAAATCATGTGCAACCCATATATATGAAATCAAATCAGTATCTCAGAATGCATAAAAATCAAAATCAAGTGCAATGGGTATGCACAAAACGAACATCAATACAACTGATACATGGAACACTAATCGAGTGCAATGAATATGCATGTAGGAAATACCAATCATAAAACGAAATCCTTAAAATACCCAAATCCAAACAACGGAAATGTGAAATTCAAATCACCAAATCGCAAATCGTAACACCGACGTCAATGTGCTCCTCTTTCCTCTAGTGTCGACTGATTCGAACTCGTCTCTTCGTAGCTATATGAACGGCGCTACAAACGGCTATACTCATATATAGAGTCTCCCAAGTAATGTATCCCATCACATGATACCTGAACTACGTTAAACTTTTCGATCGATTCATCAAAGTCCCAAAATTCCCCGAGAGCTCAACACTCGAGTACAGTTTAAAAATATCCAGTACATGCCACAACACCTGCGGACCAGCCGTAGAAGGGCAAACCCAAGCCTCACTAATGGCACCTTGGAACTGCCGCAAACCCTAAGGTTCAAAGGCATTCTCATGGTCATTATGTCGAGTTAGCGTTTCATTCTTCTAGAGGGTCCATAGAATTACCTGCATGTTGTTCCGAATACCTTAAACTTGGGAAAATGGGTTTCTGATAATCGTTCGAACCTTTTAACTTCGCCTAGACGACATGTGAATATCTTTCGTCTGCACGGTAAACAATGCCTCGATCCTCAAGAATAGACTATACACTAACGGTCATCACATTCTAACCGGTCTATAGCAGTGGCCCGATCACCCGATGCAGATATCAACGCTCGCGTCCATAAGAAAACATAGTAAACGACATATCTAAATGCTCATGCTGACCGCAACTCTAGCCGTAGCTCTCTCTGCCCGTGCGACCGTGGTAACAGAAGCCACCATCCGACATTGACGAAGATAGATCAAAGGAACGAATAGAAATACGGTGCAAAGAAATGTACATCCTAGGGCTCCTAAAGCGGAGTAGCATATCGTAAGTATGCTGCGGAACATACCCATGGTATATCACTCTACTTTAGTCACCTACTCCATCAACCAAGGGTCATCCTAAATGTAGAAGGTAAAACCTAACGCTCTGATACCAACTTTGTCATGACCCGAAGGTACGGAATATGACCGGCACTTAAATTACGAAACGTTTAGAGGTGTAACGTAATCTAAGCAATACGAAGCCCAGAAATCTAAACCATTTAAAAGAAGAAGTGTAGAAAAACATGTTTAAAAGCAACATCAAATTTTTTCGAAAATTTTGGCAGAGTCTCCTTTGTAAAAACTGGCCCCAAACGGGTACAAACAAGAAATATATACACAAGCAGTAATAAAGGCATCCTCAAGCGGGAGCTAGCTCTACGCCAATTGGCGGAAATAACCACGCAATCAAAGTAATATACAATGCCGAAGGGCAAGGAACAAAACTCAGAGGAAAACCAAAATCCACCAGAAAACCATAATAATACAAGCGCGGCTCTAATGTCGAAAGAAAAACAACTGGTCTTCTAAATCTACCAAATAATACAAGTCTGGTTGATGGAGCTTACTAGATAAAACTGAAATAAATAAAATTACAATGGTGGTCACGATACAAGTGAACCAACCTACCAAGCAATCACCCTGAATGAAGTGGTGTGCCAACAAGCCGCTAAGGAAACCTGTACATCTGAACCCGAAAGAAAATTTGGCACAACGGGGGTGAGTTGCCAACTCGTGAGTAGAAGACATCTGTGGGTAGAAATTGCATGCACGACAATCTCCTAGGCCATAATAATATACTTAACATAACACTAGACATCTAGTAGTGACAGGGTAATAATCTATGCATAAGTGCAATATTCAGTGCTCGTGTCAGTGTCACTAAACAGTACTAAATCATATATCTGATGCATGAATGCATCATGAATGAGGAAATCCACCACGAAATCTGAAAAATCTGATATAAAGAAATCATCAGTAAAACTTATATAATAAAACCGAAACATCATCAGTGAAATCTACAGGAAGCCCGTGTCAAGCATCGACACAATATCTCAATATCTCAAAGTCTCAATGTCTCGGGCTCCGTCAGTCCGGATCGGCCCATATCATCAAATCTCACGACAACGGTCGGTATCCTCCGAATACCGCCGCGCCAGACATCACCGGTAGGTAGTCTTTCCCTATTAAGCTCATCGTCTACAACTCGAGCTTCTTGCCCCGAGGTACCTTACCGGGACCACCATGTACCCGAAATGGTTCATCCTACTCCTCGAATCGGGTCTCGAAATCCAACATCAATCATGAAAACTCATGGTGGACAACACATACATCACGAGAAAACCGCAACTGGTATTTTAAATAAGAGATAGAGAGAGAGAGAGAAGTTATTATAAATTCTTGCGGTTTTCCCCAAAATCCAGAAATCTCATGGAAATCCGAAATCCAAGAATCAAGAGTAAGTAAACAGTGAATATCGGTATAAATCCCCAGAATAGTACATGAATGATTATATGAATGCATGAAGTATCTATGTAAAGAATGCAATCTCTAAGTTAACACATGAGAGCAATCACACAGGTATTATGCGGTAACTAGCATTTAGCTGACTATATCAATGAGATAATATTTTCTAAAGTGTACATGACATGGAAATTACCGATGATGATGTGTATGAGCCGGAAAATATGTGTACGTAGAACATGCGCATCATCGGTAATTATGTTGGTGTCCTAACAGATGAAATCATAACAGTTAGGGAACATATGTATAAACATGAAGTATAATGAGAATAACATGAATATAACAGAGAAGGAGTAATAACCGTAATACCGAAGAATATACTTTTCTACAATACGAGTCATACCGTTTTGTTGTTTTAAAAAGCACGAATCGTAGTTTTTAGAAAAATAGGGGCTACCGTGTTTTTTGAGAAAAGATACGACCTTTGAAAAAATCCGTAGTATCCCTCAGGCCGTTTTGAAAAATGCGTACGATTCGTTAGTTTTGAAAAAATAAGTATGACTTGAGCCTAAACTAACATCTACCTAACCAACTAAGGGACTAAACTAAAGAACTAGTCGATAGGTAAGAAGAATCCACCTACAGTCCGAGCCGATATCTCTAGTAGTCGGCGATACAGCCTCAATAGCGTCACGTATATCGTACGACTTCGTCGAATCAAGAGTCCGGATCAATCATCACATCTATACCTCGTATGGTCAAATCCATCGTACAACATCCCAAAATCGGGGTACGGGTCAACTATCATATCTATACATCATCATTCATAAGGTATCATCATCAAACAATATCATGATCTGGTTACTGACCTAAAGTCTCGTGCAATCCGATGTCATCAACACATATTATTATATATGAGTATACATTGCACAAGCGATCCATTATAAATATCATAACATATCTCATATCATATCTCAATCATACATCAACTATCATATATATATCATCAATCACATGGTATCATTGTCCATCGATCCGCGATAATATTATAACATATCTCATATCATAACTTGATCACATATCAAATATCTCCCGGCATCATGCCCATGTTGGAGATAGTGCCCTCAGAGTCAATTATTGGATCACAGGCACGTGATTGCAATGATTGAGGGAGGACCTATCCCGGTACGACAGTCTTACTCGAGATGATAGTTTGCTATCTGGTTTACCTTTATCATCGTGTACTGCTTCAGGTGACCTGACAAGTCGCTATTACACGTTGGTAGAGCCCCTAGGATTCTTGCTTGACTGCCGGCAGTATGAGGGCGATCATATAAGTGAGAGCTGGAGTCTATAAGCACATCCTTAAAAGGTCCCTAGTCGTGGGAGTTTCGAGACAGGGTATCGATACTCCAGAGTAGACTAGTGTATACAGTCGAGACCCCGACGAGGGGCGGTGGCCGGTCTCACAGGCCACTGGTGTCAGTTGGTTCACCTAAGATGTATACAGGTGCTCATTGGGTTATGAGTACACCGGACAGGACTCGCCGGGAACATGCTAGTTGGTCTTATACCTGACGTCAGATAGCAGTTCCCAGGTGACATGTGTACAGGTTAGTTCATCGACCTAGGGATCGTCATTCGTCTCGTGTGAGTTCCCACTGTGCTTTGATTACTACCCTACCACGGCTCAAAGGAGTCGTGCAAACAGGTTTTAGTTGGGTACAGTCCCGAGCCACATGGAGGCAGTGAGCGGATCTTCGGGGGTTCGTCTCTCCCGGTATTGGGGGTGAGGTCGCGCTGTGTCTAGGAGAGCCATTACACGAAGTCCTTGGCCAAGGCAGAAGATTTACTGGTAGGTATTCCAGTAGTATCTCAGGGTGTTCTGGGCTACACTCCGACACGACTTGTACCGCTTTTGGGGGTCTGACTTTTACCCACCCCCTAGGCCCGACATGCGATGCTCGTAGATGAACGGACCGGACTGTACGGATATTGTCACTGACAGGCTCAGTAGGGTGTCAGGATGAGTTCGCTCATCGACGTCCCTTTTAGTCAATAGCTGGTGGCCCGTTACGTATTGGCTTATACCTCTGACGTGCTAGTGGTTAAATCTACAGCCATAGTATTGACGAGTCTTTAGAGTCCACCATACTTTCAGTTACTCAAGCTTTCGGGCGAAACGCTGTAGAGGCCGTATGGAGATATGGCAGGGTCCGATCAGATACGTGCGGTATTGCACGGATCAGGATCGGACGGTTTGTACTAGAGGCCGTATAGTTATATGGCAGGGTTCGGTCAGATACGTGCGGTATTGCACGGATCAGGATCGAACGGATATTACTAGCCGGCTTTGGTTTAAGCCGGATCCTAGTTTAGTACAGTGTAGATTTTGTCTCTTTGCATTTGTATCCGGACGGAATACAGATGCGGGTGTGTATGCACAGTATCGGGGTTTTCCTGTAATTTATTACGGGACCAGTTTTCTGGAGTTGCCAGTTTGCATTCCGTTCCGGCCGGTTTTCCTTTGTTCTTTTCCGGCCGGACTTTTCCGATGGAGGGGGTTATTTGCAAGTTTGCAAATAACACTTTGTGGAGGGTTTTATTGTAAAAGATTGATTATGATGGCATCATTATCTTTTGCTCCATCACTTGCATTAATGAGGGTATGGTTTTGAATAATGTGTGAAGCATGGTTGATGTTTCTTTGTCTCTTGATGTGGTCACCTTTTCTTCACTCCTACACTCACCTCCCTTCATGCTTCATATCTATTCCTCCACCACCATTTCCTACAATGCATTTTTTTGGCCGGCCACATTCTTGAGTGAGGAGAGAAAAATGAGGGAATTTCATTTGTGAGCTTGTGGCATTCTTGATCTCATTTTTGATGCTAGAAAAATGCAAGCACCATTTTTCTTCTTGATTCCTCCATCATCTTTCAAAGGCAACAAACCCCAAAGTGAGACATGCACTCTACACTACACTTCCTACAGCAAATCTTGGACGCGTCGATTCGCCAGCTTCGCGCCCGAGTTGCCTCGGTATTGAGGAGGGAGCCCGTAAAAGCTACAGGCGATGTGGTGCCCTTTTCCGACGAGGAGGAGACGGACGGAGATCCCGCGAGGAGATCGGAGTGGAGATGAAGACCGGAGGACTCGGATCAGTCGGTACATCTCTTCCCTTTCTTGTTAGTAGCTTAGACTTGTTAATGGTTACGATCCGGAGTTTAGTGCGCGGTGGTGCCGGTTTGCAAAGTCCGCAAAATTAAAGTTTATCACCGCTTCCGCATTCCGGCGTCGGATTGACGGCCGAGGCGCCGCCGTGCACTTACAGTGGTATCAGAGCCTCGCCATTAACTTCGTCTAGCTTTCGTTTGATGTGTTTTGCGGTTCCGATCGACCAAAATTCCAAAAACCCATTTTTACCTCACATCAGTTTTCTGTTAAGATTTTTTAGTGTCTAAAAATTTTTCAGGTGGTCTCAGTATGATGTGCAGGGAGTTCTAAGAACTCTGGGAAAATTCGACTCACTGATCTCTCTTCCAGAGCGCGGAACCGCGGCCTCACCCTTCTATTGGGCCGCGGATCCGCCGCACTCTAGAGAGGTCAATGGGCCAAAAGTTTCCAGTGGGCTTCAGGGCAGAAATTAGGGGTTTTGGAATATTAAAATTGGGCCAATTATTTCTGTGACTGCTGCAGTATTGGTTTGGGGCCCGTTTGTTAATTTTTGGTCAATCGGAAAATTTTAAACACATTTTTCACAGTATTTACATTATATCTGCGACCGTGAATGTCACTCGATCGGTAAATCCGGTCTAACTGCTATAGCCTGGTTAGACGGATTTGCGAACGTGACTTTCACGTTGGTGTTCTATGTATTTTGCTGTGATGTTGCGGATCGGTCGTGGGGGATAGCCTGGATGCAATGCTAGTACAGTTGTGGTTGTATTATGTACATTTGTTATTGCGGGGCGAGCGTCCGACATGTGGACTGCCGTCACTGCCTGTTTGTATTATTCTTTTGGGGCACGGCCTGGTTGCGGTCGATGTACCCGTTGTATGTATATTTTACTTTCTGTACTAGGTTTACCCCACGGAGGGGTGCACGGATAGCCGGGTTCTAGAAGACAACAAGCCCGCATCTCATGGCATTGGGACGGAGGGGGCTTCATTCCAGGATTGGCTGGCTATTCGCCGCACTCGTAGGGGGTATAGGATTTCATTGCACAGGCTATCCACACGACCAGGGGAACGTCGGGTTTCAGTAGTGGCTCTGTGAAACCCGGGGATCCCAGATATCTGTATTGTTCTGTGATGCTGTACATTTCTGTGATGTTGCATTTTCATTCACGCCTTGAGCGAATATAATATATTGGTATATATATTAGTAGATGTTGTATATGTTTTTCATCCGCGCTAGTCCAGTCCCCGCTCTGCCGTTAGTTAGCTAACCTAACGGGCGATGACGGGACCCAGTGGCGAATGCGGATGGCATATACGTACGTCAGTATATTTTCGTTCTTTGTGGTGTGATCAATTGATGGGACTGCATTGATTCGGATCAATGCAAGTTAAACAGACCTATTCTGATGTTGTTGAAACACTTTTCAAAAAGCTGTTATTGTAAGGACGTTCACTTTTGTTTTGCATCGTGGTATTCATTTGGAATATCCTGCTCCTCAGTCGACGAGGCAAGGGCCGAGATCCCTTCACCGGGAGTGACCCCTTGGACAGAAGTTTGCGTCAGGGCATTAACTTCACTATAGCCAATTACTTTTGCTTTGCATAGTGATATTCGGTTATGAATATCCAGCACCCCATTCTACGGGGAAAGAGCCGAGATCCCTTCACCGGGAGTGACCTCTTTAGTAAAGGTTTTCGTCACTATATTTTCTAAAAAGCTATCCGTTCCTTCAACGATTTCAAGTTCATTACGTTAAAGGTTTTCGCCAGAAACTATTCGTAGCCCTCCGTCGTTTCATATGGATAGTCAATAGTATTCAAGCTGTGTATGTTGGCCAAAGTCAAGGCACAGTGTTTGGTAGCTGTTGGGTATTCATATGCAGCATAGATAGATGCGTTGGTTTGGGACAGTCGTACTGCCATTTTGGCCAAAGTCAAGGGTATGTACGGGTGGACTCAAATTAACCTGGAGAATGACGGGTTGAACTTGACATGTGACTTATGATATGTTGGCCAAAGTCAAGGTCATAAGAGCATGGGGTAAAAATCACATCGGGAGTTTCAAAAGAACTGAAACTTGCCAGATATGCGCATACCTTCTGGAGTGTAATACCGTGAGCGGATTCCGTCACGTTATCATGCGATGATAGTTGGATCCCGATTCCCACTGATGAGTTGGTTTACTCCTCGGGTGTTCCCGACTAATTCTTCTTTCAGGTTTGGAGGAGAATTTGAGGTACAGTGGGAGGTTTCCAGATTAGATAAATTGGTAACCATTCTGATCTTGGTTTGAGTGCACGCTGAGTGTTTCTTTTTTCTCTCTCTCTGGCAGCGACCATTGACCCGACCCTAAGACTATGACTCAGTGACCAAGTTGACCGAACCTTCTTAACACTGGCTTTTGGATTGTCAGAGTTGCAGACCTCATTGCCACTCCTACTTTTACCCTTTTCTCCGGGACACCCCGTATTACTACGAACGTCCACTTCCATTGGACAAAACCATCGTATGGTTAGATACGAACTCGAAGGAATTCGAGGATGGTTTCCGGTTCTGGAGAAAGCGGATAGGATTATTCAGTTGACTTTTCCTTTTACCTTCTCTCAGGTTGTGAGTACTCCTTGGTTTAGGGGATAGTACACCTATTACGCAAATTGGATAGTCTTCTTCCAAACCTTAGGCTAGTGCCGACCGGTAGGGAATGAAGAAAACCAATTAGCATAACGATGGTGTGCAGAAGGTATTAAGATTAAGACAAAGCAAGGGATTAGTAAGAGGGCAAAGTAAATTGCGACTGATATTCATGACCAAACCAAGTATTGTAAGTCCATATTGCGACCCCCGGTACTTACGGGGAGGCGGAAACGGTATAAAAAACGAATTTTTATCGCAAGAGGCAACATGGACTAAACTATGTCGGGATCGTTGTCTAAACTAAAACTAGTTAACAAGCTAAAGAGAGTTAGCTACTATGGAAGATGGTTATACCTAAACTTGAACTCCTTCTTCTTCAAACCTTGTAGAGGTTGATGGTTCTCTTTTCGTCGCCTTCTCCCGTCGAAGATGGATCCACCTCGAAGGTTCGACCTTTGGGCTCTTCCTCGATCTTTGAGTGAACTAGGGTTTCCGGCTTGCTAAACCTTCATCCTAGAATGAGTAGAGAGTGATTAGGGTTTGCTTTTCTTTCTAAAGAGAATGATTCTCAACACATGAGAAGGTTTCTCTTTTCAAGAGGAAGAAGAAGATGAAATGAGGAGAGAGAGAGGTTATGATAGAATGAGCTCAATTATTTCTTTCTTGCAACCATATTGCAAAAGAAATGAATTATCTAAATGATAATAATTGAAATAAGAATAGTTGATGGTAATTTTGGAATGACCACTATCATGCTTCTTTAAATGAAGTGTAAGCATGAATCAAGGAAGACTTTCAAGGCATGAAAGTGGTCAATGGTCAACAAGTCAACCAAGGTCAACAAGTCAACAAAAAAACAACCATAACATAATTCTCATTTAATTACTATTATTAATAGATAATATATAAATCCATTAGGGTTTGGAAAATGAAGACTGTCAACTGTGCATACGCACCCGTTCCGAAACCCTAATGAAAAACCTCATTCTCCGCCTCAAGCAACTGTGCATACACACCTGCATTCTCGTTCCGAGGAACAAGAATACCAAGATATAAAAGCAACCCCCAAAACATATACCAGTATCTGGCTCAAACCAGAGCCTGCCAGTATAATCCGTCCGGACTCCAAACGTGCACAAGTGCGCGGATGAGAACGAACCCTGTCGCAAAACCATGCGACTTCTACTCTATTTTGCCCAGAGGCGAATACCCTCTGTGTGGGACTCTAAAGACTCGACACTACGCTGGCAGTGGGTTTAACCACAGACCGCAAGCGGCACTAGCTGTGCGTAACGGTCCCCAGGTAGATGTCGACAAGAAGGCTGACGAGGTGAAACCCCATCTGAACTCCTACTGAGTCTGAATATGACATTCTCCGTACAGTCCGGTCTGTTCGTCTGATACATCGCATGGCGGGCCTAGGGGGCGGTAAAACGTCAGTCCCCCAATAGCGGTACAAGTCGTGTCGGAGTGAAGCCCAAAACACCCTGAGATAACACTGGAAACCTACCAGTATATCTCGCTTGCCCTGGCCAGGGACTACTCGTGTAATGGCTCTCCTAGACACAGCGCGATATCAACCCCCAATACCGGGAGAGACGAATCCTGTCTAACCGTCACTGCCTCCAAGTGCTTCGGGACTGCACCCAACCACCACCTGTTTGCACGACTCCTTTGAGCCGTGGTAGGGTAGTGATCAAAGTGCAGTGGGAACACACTCGAGGCGAAGTGTCAGTGTCAAGTCAGCGGACTAAGCTGTACTCATGTCACCTGGGAACTGATAACTGACGATAGGTATAATACCAACCTGTCAGTTCCCGACGAGTCCTGTCCAGTGTACTCGTAACCCAACGAGCACCCGTATACTATCTCCAGTACGACGTACTGATGGCTGTGGGACAGACCATCTCCCACACTGGGATGAGAAGCGCATACGCTAGTCTACTCCGGAGTATCGATGCCCTGTCTCGATAGTCCTACGACTAGGGACCTGTATAAGGATGTGCCTATAGATTACCCAGCCCCCACTAGTGTGACTGCCATCACAACGCTGGTAATCAAGCAAAGATCCTAAGGGCTACACTAATGCGTATAAGTGATATACTGAAATAAATACAAGTACACATTGAAGTAGAAACAAACCAAGTAGCATACTACTATATTGAGCAAGATTGTTTATACAAGGTGAATATCCCAAGCTTCCATCAAGTAATATACAAACTAGTATGATACAGTAATGGCCTCTAGGGCATATACACTAACAATCTCCCACTTGCACTAAGGCCATGTACTGGCGTATCGAAGACCTATCATCTCGATCAGCCGCTCGAACTGAGTCTGGGGTAGGGCCTTGGTGAATGGATCTGCAGTGTTCTCTTCTGAAGCAACCCTCCGAACCTCGATCTCCTTGCGATCCACGATCTCCCTGATCAGGTGATACCGCCTCAAGATGTGCCTGGATCTCTGATGGGACCTGGGTTCCTTTGCTAAAGCTATAGCCCCGTTGTTGTCGCAATACAGAGGTACTGGGTCAACAATGGACGGAACCACCTGAAGTTCTTTTAAGAACTTCCTTATCCAGACAGCTTCTTTTGCGGCATCAGATGCAGCGATGTATTCCTCTTCCATAGTCGAGTCTACAACGGTTTCCTGTTTGGAACTCTTCCAACACACCGCCCCTCCATTGAGGGTAAAGACAAAACCCGACATGGACTTGGAATCATCCTTGTCACTCTGGAAGCTGGAGTCAGCAAAGGCCTCAATCTGGAGGTCTTTTCCGCCATACACCAAGAACATCTCCTTAGTCCTCCTCAGGTACTTGAGAATGTTCTTTACCGCTATCCAATGTTTCTCCCCAGGGTTTGACTGATACCGGCTTACTACACTCAGTGCATAAGCTACATCCGGTCTGGTACACAACATCGCATACATTATAGAGCCTACCGCAGAAGCGTAGGGTATAATAGACATGCGATCCCTCTCCAAATCAGTCTTGGGAGACATCTCTTTAGAGAGGGTGATCCCGTAACAAGCCGGTAGGTTACCGCGCTTGGAATCTTTCATACTGAATCTTTTCAGTACGGTGTCGATGTACCTGGACTGTGAAAGTCCTAATATCCTCTTGGATCTATCACGATGGATCCGGATCCCCAGGATGTAAGAGGCATCACCCAGGTCTTTCATGGAGAACCTGTGTGACAAGAAACCCTTGACAGATTGTAGCATAGGAATGTCATTTCCTATTAAGAGAATGTCATCCACGTATAAAACAAGGAATACCACAGTTCTCGCTACAAATCTACTATAGATGCATGGTTCATCTGGATTTTTGATAAAGTCAAATTCCTTGACCGTCTCATCAAAACAGATGTTCCAACTCCGCGATGCCTGCTTTAGTCCATAGATGGACTTAAGCAACTTGCACACCTTTCCGTTGCTCCCACTCTGAATGAAACCCTCTGGCTGATCCATATAGACACACTCCTCTAAATTTCCATTTAGAAAAGCGGTTTTTACGTCCATCTGCCAAATCTCATAATCGTGGAAGGCAGCAATGGCAAGAAGGATCCGAATGGATTTCAGCATAGCCACTGGAGAAAAGGTTTCGTCGTAGTCCAAGCCAGGTCTTTGACGGAAACCCTTTGCTACAAGTCTAGCTTTATAGGTCTCAACCTGTCCATCTACACCAATCTTCCTTTTGAAGATCCACTTGCATCCTACGGGTTTTACCCCGTCTGGAGCAATGTCCAACGTCCAAACTTTGTTGGTGTACATGGACTCCATTTCGGTCCGCATTGCATCCAGCCATTTTACCGAGTCAATGCTCTGAACGGCCTGCTGGAAGCTAGTAGGCTCATCATAGTCTATGATGCAATCCTCTCTATCCCCGTCTATGAGAAAACCGTAGTATCTCTCGGGCGGATGAGACTGCCTACTACTTCTACGGAGCGGCATAGGAATGTCCTGTTCATTTGAACCCTCTGGTTCCACTAAGCTTTCAGTAATAGTCCGTGGTTCTGGAATTTCTTCCAGTTCTACTGTGCTCCCACTTATCTGGTTTTCCAAAAACTCAGTTTCCAAGAAGTAGGCATGACGAGAAACAAGGACTTTTTGTTCCTCTTCACAGTAGAAGAAATATCCCTTGGAGTTCTTTGGATATCCCACGAACTTACACTGTACTGAGCGTGCCTCGAGCTTGTCCGCATGCTGCTTTTTAACAAAAGCTGGACATCCCCAAGTCTTGATGTGACTGAGATGGGGTCTCTTCCCACACCACATCTCATATGGTGTAGTAGGCACAGTGTTAGTAGGAACTCGGTTCAAAAGGTACGCAGCTGATTCTAGCGCATACCCCCAGAATGATCGCGGTAACTCAGCGTTACTCATCATGGACCGTACCATATCCAATAGGGTCCGATTCCGTCTCTCCGATACACCGTTATGTTGCGGGGTGTATGGAGGAGTAAGCTGAGAGAGAATCCCATTCTCTTTTAAGTAATTCAGGAACTCGGCACTTAAGTATTCTCCACCTCGATCCGATCTTAGAATCTTGATACTTTTGCCGGTTTGTTTTTCTACTTCATTCTTAAATTCCTGGAATTTTTCAAAAGCTTCGGACTTATGTTTCATTAAGAAGACATAACCGTATCTTGAAAAATCATCCGTAAAAGTAATGAAGTAAGAATAACCGCTTCGCGCATGTGTAGACATTGGACCGCACACGTCGCTGTGTACGAGTCCCAAGAGCTCGCTCGCTCTTACTCCGTGTCCAGTGAACGGAGTCTTTGTCATCTTTCCTTTGAGACAGGATTGACAAGTGGCATATGATTGATATTCGAACGGATTCAAATATCCTTCTGTATGTAACTTAGTCAACCTTCTCTCATTGATGTGACCCAGTCTACAATGCCATAAGAAAGTCTGATTAATATCTGGTGACTTTCTTTTGTGTGTATTCTGGACATTGAAAATCTGTGGTTGGTTTAATACGTATATACCATTGCTCAATGTACCTGACCCAATCAGAACTTGATTAAGGTGAATGTTAACAACATTACTTACAAACGCAAATTCATAACCTTCTTTAGAAACCAAAGATACAGAAATGATATTACAAGTTGCGTTGGGTACAAAAAAGCAATTACGCAAAACCAAAACATGCCCATCTGACATTCCCAGGTGATAGTCCCCCACGGCTTTAGCATCCATGCTAGCTCCGTTCGCAACTCTGAGGGTCATGTCACCTGCCTTCAAAACCCTACGGTTTCTCAACGCCTGCAAAGAATTACAGATATGAGATCCTGATCCGGTATCCAATACCCAGGAAGTAGAGTTTATAGAAAGACAGTTTTCAATAACATACACACCTGAAGCTGAAGCCGCAACCTGCTTCAGTTCCTGTGTCCTGGCTTTCCAAGCCCTGCAATCTTTCTTCCAGTGTCCACTCTTGTGACAATAGAAGCATTCCTCTTTACCAACAAGCTTCCCCGCTATCTTTGTTGCCTTTTCCTTTCCCTTCACACCCACTTTACTAACACCGCCTCTTGGTTTGGCGGGGGCTTTCTTCTTCTTTCCCTTGGCTTTCTCCTTGGACCTAGAAGAAGAAGATCCTCCTACAAACAAAGTGGATGTATCCCTACCCTTCTGTAGGGTGCCCTCTGCGCTCCTCAGCAGGTTGAGGAGTTCTGAAAGTTCAACTTCCTTTTCTTGCAAGTTGAAATTCAGTATGAACTGGGCGTAAGTGGATGGAAGGGACTGGAGAATTATATCTGTATAAAGTTCACTGTCCAACGTGGTCCCAAGTTCCGCGAGCTCCTCAGTGTAGCCAATCATCTTAAGCACGTGGTCCGCTACCGATGATCCGACGGCCAACTTAGTCGAAAATAACTTCTTCGACACTTCGTATCTTGCGATACGAGACTGCTCTCCATACAGTTCTTTTGTATGAAGAAATATGGATTCCAAATCCATATTCTCTTGCCTCCTCTGATGGTCATTGTCCATCGAGGCAAGTACGAGGCATCTGGCCTTCGCGCTGTCAATCTCCCAAGTCTTACGGATTTCCTTATCCGCGACGCTGGAGGTGGGACCTGGGACGGGGGGAGCTTTGCTGGTAAGAAGATACCCCAGCTTGTCGTAAGAGATTGCCAATTTGACATTCCTGAGCCAATCTTTGTAGTTTGGCCCTGTCAATATGTTTTTATCTAGAAGTAACTTAAGTCCAGTCATTTCGATTTGGTCGCTGCAGGGGGAGAGAAGAAACACTTAGCACGATGCTCTTGCAAATTTAGAATGGTTTTTAATTTGTCTAAACAGGATGGCTCCCACTGTCTCTCGAATCCCTCCTCAAACCACAAAGGAAGAATTAGCCGGGATCAATCCCACCGTACAATACTTGCTTAACCGTTCAGCCAGGCCAGTGTCGGTACTTCGAGGGAGGTTTTCCAACGCTTTCGCGAAGTTCCTTAATTTAAGAACCTCTTTTCCCTGGGGGCGTAGCCCCGCTAACACCTTTCTAGGCACCTACTAGGTTTATAGCATTGATCGTTTAGTGAGAAATTTCCCGAGGAGTAGCATATACTCACAGTAGGATCGGGATCCAAATATCATCGCGTGACGAAAATGAAGGAATCCTACCATAATCATCACACTCCAAATGGTATGCAAATCTAGCAAGTTTCAGTACTTATGAAACTCCCGATGTGGATTTTTGCCCCATGCTCTTATGACCTTGACTTTGGCCAACAAATCATAAGTCACATGTCAAGTTCTTCCCGTCGTTCTCCAGGTTAATTTGAATCCACCCGTACATACCCTTGACTTTGGCCAACAAGGCAGTACGACTGTTCCAAATCAACGCATCTATCTATGCTACACATGAACACCCAATAGCTACCAATCACTGTGCCTTGACTTTGGCCAAAATACACAGCTTGAATACTATTGCCTATTCATGCGAAACGACGGAGGGCTACGAATGGTTTTGGTAAAACCGTGAACGTAGTGAACTTGATATAATCGATGGAACGAGATAGCTTTTAGAAGGAGTGGCTCAAGCTCCGCATTTAAAAGTTAGTTTTGAAAAGAACCGAGTGGTTTTTCGAAAGTGTTCCATCGACTTAAACTTGGTTTATTATCTTGCATTAGTTCTTTTAATGCGTGATATTCTTGCATTAGTTCTTTTAATGCGTCCCATCATTTAATTCCTACCATTGCAGAAAACAACCAAAATATGACGTACGCTTATGCCATTCGCATTCGCCACGGGGTCCCGTCATCACTCGTTAGGTTACTTAACTAACGACAGAGCGGGGGCTGGGCTAGCGCGGCTGTAAAACATAAGCAACGCCTAAATAGAAAGCAATGATAGACATTACAGATCACAGATGAATACATTGGATATACTAGCAATCCGCAATCCTTTCGAGCCTGAAACGAAAAGCGGATAACACGGTCGCGGTGAATAGCCAAATACCCCACCCAAGACCCCTACGGGTGCGGCAAACTACCCGCCAAGTACTCGGCAGTTTGTGCACCCCTCCATGGGTCTATCCTAGGAGCATAAACAGTAAAAAGAATTATACAATGACGGCTACAACCCCGACCCGGTTGTGCGGCCAAACAAATAATATAATTACATCAATTTACATTTACAATGAATGAAAGAAAAACAAAAGCTCATCTCACATCCACCCCGGCTATTCACCCGCGACAGTCCAACACATTCATATACACATTCCAGCACATTACAGATCATGTATAACCCCGACTAATCGACTTATAGCGATTAGCCGACGTTCAATACATGCAAACATCACAGATATAACCATCATAGCTAAAGAGCAGTGAAGTTCGGAAAAAAATACGGAATTATAGGACCCCAAAAGTGAATTTCAGTTCTGGAAAATCTGGGTACATATAATATATCTGAAAAATCCCAAAACCAACACAGAAGAACACTGCACGAAAAACGATGCAAAGATGACTACAACCTGCGGCGGTTCCGCGGCCAAATGAATAGGTGAGGCCGCGGAAGGGCGGCGGCTTGGAGAAAACATGCTATCGTTTTTCTTGGGTGTTCTTAGAAAACCCTGAGACGAATTTACAAGTATAAAGTTTTTCATTTTGAGCAGAAAAAAATTCAACAGAAACTTAGGGTTTTGGTTTTCCGGTTTTGCGATTTTTCGGTTCCGAACTTCGTTACACTTCACTACCAAGCTAGTTTAAGTTTAGTTAGGCTCTGATACCACTGTAAGTCCATATTGCGACCCCCGGTACTTACGGGGAGGCGGAAACGGTATAAAAAACGAATTTTTATCGCAAGAGGCAACATGGACTAAACTATGTCGGGATCGTTGTCTAAACTAAAACTAGTTAACAAGCTAAAGAGAGTTAGCTACTATGGAAGATGGTTATACCTAAACTTGAACTCCTTCTTCTTCAAACCTTGTAGAGGTTGATGGTTCTCTTTTCGTCGCCTTCTCCCGTCGAAGATGGATCCACCTCGAAGGTTCGACCTTTGGGCTCTTCCTCGATCTTTGAGTGAACTAGGGTTTCCGGCTTGCTAAACCTTCATCCTAGAATGAGTAGAGAGTGATTAGGGTTTGCTTTTCTTTCTAAAGAGAATGATTCTCAACACATGAGAAGGTTTCTCTTTTCAAGAGGAAGAAGAAGATGAAATGAGGAGAGAGAGAGGTTATGATAGAATGAGCTCAATTATTTCTTTCTTGCAACCATATTGCAAAAGAAATGAATTATCTAAATGATAATAATTGAAATAAGAATAGTTGATGGTAATTTTGGAATGACCACTATCATGCTTCTTTAAATGAAGTGTAAGCATGAATCAAGGAAGACTTTCAAGGCATGAAAGTGGTCAATGGTCAACAAGTCAACCAAGGTCAACAAGTCAACAAAAAACAACCATAACATAATTCTCATTTAATTACTATTATTAATAGATAATATATAAATCCATTAGGGTTTGGAAAATGAAGACTGTCAACTGTGCATACGCACCCGTTCCGAAACCCTAATGAAAAACCTCATTCTCCGCCTCAAGCAACTGTGCATACACACCTGCATTCTCGTTCCGAGGAACAAGAATACCAAGATATAAAAGCAACCCCCAAAACATATACCAGTATCTGGCTCAAACCAGAGCCTGCCAGTATAATCCGTCCGGACTCCAAACGTGCACAAGTGCGCGGATGAGAACGAACCCTGTCGCAAAACCATGCGACTTCTACTCTATTTTGCCCAGAGGCGAATACCCTCTGTGTGGGACTCTAAAGACTCGACACTACGCTGGCAGTGGGTTTAACCACAGACCGCAAGCGGCACTAGCTGTGCGTAACGGTCCCCAGGTAGATGTCGACAAGAAGGCTGACGAGGTGAAACCCCATCTGAACTCCTACTGAGTCTGAATGTGACATTCTCCGTACAGTCCGGTCTGTTCGTCTGATACATCGCATGGCGGGCCTAGGGGGCGGTAAAACGTCAGTCCCCCAATAGCGGTACAAGTCGTGTCGGAGTGAAGCCCAAAACACCCTGAGATAACACTGGAAACCTACCAGTATATCTCGCTTGCCCTGGCCAGGGACTACTCGTGTAATGGCTCTCCTAGACACAGCGCGATGTCAACCCCCAATACCGGGAGAGACGAATCCTGTCTAACCGTCACTGCCTCCAAGTGCTTCGGGACTGCACCCAACCACCACCTGTTTGCACGACTCCTTTGAGCCGTGGTAGGGTAGTGATCAAAGTGCAGTGGGAACACACTCGAGGCGAAGTGTCAGTGTCAAGTCAGCGGACTAAGCTGTACTCATGTCACCTGGGAACTGATAACTGACGATAGGTATAATACCAACCTGTCAGTTCCCGACGAGTCCTGTCCAGTGTACTCGTAACCCAACGAGCACCCGTATACTATCTCCAGTACGACGTACTGATGGCTGTGGGACAGACCATCTCCCACACTGGGATGAGAAGCGCATACGCTAGTCTACTCCGGAGTATCGATGCCCTGTCTCGATAGTCCTACGACTAGGGACCTGTATAAGGATGTGCCTATAGATTACCCAGCCCCCACTAGTGTGACTGCCATCACAACGCTGGTAATCAAGCAAAGATCCTAAGGGCTCCACTAATGCGTATAAGTGATATACTGAAATAAACACAAGTACACATTGAAGTAGAAACAAACCAAGTAGCATACTACTATATTGAGCAAGATTGTTTATACAAGGTGAATATCCCAAGCTTCCATCAAGTAATATACAAACTAGTATGATACAGTAATGGCCTCTAGGGCATATACACTAACAAGTATTTCTTCGCCAATCCTAAATCACCTTTGTATCTCTCCAGGACACTCCGTATCACTACGAAGATCCACAGTTTATTGGATACTCCATCGTATGGTTATATACGAACTCAAAAGGAACTTGTTCCAGTTCGGGGATGGATTTTGGTCCAGGAGAAATAGGAATAAGGTTTATTCGGTTGTCTTTTATCCTCACCTTCTCTCGCATTGCGAGTGCTCCTAGGATTAGGACAGTACACCCGTTATGCTTATTGGATAGTCTTCTGCCAAACCATAGGCTGGTGCCGAACGATAGGGAAGGAAGAAAACCAATTGGCCTAAAGGGGTGTGCAGAAGGTAACGACTAAAGACATATAAAGGGATTTGGAGAGGTGGCAAAGAATTATACGGTTATAGTTGTGAATCTGGATAATGGTAGAGGCATTACTAGGAATACCAGGATACCCTATCGAAACATTTCAATGTTTCAGTTTCACTGTGTACTGTTAAAAGAAAACTGATTTCCCGATTAGATACTTACTCCAGGGTATGTATTTACAAGGTATGATTCTCACATCTGTATGGTTTTACAGATGATGAGTGGGAGTAAGTTATTGGGAATTGGGTGATCATCCTCATTATATCGGGATTCGTTGTAATCGGTGATATTTGAGGAAATCACCTGGGCTGTTTGCCGGTCGGCAAATATTTGGTTTTGAATATCCGCTTTTATGCACCAATTCCAAATTGATATATCTGTACGTCTATTTTCATAGAGTGAGATATACCTTTTGATATTATGTCGATGACATTTACCTATATCAGTGGATGGTTAGGTAAGGAGCATTAAACAGCGGTGTAATTCTTCTTGACCATAAGTACAGTTTTCAACCTACGACGCACAGTGAAAGAGTTGTTAGACTCAGCGGACTTATACAGAGTATTGTATGTTGTCCAGTGTCCATTAGGACAGAGGGGTTGGTCCTCATACTATATTCTATTTACTTTTAACTTCTCTAGTTTTTAGACATGTGTTTCGTGGAAACACAGGGTCTAAGTTTTGAGGAGTTATAGGTATTTGAATACAGTAGAGAACCAAGTGTAGCAAGTATCGGGATTCTTCAAGGTGATCGAAGATGTAGATACTTGTGTATGGTATTCAGTTGATAGTAATGATAAAGAGAAATTGCTTCTCTTTCAGGTTACTCATAATTGGAAGCATTCCTAAGTTGAGTAACGCTGATCGGCCTCCTTCCATTTAGTTGACATGCACTAGAGATAGCTGCATGATTTGAATCTGGTTCAATTAAATCAGTGCCTCTGGTTCTATATTGGATATAGTACAGTTCATATCTTAACATTGTTAAGGTACGGGGAGTTGTCCGGCTTATGATTAAAACCAGACTCTGGATAACTCAAGGCACGTTTCTGTAATGGCTGTTTGTGGGTTGACCCAGGCTATGACGAGGGTTGATTTTCTACCATCTGGAAGATCAATAGTGATATTGTTCTTAACTCGCCACATTTTAAAAGAAATGGTTATTTTTCAGAAAACAGTAGTGGGAGTATGGTAGAACTGGAAGCGATTCCAGAACCGCAAACGATTACTGAAGATTTGATAAGATTCAATCTGATTTGACATTCCATTGGCCACTCCGCAGATAAGGTGGGTAACTTCAGGCACCCGAGAGGTACTCCGGTAGCCTCAAGGACGGTGACAGGGAAGTTCTTGTTTACCCACACTTGCCATTGTTGTTGTTCCAGGCTGCGAGACCCGGCAGGAGGATGAGTATAGCGTCGTTCTAAACTAGCTTTAGAAGTGCACGTCTATATGACTCTGCCAGAGGGTTGTCGTAGTCAGTGGGAGCAGCGGAAGCATTGGTGGACATCAGGCTTATGTCTATTTATAGACTAAAGCAGATATAGCGGAGATAGATCATCTATTTCTGATGTGACAGTTATAGGTTTGACGTCATCAGAATAGGGGATGGATCTGTTGAGAAGGTAGTAGGGTGTGATATC